>OZ020620.1:30054087-30654087 GCA_963971575.1 Liopterus haemorrhoidalis
TTTGGGTGGTATGAAAGCCTCCTATCGAAGGGAAATCGAGTCCATTCCCGTCTGCAGATCTTCTGCCAACTCTTTGATCTGCAGGATGCAGAAAGCAGTGCTACTCGGGTTACTCCGCATTGTGCGGGCACTGGATCTAGCGTAATTTCCTCGGCTGCATATCGCCAGGGTTTGGGATGCAGTCGTGTGTATTTAGCTCCACTAGTCTCTAGTATGACGCGGCTCAAAAGGTTGCTGAAGTTTGAGATTAGTGGACGCTTGTCAAGACCTGACAAACCCCATAATAATAATAATAATAATTTATTGATCCAGTAGATTACATACAAGTAATATTGGATAAGTCATTTTACAAATTGTCAATAATTAATATCACTATCAGTAAAAAGTGAAGAGTGATTTGACACTAAATATTTCACGTAGTTTTCTAAAGTAGAAGATGGTTTTCCGCAGTCGTTTACATAGCATTAGTATATGACAATCCCATATAAAATGTTTATCTATAGTAACACCTAGATACTTTGTGGAATCAACTGCCTGTATGTAGGTATCACAGGTGCAATTGCCTTCATAACACGAATGCAATAATAATGTTTTTAAAATATAATTGACAGAGGAGTCCATGTATTCTCGGTGAAACATATTTAATATAAGATTAATAAATAAAACACTCGGTAAGTTTCACAAATATAAGTTTAATATTACTCTATACGTATTTCGGCAGTGACGCCATCTACAAGAGTTCAAATTACAAACTAAACTTATTTTTTAACAGATACATTCAGTGGGAACAAATATTAATGATAGGGAATACAAGTGTAAACCATATTAGCAGATAAGGGAAAAAAGTTTTTTACCGATTTATTAGGGGTGAGTTGTAAACGTCAATCTGGTCATTCATTAAGGGAATTCCAGAGTTAATATTTTTGTGAATTTCTCGGTATTCTAAAAGGTTCAGTTTAAGGCTTTTATTGTGAATGTATAGGATTTTAAAGTCATTAACGGAAAGGTTATGATTATTGTATTCCCTGCCATTGACTTTGAAAATCAAACAAAAATTCTGAAATCCAAAATAACAGATCTACAACACAAGTTAGACAATTTTGAAACGAGCAATATATCCGTGAACACCAATACATCTGAAGTTTTAAATGTTACTGATAGCGAGATCTGCAACAACATAGACAAACGCTCTGGCAATATATTACTCGTAGCTGATAGTCAAGGTAGACATGGTGGAGAAGTCCTGAAAAACATTTTCGACAAAAAACACTACACTTCCTTGTGTTTAATGAAACCAAACGCTATCCTCGAAAGTGTAGTAGAAGACACTGAAAATTTATGCAAAGGATTTACTAAATCGGACTTTGTCATAATATTAGCAGGCTCCAACAATGCACTAAAAAGGAAGCACATGTCGAAAAATTACTTAGATACTCTTTGTAATTCACTAAAGCACACCAATGTTATACTTATACTTACACCGTTTTGGAACAACAACATTGAGTTTAACTCAACCATTCTCTTTAACAACTGGCAACTTATCTCCTCTTTCAAAACGAAGGCAACTATAATAAACCCAAACCAACTATTAAGTCGTACAGACTTTACCCGACATGGTCTTCATCTAACTTACTCGGGGAAGGTCAAACTCCTGACGCACATAGCCGGCATCATAGATAAGAAAAACCAACAATCCAACTCAGCAATCAATCCAAGTAAGTCGCAGTTTTTTCGACCTGCTCTGCCTCAATACACAGTCCATTAGAAGGAAACTAAATGAGTGGGAAGCATTTCTAGTAGACAAAAACTTTGACTTCTTATGCATTAGCGAACATTGGCTTGATGAATTTGAAATGGTTAATTTCCACATGAACAAGTATAAGGTAGCATCATCTTTCACCAGGAAAAATATGATACACGGAGGAGCTATGATTTTAGTAAAAAATCATTTAAAATCTGAACCCGCACGCAATATTACTAAACTAAGCATAGAATTGCACTGTGAAACAACTGCCACTATTATTGAAAATTTATATTTAGTAATTATAAATGTATACCGTTCACCTTATGGAAATTTCAATGTTCTCACCAACAATTTAAATAAGATTCTAATTGCTAGCAAATTTAAAACAAACGTCATCGTCTGTGGTGATTTCAATGTACATTTTAATCGCATAACTAAAGAATCTTCTGAATTGTTGGATCTATTAAAATCGTTTAATTTTAGTACCTATGTTAATTTCAACACCAGGGGAAACAATAGGTTGGATAACGTGTTTTTTAATTTTAAATCTATAGATTTCTCAACTGCTTTTGCTCTTAAGGTACAAGTTCCTTTCTCTGATCATGAGGGCATACACTTTTCATTTCCTACCTTAGTAACCAGCAATACGATTAAGGGTGAAATCACGTCAAGACCTATTACGGTAGCTGGAAAATTTTCACTGTATAAAACTCTTCAAACAACAGACTGGAACATGCTAAATAATATCAATCATGGTAATACAGCGTTTACATTATTTTTTGACAAATTTCTTCACGCTTTTGAAGCAAGTTTCCCAATAAAAACCTTCAAACCCTCATCACACAGCTACCAGATAAACATAAAATGGTTCGACAATCGGATCAAAATCATGCGTGACAAACTACAACATCTTCAAAGTTCCTTCAGATCAATGCCCAATGAGACCACACGAGCCCTAAGAAACAAATTCAGAGCAGAATACCGTTCAGCAATAAAGTCCGCTAAAATTCTTGCCAATTCCAGTTTTGTATCTGAATCTAAAAATATTTCAAAGGCTACATGGCAAATCATTAATAACCATAGAAATCCACGAAACTCTTCTTTGACCGATACATCCATTTCATCAAATCAGTTCAATATATACTTCACAAACATTGCCAGAAAATTAGTAGAATCTCTACCAGAAACCGACATATCGCCTATTGACTATTTAAATCTTCCATTTCCTATGCCAAAATTTTCTTTTCATGAAGTGTCTTTCAATACAGTTAGAGATATAATAGACACGCTCAAGAACGGCACATCTAAAGACACCTACGGTATTACTGTAGATCTTCTAAAAACAATCAAGGATACCATTATCCTTCCGCTCACCAAGGTAATGAACTGCTGTATTAGAAGCAATACGTTTCCCGACGCATTAAAAATTGCAAAAGTGATTCCACTGCACAAGAAAGGCGATAAACACGAACCTAATAATTATCGACCAATATCTCATCTACCCGTCTTTTCTAAAGTTCTAGAAAAAATTATGTACATTCAAATAATTTCACATTTTGAAGTACATAATCTGTTTAATGATTCGCAGTTCGGCTACCGCACGAAGAGATCTACATGCGACGCTATATTACATCTCATATCCGAAGCTACAGATAGCATGGAAAAAGGAAATTTCTGCCTTTCAACCTTTTTCGATCTATCTAAAGCGTTTGATTGTGTTTCGCCCAAGATCCTCATCGAAAAATTAATAAAATACGGATTTGACGAAGCTAGCTCTTCTTTGATAGAATCCTTCCTTAGCAACAGAATCCAATTCGTCTCTGTAAACAATTCCAAGTCGACTCATCTTCCCCTCGATATAGGTGTTCCACAAGGGTCTATTCTTGCAGCATTACTATTTATTATATACGTGAATGACTTTCCATCCGCTGTAAATAATAAATGTGTATTATATGCTGATGACACTAACCTAATAGTGACATCTAATTCCTTAGAAAGCACGATTAGTAAAAATAACGCAGTTGTTAACAAAGCCAAACTGTGGTTTACATCAAACGGCCTCATCTTAAATGATAGCAAAACTCAACACCTCCTATTTGCATTGAGAAACCATAATTTTGACAACCCAGACTTCGTAAATTTCTTGGGTGTTCATCTCGACCCCACCCTCAACTGGCATCATCACGTTAGCTCCCTATCCAATAAATTATGTAGCACTGTATATCTATTAAGAAATCTTATGGCCTCAGTTTCCAGAGAAATTGTTCGCATTACTTATTTTGCATTGTTCCAGTCGCAAATATCCTATGCCATTTTAGCCTGGGGACATTCTCCGGCGGCAGAAAGAATCTTTTCCCTACAACGACGAGCTGTAAGAATTCTGGCCGAAGTCTCTTACCAAAGCGACTGTAGGCTTTGTTTCCCTGAACTGGAAATTATGACACTGCCTTCTCTATTTATTTACAATTCCCTATTGTATGCCCGCAGAAACTTCAATGAACTTGTAACTCATGAGCAGGTACATAACTACAACACTCGTAATAAAGGCAAAATCTATCCAACCTATATAAGACTCCAAAAATCAAGAAATAGTACTAACTATTATTCAGTAAAGTTCATGAACTTACTGCCTAATAATTTTAAATCTGACTGTTTTAATACTTTTAAAAATAAAATAAAAAAATTTTTTACTGACAATCCATTTTATTCTGTCAATGAATTCTTGTCTTTTAAATTTTAACGCGCTTGCTAGCTAGTCTCTCTGAACTCTTGTTTTAATATTTAGTACTATATATATTTATTTATTTTTTCTTCTATTTTAAACTATTATTTTGTGTATATTATGTGTAATTACGACTGACTTTAAACAATTTATGTATTGTAACATAGTCAATAAAATTATATTATTATTATTATTATTATATTATTATATTATCATTAATATTTGTTCCCACTGAATTTATCTGTTAAAAAATAAGTTTAGTTTGTAATTTGAACTCCTGTAGATGGCGTCACTGCCGAAATACGTATAGAGTAATATTAAACTTATATTTGTGAAACTTACCGAGTGTTTTATTTATTAATTTTATAATAATGTTTTTACACCATCTTCTCTATTTTGATATATAGTGAAGGGTATAAACACAGTTTTTTTTTATAATTAATAGAAAGTTTATTTGTATTAAGCCAGTGTACAATATTGTGTAGATCCCGTGTAGCAATTACCTCAATATCTGCCTAGTTTTGCCACTCGATAAAAAGAACCGTGTCGTCGGCTAAAGATAAAATTTGTGCCTGTAAATTTAATGAAATTAATGAATTGTTTATATACACTAAAAACAGAAGAGGACCGATCACAGTTCCTTGGGGAATTCCGCAGGATACAATCTTTCTTGAACTTTGGCAGCCATCCACCGTGACCACCTGTCATCTGTCAGAAAGATAAGTTTTGAAAAAATTTAATGCCGTCCCCCTTATCTCGATGTTTTCAAGCTTTTCTAACAGCAGCAAGTGATCTAAGGTGTTAAACGCCTTAGCCAGGTCAAGAAAGATGGCAATGCATGGGCTCGATTTATCTAAAGCGTTGTATATACTTTTTGAAAGTTCAGCAATTGTGCAGTTAGTGTTTTTATTCTTCATAAAACCAAACTACTTTTCAGAAATTAGACCGAAAGATTCCAAAAATGAATTTAATCGTTTCTTTGTTAAACGTTCCAGAATTTTCGATAAATTACTTATTACAGCAATAGGTCTATAATTATTAGGATCTTTCTTGCAGCCATTAAATATTGGGGTAATTTTCACATTTTTAAAAGAGCGTGGGAAATATCCTGTTTCAAGACATTTATTAAAAATATAGCTGAGAGGGTAAGCAATTTCTTCCTTAACTTCCTTGAGTAGATTAGTACTGAAGTCGTGTTCACCGGTTGCAGGTTTATTTTTTAAACCGTATATCGTGCTGATAATTTCTGGAGAATCTGTAGGAGTTAAAAAGATGTTCTGTGGGTTTCTAGTTGTTTCATAATGGAAGTAGGAAGGGGTGGTTTTATATCGGCTGCTAAGTTTTTTGTTATATTAATAAAATGAGAGTTAAGGACTTCAGCAATCTCCATTTTGTTTGTTACATCTTTATAAACTAGTGATTTTATGTTTAACTGAATTTCTATTTAAAGATTGGTTCGCAAGTGTCTATAATTTTTTTGGGTTGTCTACTTGTAATAGTTTATTTTTATAAAAACATAATTTCTGATTTTTTATTAATTTATTAATGGAATTTTTGTAATGTAAGTAAGTATTTTTTAAGTTTATGTCATGTGGATTTGATTTGTAAGCTGTGTAAAGTTTATCCCTTATACTCATAGATTTAATTAGACCTGCGGATATCCAAGGGGTTCTTTTCTTGGTTTTAGTTTTATATTTATTGAGGGCACTACACTGATTAATTCCTGAATTGATAGTATCCTTTAATAATTGTACAGAGGTATCTATGTCGTCGTTTAAGACAGCGTGCAAGTTAATTTTGTTCAAATAACATTTAGTTTTACGTAATAAATTACCTGTTTTTGAGTATTATAAATACTATAATGGATATTATTATTATGGGTAGAGGTTTGTATTTCAAACGTAGTTTGTAAAATGATAGGAGAGTGGTTGGTACTTTTTAATGAAAGAATTTTAGATAACATGAAATCATTAGGTATTTTTGTTTTAAAAAAGATATGATCTATGCAAGTTTTATCCTCTCGCGTTGGTTTGTTTATGCATGAAATAAATCCTAGCGAATATAACATATTGAGGTAATCGTGTACATGTTTGCAATTGTCTAATAAATCTATGTTGACGTCACCAATGATTATTTCATTTGAAAATTTGCAGTAATTTTTAATATAGGTTTCTAGTTGAGTAGTAAATAAATTTTTATTGTAAGGGGGAGGTTCGTAGATGGCTGTAACACCTACCTGTTTTTTTGTGATGCAAAAGTTCTAGACGCAAAAATTTGTAATTATTATCAAGATCAATAATTTGGATTTTGTGATCAATATGATTCTTTATAAGTACCACAACCAGGGCCAGCGCTAGGCATGTGCAGTGGCACATGGCCCGCAGCCCAACAGGCCTCGCGTATGGTGCGAAAAACGGGTGAGGTGCTTTGCATCAGCTTTGAAGCGCTGTGATTCTCCGAATACGAGAAAAAATACACAGCCGAAAGTTGTTACTGATAGATGCCACAGAAAAAAATAGTGTAACATTCATTAATAATAATAATAATAATAAATTTTATTTGTTTCAAGGTGCAAACCTTATACAAAGGAGAGAGATAACAGCAAATATAATATGTACATAAGCATACAATATTAAAATTAATCTAAACAATAAACAATAATAGACTAATAATAAGAAATAGAGAAATGTAAATTATAATATTAAAATATAAATATGTGAAAATATGAAAATATAAAAGTGTAAATATGTGAGTATGTAACAATAAATAGAAATAAATTAATATAGATATTAAATAAATATGTGAAAATACAAAATTATAAATATAAATAAATATAGATTTTAAAATATAAAAATAAGAATGGAGATATGTGAAAATATGAATACATAAAAGTATAAAAAAATAAGTATATGGAAGTGTAAAAATGTGAAAATATGCAAGTTTGAAACTATGAAAATATAAATATATGAAAATACGAAGTGTGAAAATATACTAGTTTGAAAATGTGAAAATATAAAAGTATAAATATATGAGTACAGGACAATAAATATAAATAAATAAATAAATAAATGAATATAGATATTAAAATATGAAAATATAAAAATAAAAATGGAGATATGTGAAAATATGAATACCTACATAAAAGTATAAAAATGTAAGAATACAAAAATATGAAAATATAAGTAAATGAAAATGCGAAAGTGTGAAAATATAATAATTTGAAAATATGAAAATATAAAAGTATAAATATATGAGTACAGGACGATAAATATAAATAAATAAATAAATATAGATATTAAGATATGAAAATATAAAAATAAAAATGTAAAAATGTGAAAATTTGAAAATATGGCAGTATAAGAGTGTAAAAATATCAAAATGTAAGAATATTAAACTATAAAAATATAAAACTATAAAAATATAAAAATACTAAAACTCAGAAATATAGTATAAAAATAAATAAATAATGAAAATATAGAAGCGGATCGAAAATGGCTCAGTGATTTTCTTACATCTTTCAAAATTCGTATAAGTTTCATAAAGATTAATTAAAAATTTCGCCCCTTATTTCCTGCGCCCTCTTTACCAGCAAAGTTGAGGCTAGTGCCTCACTCGCTGCATCCTCGTCACGGATTTGTCTTAACATTTCTGCCCTGAAAACTCTCTAGGTTTAACAGTCCTCTACCTCCAAGATGACGGGGGATATAAATACGCCAGAGGGAAGATTTCTTGTGAAGGTTACGGTGGAAGTTCATGATTTTTCTGGGCTCAATGTCCAAGGACTGTAACTCTTTGACGTTCCAGTTTAAGAACGCCAAAGGTATGGGACAGTATTGGGACAGCAAGCATATTTGTGGCAGAGATTTTATTCTGCCCAGACATCTGAGAGAACCAGATCCGCCTGAGTAGTAACTTATACTTGCTGCGGAGAGACTTTTTACAGAATGGACGTCCTTTAACCTGCTCTGGACAATATCCAGGAACGTGTAAGTCTCTTTAGCATCTAGTTGATGGATGATACTCCCGTCGACCAGCTGAACATACGCGCCTTTACCTACACCTCGATCTCGTTTTATATGGAGGACTACACATTTTTTCAAACGGAGGAATAAGCTTCAGGTGTACCCACAACTGTACCCATTACCATTCCCGAACTCAACGTATTAAGGCAATAATTAGGTAGTAAAATAGCAATGGTTTTAATAGTCGCCTTGAAAGACTCCTCTCCGGTAGTGAACCCATTCAGTATGAAGGACTTCTTCACCGAATGTTAGTGTAAACTAAGCTGATGTCAAGACTTTCCATGTGTTTTATACTATTTATTTATTTATTCTTTAAAACATTACATAGTTCATATACAAAATAGTAATATAACATTTAGTTTCCTGCCAAACATTCATTGACTTCTAATATAAATGGCGTATTCGGGCCTGTACAACCATTTGGTCCTAACTTATGAATTTTTACGTAGTCATAACAATCGATAACTCCATCACCATTGCAGTCCTAAAAACAAAAAAACAAATATCTCAGAGATTTTCAATACCAAAAAATCATACGACTACTAATGTTTCATTCTGATATAATTCAGGCGCGCACCCAGAATTTTATTATTAGCACCCAGGCACATATTTTTCTTAGGGGCTACCATTCAGTTACAAGAAAATGGGTCCCTTCAGAACGTATTTTTTTAGTATTTCAGCCCCCCCCCCTCCAGATATAGTTAGTTGACAGCTAAGGCACTTAATTTCGCATGTTTATATGGTAACCGTGTTCACTTGACCCGCATGCCCCATAAGGCCGCATGTGACCCGCCACCATCTCATGAAAATCAAAAATGCATTGCATATTCACTGGAAATACTACCAAACATTTCAAACATTGATCTTTCTGTACAGTTAATGAATGTTTAACATAAAAATTAAAATTTGCCGCCCGGGTACGATGCATTCCTTGCATCCCCGAGTTGCGGCGGCATTGACTATCTCAACCTGTAACAAATGACTTCCAACAATATTTGCATTGAACTTTCATGATTAAAATTTGTGATTAATTGAAAAATGGCAAACGTAGGAAAAGTAGAATAACAAAGCTGCAGCAATAGATGGCATCCCTTGCGAGTTTCTTAAGTTTGGCGGTGAAATTCTTCACAGAGACTACATGATCTTATTTTGATAGTATGGATGAAAGAAGAGCTTCCTGAAGAATTGAAAATAGCTGTGATATGCCCAGTGACATGGCCGTCCTAAGATATTCGGCGCCTGTGGGCTACTAAAAATAATGCACCTCTCTTCATAATAACTAAATAACTAATAATAACAGAAAACTATAACACCAATAAAAATTGCCACCCCCAAAAGACTCGCGCCCCGGGACTATAGCCCATTTAGCCCAGTGGTTAGGGTTACCCCGGATATGCCTGATCCATAAGAAATTAGATAAACTGGATTGTGAAAATTACCGTGGGATCTTACTTCTATGTACATCATATAAGATCCTCTCAAATATTGTTCTGCATCGATTTGTACCATATGCAGAAGAATTTATTCGTGAATACCAGGCGTGTTTTCGATCTAGCAGATCGACAACAAATCAAAATTTCTCATTAAGACAAATTATTGAAAAATATTAGGAACATAACACCGACGTTCATAATGTTTTTATTGATTTCAGGAAAGCCTATGACAGCATTATGCGTGACAAACTCTGGGACATCATAGACGAATTTGGCATCCCTAGGAAAACTTATTAAGATGACAATGGTGTGTGTGTTGGGATCCATAAGCAGAGTGAAAGTGGGATAGTTGTAGAAATTGCACTTGTAGACAGACGTACGTATTGTTCTCCTAGTGTTGAAGGAAGTTTTTTAGTGGAAAAATAAGAGAAAGTGAGTTAAAAGTTATATGTGTGTGTGAGTGAAAGCATCACCAATTGGTTTAAATTGTTGTAAAGTCTCCTAACAATAGTGCTGTTGAGTTATCACTGAAAAAGGGTTGTTTAGTTTTAAAAGTTTGTTACCAGTGTGTCTTATCTGTTCATCACTACCTGTTGGATAACGTTAGTTGACGTCACACCATCTACGTCCCGTCATGGCGTGCAATGTATGTATGAGGAAAGTTCATCCTACCTGTGTCGGCATAACCGAGGAATGTTACAACGACATGAAGAAAAATGGTACAATTAATACTTGAGCGTGTAATACTTATGTATAAGCAAAGTATATCTGTTTACAATTATGTAGCTGAAGAGTCATCCATAATAGATAACCCCTCCCTGACAGACATTAAATATATTTTAAATAACTTGTTAGAGCAAAACATTAAATTCCAGTCTTTCGAGGACACAAACAAAAAAATTGATGGTCAAACAACGATGGTGGAACGCCTCCTTGAGCGATTGTGCGAAGTGGAAACCGAGAATGTTAAACTACTTGATGGAAATTCCACCCTACAACTGAGGCTGGACGATAAGAAGCAATATTCTCGGCGAAACTGCATCGAAATACACGTGCTACTAGAAACGGAAGGCAAAAACACAGTGGCGGAGGTTATTGGAATTGGGCGCGCTTTGGGCATGAAGATAAGACCTAAAATGATAGACAATTTTCACTGTCTAGGGCACTCCACTAACTCGTCGCCAGTCATACGCGGCATCATAGTAAAATTTATTCGTAATTTTGATAAAGTTTGCCTGTTGAAATGCCGCAGAACTAAGTGAACCCTCAATACTAACGATCTAGTAACTACTCAAAACATCTGTAACGAGTAGCATCTATATTAATGAAAATTTAACAAAACGCCGCCGCTCGCTACTCTCTGCTGCGAGAAAGCTGCGAGCGACGTGCATTGTTATGTTCGTATGGACCAAAAATGGTAATATTTATGTCCGTGAAAATAAAAAATAGGTTATTGTGAATGTGAAGTGTGAAGATGACGTAAAAGAAATTGAGAGGAAATGTATGAGAAAGGTATGTGTGTATTAAATAATGTCTAAGAAAATGTACATGTATTATCAGAATGTGCGTGGATTGCGCACTAAATCGCATCTTCTCAGAGCTAATGTCCTGATATTTATAACAATGAGTTATTCGATAACAGATTTATATGTCATCGGGCTGACAGGCAGGATGGTAGAATTGGCGGAGGCGTTTTAGTGGCGGTTCATAATCGTTGGATTTCTGTCAATGTTATGAAATATGTTCCCTCTCTTGAATATGTGTTGATTAAGCTGCATAACGGTAAGCAAACTATGTATGTATCGTGTGTATATTCAGAGGCGAATTAAGCGGTGGGCAGACTGGATGGCCGCCCGGGGCCCACTAAGCCAGGAAGCCCACCAAGGCCTATATACAAATATTTAATAGATGTTTTAGACTCGTATGCAGATGCCATTGTGAAAAATGTTATTATAATAGGTGATTTTAACGTAGATACTATCGCGAGCTCCAGTGGCGTACAAATTAATTTTTAACATATAAAGGGGCTCTGGAAGTAAAAAATAATATAACTTTTTATAACTTGCTTAGTATTAATACGTTTGCAATCAGTACAACAAGACACTAGATTTGGTTCTGAGTAATATTCCAGGCATAACAGTTAAAAAATCTTATTATCCTCTTGTTAAAGAGGATACTTATCATCCAGCATTGGAATTAGTTGTTGTTTATCTTGTGCATCAGAATGTCAACCAGGGAAAAATTTATAATTTTAAATATGCAGACCTTTTAAAATTGTATCAAACACTCAATAATATTGATTGGAATTTCTTAACGACTATGGATAATGTTAACAAAGCAGTGGATGGTTTTTATAATGTTTTGTATCAGGCACTGGACGACTGTGTTCCTTCTTTAATCCTCAAAAAGTATACCTACCCTTCTTGGTACACATAAGAAATTAAAAACTTAACAAAGCAAAAAAAAAATTGCATCATAGGAAGGTTAATAAGGGCGAAGGAGATGTAGTGTGCCATGAAAAACAAAAAGAGAAATTCAATACATTTTGACAGTTAATTATTGTTCTGACAGTTTTAAATAAAATAGATTTCTAATAAGTGTTTTATCTTTGATTTCAACACAATCACACGCATATACACCAAAGTGGTGACCCCGACGTGATAAAAAAAGACTGGTGTAACGTGTGCGAAGTCTAGTGTTCTTGCTATTTATCTTTTTTAAATTTTGTGTGTGCACTAACTTTTAAAAATATGACTGATCCCCAAGAACAATCTAATATAAATCGGGTTTCGGTTCGCGTACCGCCATTTTGGCCAGCCGACCCTGTTCTTTGGTTTGCACAATTGGAAGGACAATTTGCCATAAATGGGATTACGAAAGAAGATACAAAATACGCATATGTGATCGGAAATTTAGAAGCAAAATACGCGGCTGAAGTTAAGGATATAATTGCTTCACCACCGGTCACAAATAAATATAAAACTATTAAAGACGAGTTAATAGCACGCCTTTCGTCCACACAAGAACAAAAAACGAAGCAACTGTTAGAACGAGAGGAACTAGGCGACCGCAAACCATCGCAGTTCTTACGTCAACTTCGCGATCTCGGCGGTAGTACCCTAACAAATACACTCCTACGGACGCTATGGATTGGTCGCTTACCAGTTCACCTGCAGGCAATATTGGCGACCCAAGCAGATACTGATTTAGACAGCGTGGCCCGTCTCGCGGACAAAATCATGGAGGTGTCGCCACAGACAAACGTAGCAGCTGTCGTGCCGAATAACACAACAGAAGATCTGGTACGCAAAATTGACGAGCTACAACGGCAGGTAGCCGCGTTGCAACGCCCGTCCAGATATCGTCCACGAAGAAGATCAGCTAGTCGACCAAGAGCGCGATCTACATCTCGTCAGTGTCCAAACTGCTTTTACCACCGCAGATTTGGCGATAAAGCAAAAAAATGCGTGAAACCATGCAGCTATTCGTCGGGAAACGAAGTGGGCAGTCATTGAGCACGGCCGACGATGACAAAAGCCCAACAAAATCGCGCCGACTTTTGGTTACCGATCGTGTGACAAAGCGACAGTTTCTCGTTGACACAGGCGCGGACTTATGCGTTTTTCCCAGGACTGCAACATCAAACAATCCTGCGAAGACAACATACGTGCTGACAGCCGCAAACGGATCACCTATTGCAACCTACGGGTTTATCACCCTATGTTTGAACCTTGGTCTTCGTCGTGACTTCACATGGCGGTTTGTCATAGCCGATGTAGCTAAACCAATCATTGGCGTTGATTTGCTGTCTCATTATGGGTTGTTAGTTGACATTAGGCGACAACGTTTGATCGACACAGAAACAACGTTAGCTGCACCAGGACGATTAACAAGTGTAGAAGCTAGCGAAGTCAAAACCGTCAGCGTTCCCGGAAGATTTGGACAACTTTTGGCGTCATTTCCTGCAATAACTAGGCCCGCAGGCATTCAGAGTACATTGCCAAAGCACTCGACAGTACACCATATCCGCACCACTCCTGGACAACCCGTAGCAGCTAAGCCGCGACGTCTCGCACCTGATCGCTTGAAGGTCGCTCGTCGAGAGTTCGATGCTATGGTAAAACTAGGAATCGCACGTCCATCCGACAGCCCATGGTCCTCGCCACTGCACATGGTGCCGAAGAAGGGTAATGATGAGTGGCGCCCGTGTGGTGATTACCGCGCCTTGAACGCGCGGACAGTTCCTGACCGGTACCCCGTACCGCACATACAAGATTTTGCACATGGACTCGCTCGTGCAAAGATCTTCTCGACAATTGATTTGGTGCGAGCATACAATCAAGTACCCATCAATCCAGAAGATGTTGCTAAAACGGCCATTACAACGCCATTCGGTCTGTACGAATTCATGTACATGTCTTTTGGCCTACGAAATGCAGCACAAACGTTCCAGAGATTTATCGATGAAGTTTTGAGAGACTTCGATTTTGTCTTCGCCTACATCGATGATATTCTCGTAGCTTCGACATCGGAAGAAGAACATGAAGAACATCTTCAGGTATTGTTTCAACGTCTGAACGAGTATGGAATCGTGATTAATCCAGCCAAATGCATTCTAGGCGCGACGGAAGTAAGTTTCTTAGGCTATTTAGTAACAACCACTGGTGTTAAACCACAACAATGCAAAGTACAGGCTATATTAGAGTTTCCTCAGCCCTCTACAGTACAACAACTCCGCCGATTTCTCGGCATGATAAATTTTTATCGTAGGTTTGTACACCGGGCGGCACAAATTCAAGCTCCACTTCACAAATTTTTAGAAGGCAGGAACATTAAGGGGAAAACACCTGTAGATTGGACACCAGCTGCATTGGAAGCATTTGTAAATTGCAAAAATGCTCTAGCACATGCTACACTGCTAGCACATCCTGACCTAAGCCTTCCCCTCGCTATTTTTACTGATGCCTCAGATACGTGCATCGGAGCGACGCTACAACAATGGACGACTGACGGATGGCAACCGTTGTCATTTTTCTCCAAAAAATTTACTCCAGCTCAACGTAAATACAGCGCATTTGATCGTGAGCTCTTGGCCATGTACCGCGCAGTCAAGTACTTCAGGTATATGGTTGAAGCACGTCAGTTCGCGATTTACACGGACCATAAGCCTCTGACATTCGCGTTCCAGCAAAAATCTGATAAGTGCTCACCAAGACAGTTTCGTCATTTAGACTACATTGGCCAGTTTACAACGGACATTCGACACGTCTCAGGCAAAGACAATGTTGTAGCCGACGCTCTCTCGCGAATTGATACGATATCAACAGCCATCGACTATGAAGCCCTAGCTCGAGAGCAACAGACAGACATCGAATTAAAGAAATTACTTCAGAATTCAACAAGTACAGGCCTTGTGTTAAAGAAGGTACGAGTACCCGGATCCGAAGCAGATCTAGTATGCGATGTCTCGACAGCCTCAGCACGGCCATATGTCACTCAGAAATATCGACAGCAAGCATTCAATTCAGTTCATAGTTTAGCACACCCAGGCATCAATGCTACAGTGAAAATGATGACTGAACGATTCGTATGGCCTTCTATGAAAACAGATTGCAGAAAATGGGTTCGTTGCTGTATACAGTGCCAGAGAAATAAGATTACTCGACACGTCTCAGCACCGCTAAGAAATTTTCAGTTACCCAGTGCTAGGTTTGAACATGTACACCTAGATCTCATAGGTCCACTACCAAGTTCTGAAGGTCAGAAATATTGCCTCACAGCTATCGACAGATACACGAGATGGCCGGAAGCCTTCCCTCTAGCAGATCAAGAAGCCGCTACCGTAGCTCGTGCATTTTATGAAGGATGGATATGTCGATTTGGAGCGCCAGTAAGAGTGACAACAGACCAAGGTCGCCAATTTGAGTCTCGCCTGTTTAAATCATTATGTAAATTAACTGGTACGACCCACTACAGAACTACTGCATATCATCCTCAAGCCAATGGAATAGTCGAACGTTTTCACCGACAATTGAAGGCAGCCATCAAATGTCACGAAACAGAACGATGGACGGAGACAATTTCTGTAGTCCTGCTTGGTATTCGCGCTGCGTGGCGAGAAGACCTTGAATCAACAGCAGCAGAACTTGTATATGGAGAGTCTCTGCGTCTCCCAGGAGAGTTTCTTTCCTCTCGCGGCAAGCAAGAAGCCCAAGAGACCATCACAAGTGAAGGGTTAGTCGTAGACTTACGTCGTCATATCCAAAAACTGCGACCTTGTCAAGCAAGTAGGCACGGTGAGAAGAAAACATTCATATTTAAAGATCTCACTACTACGAAGCATGTTTTCGTTCGCCACAACGCTTTGGCCGGCCCTCTCCGTAGTGCATACGACGGTCCATTCAGGGTTATTAAGCGAGACTCTAAAACATTTGTCGTACGGATTCATGACAAAGACGTCAGGGTCTCTATTGATAGAGTGAAGCCTGCATACATTCTGCAGGACGACAACAGCCAGCGGCCTGTAGAAAACCCAGCTCTTCAGACAAACCACGAAGCTGCCGATCAAGATACGATCCCCACTCCCTATTTTACAAGATCTGGTAGAAAAATTAAATTTCAAAATTTTTTTCAAGCTGGTCTTTCCTAAACATTATTATACATATATTTTTTTAAATTTTGTCCATAACAGTATATTTTACATAATATTTATTCATTTATGACATGTTTGTAAATTTGTGATTTTCAAACACTGGCAAGGGGGTGTGTAGTGTGCCATGAAAAACAAAAAGAGAAATTCAATACATTTTGACAGTTAATTATTGTTCTGACAGTTTTAAATAAAATAGATTTCTAATAAGTGTTTTATCTTTGATTTCAACACAATCACACGCATATACACCAAAGAGATATAAATTACTATAAGTCAATGTATACACGTAAAAAATTTTAACAAATTTATCAGGCAGGAGTAAAAGTACTTTTATAGTGTATTACGCATTTTAAATGTTAATTAAAAATATTTCTTACGTTGTAAAACCGACTTTAGATTTATTGGTTATGATCATTATTAAGAAAGTGAAAATTTTAAAAAGTATGCGTAATTTTATTGATTTTATCTTTTTATTGATTATTTTTAATATGTAGTGTAGTCATTTAAATGGGCTGCGTTAGGCGCAAACAGCCTTTGTTGCTGTGCGCCTAAAATTTTAACTAACAAAAATTTTTTAAAAAAATGAATACCAACATGACATACAATTTCAAAGGTGCAAATTATTGAAATCAAAATTTCGTCTTACTTTAACGATTAGGAGAAACTAAATGGAAATTTTGATATTTTAGGTCGTCACGAAAAGGGACCTTGCTTGGGTTATTTCATGTTTCAGGTTTGGTATGTGAAAATTTAAAATTCCAACAGTGAAACTAACGCCAGTGAAACCATGGAAACGAATGACATATGTCAAATATTTTAATACATTTTTCCATATTTTGAAGACTGAAAAATAAACCAGTGGCGAAGGGAAACCTCCGCTAGACTTGCCCTCCCATAAAAAAATATTTAAAAATAAAATGTAAATTTAAAAAAAAAAAATAATAATATTTAGATAAATCTTCAAAAATACATCAAATTATGTTCTATACAAATTTTTGTCCAAGGCTTGCTTTACTAGTTACGAATTAATTATCATGACCATGGAAACGTTACATATAAGTATGAAAAAATTGAGACTTAGAAAAATTTTAAATAATTTTACAAAAAAAATTCGAAATTTTTCGTTTTATCAAAAAACGTCTCAAATAAAAGTTATTAGTTATTGCATTTATAGTAACTTTTGTTCAATAAATTTTTTCGAAATATTTTTCTGTTGCTAAATATTCGCAAAAATCTTAAAATCGACACGAGTAAACTCCCATTTCTCGTCAACCGATTTTCATAAAAAACAATAGGGTTCTTCCCATTTAATAGGAGAATTTTTTAGTACCAGAACGAACTCTGTAAGTTAAACCGTTTTTGAGTTATCGTGTATACACACAGACAGACAGACAGACACACACACACACACACACACACACACACACATACGGACGGCACTTCGAAAATAGGTTTTTTGGATTCCCTGGACCATGAAACGTGGTCATCCGTCAAAATCTCGACATCGAAAATTTTCGCGATTACAATACTTGCCCCTTATATATTAAGGTCGGGCAAGTAATAAATGGGACATTTTTATTAAGAATGACAAAAAATTAAAATGCAATGAAAAGGACACTTTATAATGACAATCAATTTAATCCAGAATTTGTGAGTATGATTTACAAAGCTTAAACAAAAAGAACAAAAGTCCGAATTAATAGATAAAAATTACTAGATTTCAAAATCTAGTTCCGCCTAAACGTTTGGAATTGCCTATAGATTGTTTTTACAAAAGTGAACAGCATATATTTAAATGTAAAAAATATACAAGAATACCGATATTTTGTGCGAATATCGATATTTTGCGCGATATATGGCATTTCAAATATCGATATAAAAATATCGATATATTTTTCTAAAGTATCGATATTTTCGAAATATCGATATATCGTTCCCATCCTTAGTTATGTCACCTAACAAAACAAAAATCACATTTTAATTAATATTATAGCCAAATTTTTTAATTAAAATATTGTAAATTTGAAATAAGCCGAGCACGGAGCGAAGGTTGCCGAGTAAAAACGACTGAGTATGGCGTCAAACGATAGGGGTTTCACGTCACAGATACAGCTACAACATAATCTTTACACGTGTGTATATTGTATTGTTCGAGAGTTTTGTATTTGTTTTTAAACAATTGTTCACGCATTTGTTATTAAAATGGCAGATAAAGATTTTGTTAGGGCTCAGAGTGATAATTTACCCAACATTGATGCATTTATGCTCACAAACATAAAATTTACTTTTTTCTGAAATATCGGTTTTATTTCGCCCCATAGGTTCCAGCCACAAATTTCGCCTTTTCTGTTGTTTTTCGCCATCAGGTAATGATATAAATTGTTTTTTTGGATTTCTAGTTGAACTAATTGTGCACATCGGTACTGAATAATATTTTAGATTATGTTTCGAAGTACTGGGGCCTGGATCTTCCATATTTTATATATTTTAATATAAAATTTAATTCGGTAAACATGTATAAATTGTTTTTATAGAATTAAACTTTATTTTAATTAAAGTCACTCTAACTTTAAATAACCTATACAAACAAATAAGTTCAGAACGGACTATGTACGCTGGGTAGGCTAGTAGTGTCATGCGTCAGTTAGAAGGGGTATGACGTCATACATCGTTTTCGCGCGCTACATACATTTATGATTTTTTTAAGCCTTCCAATTAAAAAAAATAAATAAAAACTATTTTTTATGTTTATATGCAACAAGAGGAATATGATAAAAAAAAATAAAAAAATCATGCCTATCCCCTATTCTGGAAATTTATAAAAAATAAAAATAGATTTGAAAAAGTCTCTTGTATAGTACATTATGACGTTACATTGTTAATGATAGTTTGCAAATAGCTGAGTCATTTGCCTCTTATTTTCTTTCGGTGTTTGAAAATGATAGCGCTACTAATATCGATCAGATTCATGTAGAAAACTGTATTGGTATGCTAGACATAAACACGGTAGATCTGGAAGACGTAAAATGGTCAATAGGCAAATTAAAGCCTAAGAAATCGTGTGGGCCTGACTAAATTCCACCTTACATATTAAAAGGATGTAATGCTCTATTGACTTATCCATTGCAAATTTTGTTTCAAAAATCAGTCAATTTAAATACTTTTCCGAACAGATGGAAGCTGGCCAGAGTATGCCCGATTTACAAATCAGGAAATAAAAAATGTGTTAAGAATTACAGGACGGTGTCAATTCTGTCGTCTCCAGCCAAAGTGTTTGAACAAATAATTTATAAATAACTGTTTCAATATGCCTCTCCCATTATCAGTGATAAACAACACGGATTCATGCCGCGAAGATCAACAGTCACAAATCTTTTACAATACACTGATTTTATAGCACAGGGGCTGTACACGGGAGTCCAGACAGCTGCTGTCTATCTGGATATGACAAAGGCATTTAATAAAAATCGGAATTATTAAAATCCCTCAATAAACTTGGAATATTCAGGAAAACATATCTATTTTTTAATTCATATTTAAATAGTCGCGAACAATATGTCGAGCTTAATGGCTCCAGATCAACTAATTATTTGTCTTCCAGTGGCGTATCGCAAGGATCAAATCTCGGACCCCTTCTTTTTTTCTAGTAATTAACGAAATCCCGGCTCTTATAAAGGATAGTCAATGCTTGCTTTTCGCGGACGATGTTAAATTGTATAAACATGTTAACAACTATACACAATGTGCCGACCTACAACTAGATTTGCAACGAGTGTGTGAATGTAGTGATTCTATTGGTTTACTCTTTAATGTGTCCAAATGCAAGGTAATGTCTTATTCTAGGAAGCGGGATGTTATTTTATATGATTTTAAGATGAATGGAAATAGCGTCGTGCGAACCGATACAATTCGTAACCTTGGGGTATTATTTGACAAGGAACTGAATTTCCATCAACATATTATGAATATTGTGAATAATGCTGTTATGAATATGGGGTTTATATTACGTGTAACAAGAGATTTTCACCACGTTCAATCATACATAGCATTGTTTAACACACATGTACGATCTGTTCTTGAATATTGCAGTGTTGTTTGGTCACCTTATCACGGTAGTTATGTTAAATGCTAGAATTGTAGAATTGAGACCAACGGGGACATACCCAAAATTTACACCGTCAAGTCTAATACTTTCTAAGTTCGGACTAAAACCATTGGCGGGGAGGAGAGAAATGGCACTGATGGTTTTCTTATACAAAATAATGAACAATTGTATCGACTGTTCCGCTATCCTGGCAAGTATATGTATTAAAGTACCTTCCCGTGATTATCGAATACGGGACACACTATTTATATGTAAAAAACTAATACCGAACATTATAAATTCAGTCCATTAAACCGAATGTACAATAAATTATTATCAAAAGATAGAGTCTTGGACATATTTTGGCAAAGTTCTTCAAGTTACCGGAGGTTACTTCTATCCCTAATTTAATTTAATTTAATTATGATTTTAATTTGATTTGTTTAATTTAATTTAATTTGATTTAATTTAATTTAACTTAACTTTGAATTTGACTATAACTTTAACTTATAATATTTTAGCTTTTTCATGGTGACATATTTGTTCTTAAGGCTTTCTCACAGAATTGTGAATTATTGGGACTTGTATTTTTTTCTTGTAATTTCCTATGTGAATTGTTATGTACTCAAGGTGTTATACTTACGTTTGTATAGTTAATTGTTTCTACCTGTATATATTTTTAACTGTATTTATAAAGTCCATTTACCGTAACTTTGAAATGATGTCACAGTTGAAAAACTCAACTTGTTGCCAATTCGTAAACTGTGAAAAAAAGTTAGGTTATATCGAACAACTTCTAAAAATATATTGAAAACCTATATTTCCTATGAAGGAAAGGAATAAATGTAAATTATGATGCACAGCAGTTCTTTCTAAACGATTTATCGCGAAATTTATGGTTTATATTATATTAACTGTGTAATGTAGTATTTAAAAAAATAATAATAAATTTCAGTGTATAAGAATCATCAGAAATATTTGTTTTTAGAAATGAGTCGTGTTCTTTTAATACTTTTTATACAATTTACTTTAATTTTTCGATTGGTGTCACATTGACACAGCGGGTTCGGGAAGCCGCGGAGTGTTCCGAGTCACACTATTTAATTCCAGACCGCTCGAATAAACGCGTTTAGACCTTTTCTCGAACGCTCTAAGCTTGCTTCCTGAACTCACTAAATGATATCGGAAAGCAATGATAAAGAGTCAAATTTTTTATTATTGGAATAGCATTTTTTGAATTTCAGATGTTAGATACAATTTTGTTTCGAATAATGAATATTCAAATATTATTTCTAGTCAAACAGTTTATTGCCGCTAGCTGCAAGTTTAAATTTCATGAGTACAAAATAATTAATAAGAGACAAAACCATCCTTTGAGCACGGCTACTAAGAGCTTTGGACATTTTTATTACAATTAAATTTAAAAAAAATAAAATATAACCTCACCGTTAATTGTAAGGACCTAAACGTCAACCTGACAAATAACAATTGAACAATCCAATTTTAAACTGACAACATTGGAAAAATCTACCAACATTAAATAAATAAATGTACTAACTGAGTTATGGATTGATGTTGATTAAAACATATCATAACGTTGTTACTAAAATTAACCAAGTGTGACGTCATCTCATATTTATTGTTGAATGAAGTTTATATTGTGAATGTGTAGGGATGCATCAAAGGACAAATTGTCCGTGGGGTTCCGTAAATAAAATAAAATAAAATAAATAAAACCTTTGGTAGTGATTTGGTGCGAGTGATCATTTCATTCTCATGAGTAAGCGTGATCGTGACACAAAAATCATTCACGCGCCCAACTCTAATACAGAACTTTTTGGTCGCTTTCTCTTACTAGATACCTAGAAAACTCCTAAATGTAGTAACTTATTACCTGACTATAAGTTTCATAGTAGTTAATCATCGTCTGCCTTACACACGAAATATCCTTGGCGCACAGCTGGAAGTCTCCGGCCAGTTCGCCACCATCAATCCAGAAAGGTGCGGTGATTCCACAGGCGTTACGTCCATTGCAAATGCAGCTCAAACAGTCAACAAAAACAACAGGTTCTTCAACAACAACAGGTTCTTCAACAACAACAGGTTCTTCAACAACAACAGGTTCTTCAACAACAACAGGTTCTTCAACAACAACAGGTTCTTCAACAACAACAGGTTCTTCAACAACAACAGGTTCTTCAACAACAACAGGTTCTTCAACAACAACAGGTTCTTCAACAACAACAGGTTCTTCAACAACAACAGGTTCTTCAACAACAACAGGTTCTTCAACAACAACAGGTTCTTCAACAGCTTCAACATAGTACTCGTATACTGGTTCCTCTAGTACTTGGGACGCACCGAAACTCAACGACACTAAATAAGAAAAATAGTTATTTTAAAATATATAAGAAGTTATTTATAAATTATTATATAAAAAATAAAATAAAATAAATATACAGTCAGTGTTGCCGCGAGTAGTGAAACAAACATACCAAAATTTATTGAAAAAAGTAACACAAAAATAGGGAAAAATAACCGTATTTCGGATAGTTGCCTTATTCCAGATAGTGCTGTATCTAATTAAGTACTTATATGTTGCGAACACAATCACACTCTACATGACCTAGGACTTAAACCCTAAAGCCTTAACCTTAAAACTATTAGTTCTACTTGAAACATTTAAAACTCTCTTGTGGATATATAATGCCCCGGACGTCAAATAGGGGGGCGCCGCGAACGATTCAAAATATTTTTGCGTTTACTTCAACTATATACAACTATTTAGGACCAGAAATATAATATATCAGGTCTGGGAAAAAGTTCGTGACGTTTTACCGATAGACGGCGCCAATTGCAAGTAACTCAGGAAACACAGATCGCAGCGACCCCACTAAGCGCTTGTTGGAAAGGTGACAGTTCGAGAGTTACTTTGAGTATATAAACATCAAAATTTGTGCAGTGGTTTGAAATTGTTTGCGTTTGAAAATGGAAAACGGTAATGAAAAATTGCGCTATATTTTGCAATATTATTACTACAAAGGGAAGAACGCTGCACAGGCTTGTGAAAAAATTGTGCTGTGTACGGTGAAGATACTTTATCAAAATCTGCTGCGCGGAAATGGTTCGCTCGCTTTCGTTCTGGTAATTTTAATGTGAAAGATGACTCACGCTCTGGTCGTCCAATCAGTGAAAAAGCTGATGAAACTCTTGAAAAAGTTCAGCAAGATAGGCATATCAGCAGTACCGATATTGGTACGGAGCTAGGCATTGACCACAAAAATGTTGAATGATGAATCATTTACGGAAAGCTGGCTACAAAGAAGCTCGATATATGGGTTCCCCATGAGTTGAGCGCGAAAAACATGATAGACCGAATTAACATCTGCGATGCGCTGCTGAAACGCAATGAAATAGAGCCATTTTTGAAACGTGTCATAACCGGTGATGAAAAATGGATCACGTACGACAATCGGAAGAGTAAAAGATCGTGGACAAGGGATGGCGAGCCGTCACAAGCGTTCGCGAAGCGAGGATTGACGCCGAACAAGGTGATGCTGTGTGTGTGGTGGAACTGGAAGGGAATCGTTCACCATGAGCTACTTCCAGTCGGTCAGACGATTGATTTTCAACTCTACTGTGGACAACTAGAGAGATTACGCCAGGCAATTGAAAGAGAACGGCCCGAATTAAATAATTTGTCTTTCATCATGACAACGCAAGACCACACACTTCTTTGATAACCTGTCAAAAATTGCGAGAATTTGGTTGGGAAATTTTGTTGCATCCACCGTATAGTCCAGACATAGCACCCTCTGACTATCACCTATTCCGATCTCTGCATAATTTTCTTAATGGAATTAAGCTGGTTTCAAAAGAAGCCTGTGAAAATCACTTGATTCAGTTTTTCAACCAAAAACCACAGAGTTCTTCACCAATGGCATCATGGCTCTACCCGAAAATGGCGAAACGTTGTCGATAATAATGGAGCATATTTGGTTTAACTAAATTCATTTTCACACTATAACAAAACTAGTTGAATTTTACTAAAAAAACGCCACGAACTTTTTCCCAAACCTGATTATATACACAATTATTGCTGGAACGCGCCCATCTTAAATAACCAATAAAGTTTTATTTTACTCAGGAGATAGCCATGTAAAAAAATTAGTGAGAGATTATGTTTTGTTTTTGTTTATGTTGTCACAATAATATATTAACGAACATTTTCAGTGGTAATAAAAGGTTTCGTGAAAAATTAAAAACGAGTTTTATTATCGCAACATTAAATAGTCAAGCTCACAGTCAGGTAGATTGTGGTGCTCTGATAATTATATTAAATAATACAATGCTACTATTATACTATTTATGTAACATTTTAGGATCACAAAATAATTACACGGACCACCTACATCGATATATGAGTAGCTTAATATCAAAGACGGACATCTGTCACCCAGGTCGAAATTGAGTTAGCAATTGATTCTCATAGAATTTTTCATGCTCTTTTCAATGGTGACTTTGACTTCAAACGTGGACATTTACCGGCGGAACCAACGGCAACTGCAGATTTTGACCACGTGACCCTCAAAACAGACCTGACGGTAGTTATTATACATCGTGTGGCGGCGATAAGGCCTTGTGTCAGATTTTTGTGTTTTTTTGGCGAATTTTGAATAGTTTTGTGTAAGGACGGAGCAGTAATATTGTGCCCATAACCGAGGGAAATGTTAGGAAGAGATTATACCAGCCAGAAAAATGGGAAAGAAATGTGGAAAAGAGGCAAAGGTAAGGATAGTTAGTTAGTTAGTTAAAAATTTTGGCGCACAGCAACAAATGCTATTTGCGCCTAACGCAGCCCATCTAAATGACTACACTACATATTAAAAACAATAAATTGAACAATTAATAAATAGATAAAATCCAATAAAATTACACATACTCAATAAAAGAAATCTTGCACTGACAAACACAAATAAATAATATAAAAAGTCTGTTCGAAAATTTGAACAGACTCAGGGTGATGGTAAGAGGCTGTAAAGTGGCCAATTACCATCGAATATCACAGTCAATAACTAGAAACACATTAAAAGGTAAGGATAGCATGTAGACTGCACTGCTCTCATAATTTCGTTTATTTCACAAAATGATCGATTATTGAAAGAAAGTTTGATATCAGAAATGTGAGAGGATAGTTTAATGAAACATCTAATCAAAGTTTCAATGGGTCATTACAATCATATACTCGAAATATGAGGGCTTGACTGTCAGTAGAGGTAAGCGCACATTTGGACGGGTCACAACAGGTCATATCGTAACGCAAAATCCGCTTTCATATGTTTATATGCGAGCGGACTTTTGTTTTTATTTATTTATTTTATTTGTTTTGAGTAAACTATAGTTATTTTTGTATCAGTAAAAATAAAGTTCAAAATGTATTTAAACAATATTCATTTACAGTCAAACCCATTTCCTTGCCTGAATTTCTATAATTTTTTAAATACCAAACCTAGAACCGGATTCTGAAAGCTTAGTGAACTACAAACAAATGGCTTAACTAAGAGTTAAATTAAGCTTTCAGAAACCGGCCCCAGATTTTTATAAAATTATTAATTCTTGTGAGACTACTTTTGCATCAAACACGGACACTAGCAAGAGTGTTTACATCAAAATCGGACACATGTCCAATTTGGTTTCAAAAGCGGACATTTGTATTTTTTAAAGCTAATTTCAAACATTTATTCAATGAAATTGGCATTGCTTTCTTTACAATACCATTCCTGTAGTATTAATCTAAATCAAGCAAAAAAACACTGAAAAATATTAAATACACACTTCACAACCAAAAATCCACTTTTTCTCGAACACGAGCAAACGACAGATGTCCGCCTTTGATATTAAGCTACTCATATGTATGCACTGTAGAGTGCGTGCTTGCACATTTATTTTTACATTGAAGAAAAGAGAAAAGAGAGAAAAAAAACAATAAATTAACAAAACAGAGAGAAAAAAAAATAAAATAAAATAAATAAATAAACAATGTATCTTATTTAAATTTAAATTTAATTAACTTGAATTAACTTTGATTAACTTAGATGCCTCTTGCATACTTAACGTTTTACAAAATATTTTCACCCATTTATTATAATTGTACGTACCTACTGAGATATTATTTTCTTGCAAATATATTTGAAATTTGTTGTGTATTTTTGGAATATGAAAGATGAAGCAACGTTGACCTACAGCCTTATAAACTTTATTTGAAATGGCACAAGGTTTATTTCTAGTATCATATGAATGTTGTAGAAATACTGTATCGCTGGGTTTCTTTTTTATATATTTTAAAATAGTTAGAATGTACAAGTTCGGTATTCCCATTACTTTTGCTTCATCGTGTATAAGGCGAGATGGATAGGTGACGCATTTATTGCACATTTTTTTTTAAATATTTTTTTGTATAATTTTTATTTTGTATATACACCTCAGCAGCTCCTCCCCATGCAATTATGCCATATGATAGTATAGACTGTACCAAAGCATAATAAAAGTTGTATAGTACTTTAATTGACATAATTTCCCGTAGTCTTTTCATAAGGTACAGTGTTTTCCTCAGGATAGTTGATAGTTTATTAATATGCGTATCCCCAGGTTTTTGTCGATATTTAAACCAAGATATGTAGCCGAGTCTGTTTATTTTTATTTTGCATTTACAGGTATTATTAATTGCACATTTGTTTTCATGTAATATCAGGTAATCTAAATTTGTTTGAGTGCTGTTATAAATTGAAAAAGGTAAAAATTTAGTTTTTTTGTAATTTAGAGTTAGCATATTTGAGTCTAACACGCTTTAATACTTTTGATATCATTTTCAACTATATATTTCAAATCTTGTTAGGTGCTTGCCTCAGCAAACAATACCGTGTCATCAGCATATGCGATTAGTTTGTTCTTAATTTTGGACATTTTTAACAGGTCATTTATATAAATCAGGAATAATATTGGGCCAATTACCGTAGCCTGGGGTACGCCGCACTTTATATTTTCGTAATTGCTATATTGATCATCAATTATGACTTTCTGTTCCCTATTATAGAGGTAATTTTTAAATAATTGTAGCGTTACTCCACGTATACCATAAATTTCTAATTTACTCAAAACAAGTCATGATCAATGGTATCGAATGCCTTGGCAAGATCTAAAAATATAGCGCAACATGGTGTCGATTTGTCTAAAGCGTTATAAATGTATTTTGTTATCCGAGCCATAGCATCTTCTGTTCCTTTATTTTTTAAAAAGCCAAATTGTTTTTCTGAAATTTATAGTATAGCTAAGTATAGTTATAAAATTAAGAATAGTAACTTGTTTCATTTTCATCAGTTTCAGTAATTGGAAAGTTGTGGAAAGTGATATTTGTGATAGTGTCTTTAAAAAATAAGAAAGTAACTAAGAATATTTCAAACTCTTATATGTTCTTTAATTTAATTTATTTATTTATTTATTTATTTATTTTTTTGTTTAGTTTATTTTGTTTGTTTAATTTGTATGTATTTGTCTTTATTGGCCACAAGACTTAATAAAATATTTTTAAAAAATAAATAAAAATATTAAATTACTATATTATTTTAGAATATGAAACTACTATATCATCAAATAATTATAGTTTTCCCCTAGTTTTCTCAGAATATCGGGTATTTTTAATTCGTACAGTGAGCGAATTAATTACTGGAACAATCATATTTTTCAAGAATTCCATGGAAGTTGAAATAACAATAATATTTAACGTAAGACCAAATAATTTTTATTCATAATAAAAATTTTAAATACGAAAAACCGAAAAAAGTGTGCAAAATAAATTTAAGAGCACTTAAAAATTCATTGAAATACAAGGATAAAAATAACAAAAATACTTTACATAAACAAAGTATTGTTTAATTTATATTGGGCATGATGGTATTCTATTTTTTTCAACGATTTTTTTTTTTTCTAATGAATGTACTATTTTTGATGAACAAAAATCTTTCCTTTTATTTTTATCCTAGCTTTTCTAATGGCATTTTTCAAATAATTTTATTGGAATATTATCTTTACAGGTTTCATTTTCTGCGTTAATATTTCACATAAAATTTTTATGATTTCAAAACTTAGTTAAAGGGGAATTTTCGTATATTCAAAATTTTATTTTAACAATTTTGTCCCCTTAATGTTGGCATTTTCTTGTTGGAAATTCTTATTTATATCGTCTCTAATTATGTTACTCGATTACCTTTGTACCATATCAACATAATTTACAAAAATCGTTTTGCGCAAAATGTATGTTAGTTACAAGTACCCATTATAACAAAACGCGCCTTAAGTCACCACGAAGTCCCAACTTCTTATTTTCGCTCAAGTCGTACCAAGAATAACGATTTCTATTTCAGCATTCCATAAATACATTTTTTTCCACAAAAAAAAATTGGGTCTGCTAATTTACTTATTTTTCATATGACATGTATCTTTCGGCAGAGCTGCAGAAAGGAAAACTTGCGCTAAGGGCAGAGCCGTGTTCTGGCACCCTTAGCAAATAAAAACAAGGTTCTAATCTCTCAAAATTTAAGTGATGAGCAAAAACAGGTCCTCACCTCCCAAAATCCAAGTAACGAGCAAAAAAAAGGTTCCTCACCTTCACAATGGCGCCCCTTAGTCAAGCCCGTCAGCGCCCAGGGCCGTCGTCCCCTCTGCCCCCCTTACTGCGGCTCTGTCTTTCGGTCCCGGTAAGATAGGACAGGATCGTCTCTGTGATCTTGTACTTCTAAACAGAGCCGTAGCAATTGCGCCCTTGGCAAATACTAAAAATTTTAAAATAGCGCCCTCGGAAAATTCTTAAAGTAGACACTTGTAAATTAATTTAACCTAAAATAGAGCCCTTTTTTATCTTTTTTCATTTTATTTATGGAGGGCATCATTTTTAAGGTTTTGTAGGTATGACCAAAAAACCCTTATACCGTCATTTTGTCGTCTGTCTGTCTGTCTGTCTGTCTGTCTGTTCGGTAAAAATTGCAGCCAAACGGTTAAACCTAGAGAGCTGAAATTTGGCATGCTTATACAACTCTTTGACCCGCACATAGGAAAAATAATAAAACATCTAAAAAACATATCCCCTTAAAAATATAAACAAATATATACTCATCGAAAAAAAAAAAAATTGTTACAGTTCTGTGTAGGGTATCAAATGCAAGCCCTTGGTACGTGGATTAACCATCAAAAATTTTTTTTTTGCAAAGTAGATTATTTTGCCAAAATTGTGCAAAATAATTTTTGTCCCACACCCTGTAGCCCAAATGGTTTAAACTAAAAATCTGAAAAAATTCTAAGTAATGTACATTGATGTGAACCGGAATAGTACAACAGGAATTTTTGATCAGATTATGTTTTCGGAAAAATAACGCATTATTTGTGTTTTTAACTAAAATATGTAAAATATTTAATCCGCTATTTTACACAGTAAATGAGTGAACGTCCGTAATCCAGTGGTAACGTTTTCGCTTCGTATGTTGCAAACCACTGTTCGATTCCCGTCAATTTTTATTTTTTCTGTTTTTTTTTGCATATTTATTTTGTCGAAATTTTAGTTATATTTTGGCAAATGTTGCATATAATTAAAAGCGTAAATTTAATAAGCAGTGGGAAGTGTTGAAATTATAATTTAATTCTATGTTTGAATGTATACGAAATCAGAGGGGCGGAGTTTATGACTTAAATAACCAATGGAAGTCGTAGGCGCAATTTTCAAAATATTAATGAACAAATATTAATAATAATTAATATTAATATTAATTATATAAAAAAAAATATATTGCAAATATTTAGAAACCCAAATAATGGTATTAGGCATTCGAATTAAAATTAAAAATATTTTAACATAAAATTTGTTTTGGTATCCCAAATAATCATCATTCACTTACTAAATACCTGCGAAACCCTGAAATGTGTGAAAATTTCACTTCGCATCAATTTTTATTTTAATGAACAGGTGGAAATACAAGTAATGACAAAAAAAAAGGTTTTTACTTTTAAAATACAATTGATGACCAAAAAAACAAGTCTTCATTTCTAAAATACAAATTATGACAAAAACAAAAACGTCCTCACTTCAAAAATACAACTGATGACCAAACAAAAAAAAAAAAAACGCTGATGGCGCCCCTCAGCCCTCACGCCCCTGGCACTTACCCAAATGCTAGGGCGTTGCTACGGCTATGCTTCTAAGTATCGAGAAAGAAACTTTTGACCCAATTACTTTCAATGAAATAATTGATGAATTTGCAACAAAAGAAAGAAAGATACATATTTAATGCGTATTTTTAATCTCTAAATTCTGCACTGTTAGATACAATTATTTTTTATCCGACAAATATATAGATGAGAAAAAAATGAGTACCAGGAATAATAGGACCGGAATGTCACACTGACCACGTGGCTTTCATATCTATGATCGGCGGTCTAGAAACGGAGAACTTACCTTCTGTACCCCTTATACGCCTATCTAGGCGTTGGGAACCTATTATTTTATTTTATTTATTATTTTTATAAAAGTTTCCTTTATAATCTAATAACGATAAAAATATTTAGCAATGTCTAGCCTAGTTAATTTCTCAAAATTGAAATCTAGCTGTAAATTAGTGTAAAATCAGTTAATATGATTTAACTTATCTATAATAAAATCTATATCGATGATATTATCAGTCCCACCCTCTTGATTGGCCTTTTCCATATCATATATTTTTTTTACTACAAGTAAACCGATTATTTTAAGTTGCATTTTTAGAAAACTTGTTTTTGCATTTATTATGAAATGCTTATATAGAGTAAGAGCATCTACTGAAACCCAATTTAATTCTAAATTGTTTACTGGTTTCTTTATTATTTTTCATATTTGTAAAAAAAATTGTAACAATTTTTTAAAAAATAATTATCGCGTTTGCCGCAAATGTTATATTTGGGGGCAGGGGACGCGAAAATATATTATGCTCCGGGCACCATTTTGTCTCACTACGCCACTGCGCCGGCCCTATATGAGTTAGAATATATTGGTAATTGTCAAGGAATAACATCAATAACAATATGTTTTAAATAGTAATTATGATATCTTATGTCTCGCCGAATCTTGGCTAAACTCTAGTGTTTTTGATAAAGAATTGTTTCCAGAAAGTTACAGGGCATACAGAACAGAAATGCTTTTACTTCCAAAATATCCGATGGTGGTGGTGTCATTATCGCTATTAATAATAACATACCCTCTTTTGTGAATACAGCCTGGCTTTCACCTAATGTCGAAGCTATGTGGGTTACAATTAAAGTTCTTACTTTTAAACTCCATATTTTTTGCGTTTACTTGCCACCCAATAACGATAATGCACTTTGTAATTTTTTTAACCAATTACGTGATATACTGTGTCACATCGAAAATGATCCTATTTTGATTTGTGGAGATTTGAATATCTCTCAAATTACTTGGTAGCTCAGTAACCAACATTTTTTGACTCCGTCTTATGTTAATAATTTTAGATCGCATCTATTTTGTGTTCCTTTTTTTTTGAGATTTGTAAAATTCTTGATTTAATACTCCATAATAAACTTTGTAATATAAAAGTCGAACGAAGTGATTTTCCTCTCATAAATATTGATCATCATGATCAGTAACTTGCAGTAACATTAAAATCATTTTTCAAACTCACTAATTTAAATACAAATATATCTTTTAAATATTATAATTTCACCAATGCAAATTTTGATTCTATTACATTGGATCTAATATCTATAGGTTGGGAAAATCAGTTCGTATATTTGAACGTCGATCAAATGATGGAGACGTTTTATGGGAAACTGAATGAAATTTTGGGTCTACATATTCCGTTAAAACTTTTATAATAAATTTCCAATCTGGTACGCTCTCCCCACAATTAAGGTTATTAATGAAAAACATAAATATCATAATAAATGGAAAATTTACAAGAATTACAATGATTATATAACTTTCAGTATTCTTAGAAGTAGATGCAAATTTTTAATTGAATCTGATTATGACAATTATTTGAAAACTCTTGAAATAAACATACAAAATGACCCCAAACTAATTTGGAAATTTTTTAAAATGAAAAGAGGTCTTCTAACATTCCTAATATAATGAACTTCAGCAACAATACTTCAACAACCACAAGTCAGGATATAGTCAATATGTTCGCCGATTATTTTGAATCTGTTTTCGAACCCGATAACGACCCCTCTTTCAATATTTCCTCTTTTGCAGATAATTTGTCTTTAGCCAAAGGCTTGATAGTTGAGGGTGATATATTTCAACGCCTTTTATCTTTAGATATAAATAAAAGCGCTGGACCTAATGGTATTCCAGCAATATTCTTTAAAAATTGCGCTTCAGGTTTTGTTGCGCCCCTGTCCATAATTTTTATGAAATCTATAAGTAGTGGTATATTCCCAAATTTGTGGAAAAAATCTTTGATATTTCCAATTTTTAAATCAGGAGATAGACATAATATTCAAAATTATTTTATTAATGGTATAAACGAATGTTATCATTACTCAAATTTTCTCTTATAAGCCGACGATTTAAAAATATTTAGAACAATATCTTCATTAACGGATTGTGTCATCAAGCAACAGGAACTTTATAAAATACATACTTACTGCGTTAATAATAAACTTCATCTCTACTATGAAAAATGTTATCAAATAACGTTTTCTAAAACTTAATCCAGAATCACTATAACATTGATACCAACTTGCTAAAGGAAGTATCTGTTATGAAAGACTTGGGAATGTATTTTGATCAAAAATTGCTATTCAATGTTCATATTGATCATGCATTTAAGAAAGCGTACCAGAATCTAGGATTTATGTTTAGAACATGTAAAATATTTAAAAATCATCATATATTTATAACACTTTATAACGCCTTTGTCTTATGCCATTTAAATTATTGTTTTGTTATATGGAATCCCAGATATAATGTATATGATAGTCGCTTAGAATCAATTCAAAAGAAATTCTTGAATTATTTGAGTTATCGCTTCCCAATATCACATGTTTCATACTTATCAAGATGTTATTATTTCAAAATGATTACCTTACATAGCAGACGCATAAACAATGATGTAATTTTTCTTACCAAAATTATTAAAAACTTAATTGATTCACCGTATCTTCTTATATAGATTTAAATATACCACTTCGCAACTTAAGAAATAAATACCTTTTTCGAGAACCTTTTGCTAGGAGTAACTATGCCCAAAACGCCCCCTTAAACCGATTAGTTTCTACATTTAATAATATGTCATTGGAGGCAGAACCGTTTCATTTGAGTTTAAACACTATAAAACGTCACTTTCATACATTCAGTGTTCACAGGACTTTAAATGAAAATTAATAATTTTTCTGTATATATATTTATTATTATTTTTTTTTTTTTCAATTATCCTATTATCGTCTTGATAGCTTAATTTATTAAATATTTTATTTTATATTTATCATCTATTAATTACTATATTGTACTGTATAACAATCGAAGTTGTAGTTTTTAGGTTCGTCCTGTGTACAACTCTATTACATAAATAAATAAATAAATAAATAAATCTGTACATACCTATAAAAATGAAATAAATAAAACCCATCTTGTCAAACTCGGCTGTATGTTGACAACTAATTGTTAATAAATTATTTCTAATGAATATATAACACCTTAATTATTTATTAATGATTCCAGTTTACTTATATCTAAATTGAGTTTGGAATGTTTGTAAGTATTAATGTAATTATAATTTTGTTGACAATATTTCGATAAATCAACAAAATATTGCTTTTACAAATCGAAGTACAAAATATGGGTTTTGTTCTTGGCCTGAATTATGACGAGACCCACCTTAACTATAGGGGCTAATAGGACAGCAGTCCGAGTGCGGCGGCACGACAAAAAATCCCTTTTATACATCTATCTCAGTGTTTCTTAACCTACGAGTCGCGACCCAAAATTGAGTTGCGAAGCATATTCTGTGGGTCGCAGAGAAAAATTTTAAATTCTGGATAAAATAAAATTGAATGAACTTTTAAAACTCATGCAAAGCTAAAGTTAAATTTATTGATCAATAAAGTGATTTTTTTTTTTGTCAATTGAACAATTTATTTATAACCTTGAAAATAAAACTTTACAAGCATCAATTTATTTATCATTTTTTGAAAACTTTCATTACCAACTACAATATATATATATATATATATATATATATATATATATATATATATATATTGTAGTGTGAGTATGATTTACAAAGTTTACAAATTTGCAATGTTAGTATGATTTTCAAAATAAATTAATCAATTTTTTCATCAATAAATTGTCCAATCTGTTGATGAAAAACACTTTACACATATCAATAAGTTGAAGGTCAACTTTTTCAATTCATTGATCAATAAAGAGACTGTGTAAAACCCACTTTAGTACTAATTTTCCTTTAGTAAAATCTATTATTATTATTATTTTTTTTTTTTGTAACTAAATTTTATACGAATTATTCTTTATTATCCTGGATAATAAGTGATAAAATCCAGTTTATCAATTTTTTTTTTTGTATAACCTTGTTTTCCGCCTTTGGGTCGCTCATAAACGTCTTCCTTAATTCGCGGCTCAAAAAAGTTAAGAATCCCTGATCTCTCTAACCAAACAAAAACCCTGAGTGGACATGTACGGCGCTGTGATTGTTTTACAAGAACACTCAACTTCATAAATATTACAATATGTAATAATTAATTTTGTAATATATATAATACTATAATATAATCTGTATTTGAAAATGTTTTTGTTTGTTGTGGTTGTTTGATAGTAAATTAATTTGGAGACTACACATTAATAATATTATTAAAAAAGAAAAATTGCCGATACATGATCTAAATTTCTCAATCTAGATTCTCTAAAAAGTTACTACGTTAGTTGCTACTGGTTAACGTTGCTACGAAATAACTTTTATAGTAACTTTCTTAGCAATCGTCAAACAATTGATATTCTCTAAGGGTGTGCACAAGCAACGTTCTTATAAAAAGGCGCCTACAGACGGTGTGCCAGCGTTCACCCGCGCTAGTTCTGATGCTAGTCGTAACATGTAGCACTGTTGGACACTTGTACTTGTGTACCCTACAGACGAAACGTCCGTGCTGGCCAAGTACAAAAATAACGAACACGGGCCAGCGCTTGTAAAATGGCGTCTGACAGTGAAAGTGAGGTTATGGTCGCAGCTTCGTCTTTGCTTTTGATATTTAAATTAGATTAAAAGTACAAAAAATTACTAGTTACTTCAATTCATAATAACACAAAAATGGTTATAACTTTCCCTTTGAGCACAACACTCTCGACTAATGTGATAACAAGTGTGTGTGTGCGCGTCGTATGTACGGTGCTAACATACATGTACAAGTCTGCACCAATGTTGGTCAAACGCCTTTGATTTGTGATAGAATACCGCCTCGGAAGCGAACGCCGGCCAGCGGCAAGCCCAGCCGACGCTAGCTGTGACTTGTGACATGTATAAACATTAGTCGTGACTTGCCACACCGTCTGTATTAACGTTGCTACAAAGAACCGTGAAGCTAGAAACAGATTACGATTAAACAGATTATCTGCGCATGCGAGGTATTCGTTTTTACTTCCGAGTTTGACAGCTATGTTGTGTGTTTCTGAGGTTAAACGAAAAATGTTCTATCAACGAAATATGGAAAAGTATTGAGAACAGATGGAAATTCTGTTGAATTTCCTGCAAAATATTCCGGCCACGGGCGGTGACACGCGATTTAAGAAAATAATTGACAGGAACGAGTGGTGGTGCTGTGGTGATGTGCAATCTGGTTACTGTTCTCTATGTGGCGGTGCAAATTATAGTCCAAATTTAAAAGAATTGGGTGGAATACAGGTAAAGAAGTTCGAATAACCATTGAACAGGCGCACACACAGAACATTGCTCTGGGGAGGGTCCATTTCGAAAAAATATCTGTAAAATAACACAAAAGTATTGTTATATTTTTATGGGTAGGGGTGGACTTATATATTAATTTAATTTTTATTATTAAAAAAAAGTGTTTTTTCTCTCCAATTGCTTAGGTTTTATTAAATAAGTATATGATTTTTTCCATTCCTGGGGGGGGGGGGACTCGTAGAGCACCCCCTTGGGTGCGCGTCTGCGATTGACAGTCGTAGGTTACACTATTATAAAACAAAAGTAAATTTTAAAAAAATTTAAATTGAACTAGATATAAATAAAGAACTCGAAGAATTACAACTGACTGGTCATGTAAATACTATTGACATCAACGCAGAAAACCTGAAAGGCTTCCTGTTAAATAAAAATACGGAGACTGAAACTTCCAATGTACCAAAATCAAAAAACATTGAAGCAATACAATATATATATATTGTGGCAGTGTGTATTTTCCCCGTCAGGTATTCGCGTATGACGTGCTACCTTGTGGTAAGCCTGAAGTGCAGTACCTGGCGGAGGATAGTTTAAGACCTAAACCAATACCACTATATATATATATATATATGATATATATCTCAGCTTAAAGTTGTAAATAAAGGTATGAAACAGTAAAATAGATGATCTAAAGACTATGTTCTAAAAGTATATTAAATAAAATAATTTACACAGCATATTGCTTATAATTTATATTTTTTTCTGTGCTAGAAATATTATAAAAATCCTTCTATAATAAATTGGAATTGAAATAAATAAATTGATTAAATAATTATTGTCCCTATGTTGCTTTTAATCAAAAAACTTTCAGAAAGATTTTTCACGAAGTTATTTTGAAGTTGCAAGATGTAGCAACTGTTTTCTGTTAGTTGCTATTCATAATAACATTCTTGGCAACTAGTCGCTAATTTCATAGTAACTTTTAACGTGTGTGTGTGTGTGTGTGTGTGTGTGTGTGTGTGTGTGTGTGTGTGTGTGTGTGTGTGTGTGTGTGTGTGTGTGTGTGTGTGTGTGTGTGTGTGTGTGTGTGTGTGTGTGTGTGTGTGTGTGTGTGTGTGTGTGTGTGTGTGTGTGTGTGTGTGTGTGTGTGTGTGTGTGTGTGTGTGTGTGTGTGTGTGTGTGTGTGTGTGTGTGTGTGTGTGTGTGTGTGTGTGTGTGTGTGTGTGTGTGTGTGTGTGTGTGTGTGTGTGTGTGTGTGTGTGTGTGTGTGTGTGTGTGTGTGTGTGTGTGTGTGTGTGTGTGTGTGTGTGTGTGTGTGTGTGTGTGTGTGTGTGTGTGTGTGTGTGTGTGTGTGTGTGTGTGTGTGTGTGTGTGTGTGTGTGTGTGTGTGTGTGTGTGTGTGTGTGTGTGTGTGTGTGTGTGTGTGTGTGTGTGTGTGTGTGTGTGTGTGTGTGTGTGTGTGTGTGTGTGTGTGTGTGTGTGTGTGTGTGTGTGTGTGTGTGTGTGTGTGTGTGTGTGTGTGTGTGTGTGTGTGTGTGTGTGTGTGTGTGTGTGTGTGTGTGTGTGTGTGTGTGTGTGTGTGTGTGTGTGTGTGTGTGTGTGTGTGTGTGTGTGTGTGTGTGTGTGTGTGTGTGTGTGTGTGTGTGTGTGTGTGTGTGTGTGTGTGTGTGTGTGTGTGTGTGTGTGTGTGTGTGTGTGTGTGTGTGTGTGTGTGTGTGTGTGTGTGTGTGTGTGTGTGTGTGTGTGTGCACGATAACTCAAAAACGGTTTAACTTAAAGAGTTCGTTCTGGAACTAAAAAATTATCCTAATAATTGGGAAGAACCCTATTGTATTTTATTAAAATCCGAAACCGGAACCGGAAGTTATTAAACTTCAAAATTTAAAACAATTCGTACCTAGTAAACCAAGCCTTGGACAAAAATTTGTATTGGACATAATTTGATGTATTTTTGAAGATTTACCTAAATCTTCTTTTAAATTTAAAATATATATATATACTAGCTGAAAACCCGTGCTTCGCTACGGTTAATTGATGGTCTCATTGGCATAAAATCCGCAGTTTGTTTTTAAACTTGTGTATGGGTAACCTTTGTAACAAAAAATCTAGTCGATATCTCATCTGTCTTAAGAGACATTGAGGAATCCGTGAAAAAACATTTTATTCCTTTTCACCAGATAGGGGTCGAACTTGAAAAATCCTTTCTTAGTGGGTTCTTACGTCATACTGAAAAATGTACTCTCCGAATTTTTTATTTCTAACAAAAAAATACAAATTTACCCTTTAGGAGTGAAAGAAAACTGTCAAAACACATATATGCCAAAATGGAATGTTATAACTCAACAACCGCTGGAAATACAAAGGGTTCTATAGTTCACCCCAAATGTAGATTCACCCCTTTAGGAGTTAATCAAGGTAAAATCTTGAAATTTATTTTTCGGCATTTGTATGGGTAATCTTTATAAGCAAAAACCAAGTCTATATCTTATTGATCATAGAAGATATTAAGGCGTCCTTGAAATTACAATTCCCTCTGTTCACCCTTAAGGGGTGATATTTGTTAAGGTAAAAAACTGTTAAGGTAAAAAACTGTTAAAACCATTTCGAGAAATTAACAAACGTTATAACTCAACAAACACAGGAAATACGAAGCGATGTATAATCTACCCCGTTTGTAGAATCACCCCTATAAGGGTTAATTAGGACAAAATCCTGAAATAAGTTTTTCGGCATTTGTATGGATAATTTTTGTAAGCAAACACCAAGTCGATAACTTATTGGTCCTAAAAGAATTAAGGAATTACTGAAATCATATTTCACCTCTTTTCACCCTTAAGGGGTGAAATTAAATAAAAATGTAAATCATTTCGAGATATTAAAAAAAAAACACCTATGTGCCAAAAAGTAATGTTGCAACTAAACGAACACAGGAAATACGACGGGATGTATAATTCATCCCGATTGTAGATTCACCCCTTTAGGGGTTGATTAGAACAAAATCCAAAAATTCGTTTTTCGGTATTTGCATGGGTAGTTTTTGTAAGCAAAAACCAAGTCGATATCTTATTGGTCCTAAAAAATGTTAAACAATCCTTGAAATCACATTTTACCCCTTTTTACCCTTTAGGGGTTAAATTTAAAAAATTTGTCAAAACCATTTCGAGATATTTTAAAAATACGCCTATGTGCCAAAAAGAAACCTTATAACTCAACAAACACAGGGAATACGACGGGATGTATAATTCACCTCAATTTTAGATCCAGCGTTTAGGGGTTGATTAGGAGGGGTTGATTATTGGTCGTAAGAGATATTAAGGAATCCTTGAAATCACAATTCACTCCTTTTCACCCTTTAGGGGTGAAATTTAAAAAAACTGTCAATACCATTTCGAGATATTTTAAAAAGACACGTATGTGCCAAAAATTAATGTTGCAACTAAACGAACACAGGAAATACGACGGGATGTATAATTCACCTCGATTGTAGATCCACCCCTTAAGGGGTTGATTAGGACAAAATCAAAAAATTGGTTTTTCGGCATTTGCAAGGGTAGTTTTTGTAAGCAAAAACCAAGTCGATATCTTATTGGTGTTAAAAAATATTAAATAATCTTTGAAATCACATTTCACCTCTTTTCACCCTTTAGGGGTTAAATTTAAAAAAGTTGTCAAAATTATTTCGAGATATTTTAAAAAGACGCCTATGTGCCAAAAAGAAACCTTATATCTCAATAAACACAGGGAATACGACGTGATGTATAATTCACCCCGCTTGTAGATCCATCCTTTAGGGGTTGATTAGGACAAAATCCTGAAATATATTTTTCGGTATTTGTATGAGTAATCTTTGTAAGCAAAAAGCAAGTCAATATCTTATTGGCCCTAAGAGATTTAAGGAATCCTTGAAATCACAATTCACCCCTTTTCACCCTTTAGGGGTGAAGTTTTAAAAAACTATCAAAAACTTTTCGAGATATTTTAAAAAGACACCTATGTGCTAAAAAGTAATGTTGCAACTAAACGAACACAGGAAATAAGACGGAATGTATAACTCCCCCCGATTGTAGATCCACCCCTTTAGGGGTTGATTAGGACAAATTCCTGAAATAAGTTTTTCGGTAATTGTATGGATAATCTTTGCAAGCAAACAGTAAGTCCATATCTTATTGGTCCTAAGAGATATTAAGGAATCCTTGAAATCACAATTCACCCCTTTTCAACCCTTAGGGGTGAAATTTAAAAAAACTGTCAAACCCATTTTGAGATATTTTAAAAAGACACCTATGTGCCAAAAAGTAATGCTGCAACTAATGAACACAGGAAATACGACGGGATGTATAATTCACCCCGATTGTAGATCCACCCCTTTAGGGGTTGTTTAGGACAAAAACCTTAAATATGTTTTTCGGTATTTGTATGGGTAATCTTTGTAAGCAAAAAGCAAGTCGATATCTTATTGGTTCTAAGAGATATTAAGGAATACTTGAAATCATAATTCACCCCTTTTCACACTATAGGGGTGAAATTTTAAAAAACTACAAAAACCGTTTCGAGATATTTTAAAAAGACTACTATGTGCTAAAAAGTAATGTTGCAACTAAACGAACACAGGAAATACGACGGAATGTATAACTCACCCCGATTGTAGATCCACCCCTTTAGGGGTTGATTGGGACAAATTCCTGAAATAAGTTTGTCGGTAATTGTATGGATAATCTTTGCAAGCAAACAGTAAGTCGATATCTTATTGGTCCTAAGAGATATTAAGGAATCCTTGAAATCACAATTCAACCCTTTTCAACCCTTAGGGGTGAAATTTAAAAAAACTGACAAACCCATTTCGAGATATTTTAAAAAGACACCTATGTGCCAAAAAGTAATGCTGCAACTAATGAACACAGGAAATACCACGGGATGTATAATTCACCCCGATTGTAGATCCACCCCTTTAGGGGTTGATTAGGACAAAAACCTTAAATATGTTTTTCGGTATTTGTATAGGTAATATTTGTAAGCAAAAAGCAAGTCGATATCTTACTGGTTCTAAGAGATATTAAGGAATACTTGAAATCATAATTCACCCCTTTTCACCCAATAGGGGTGAAATTTCAAAAAACTGTCAATACCATTTCGAGATATTTTAAAAAGACACCTATGTGCCAAAAATTAATCTTGCAACTAAACGAACACAGGAAATTCAACGGGATGTATAATCCACCCCGATTGTAGGTTCACCCCTTTAGGGGTTGATTAGGGCAAAATCCCGAAATAGGTTTTTCGGCATTTGTATGGGTAATACTTGTAAGCAAAAACTAAGTCGATATCCCATCGGCCCTAAGAGATATTACGGAATTCGTGAAATCACATTTCACCCCTTTTCATCCCTTAGGAGTGGAATTTCGAAAAATCCCTTCTTAGTGGGTGCTTACGTCATGAAGGGAATATACTCTCCGAATTTCAAGTTTCTAGGCCCAGGGGTTCGGGCTGGGCGGTGATGAGTGAGTCAGTCAGTCAGTCAGGACACTGCCTTTTATATATATAGATAGATAGATAGATAATAAACATACATCCGTTCGCAACAGTTGTTTAGGTTAGACTGACTGTAAACTAAATGCAACCTCAGGCTTCGGGTTATAACAATTACGCACGAAAATGCACGATGTCCGAAGCTGCACTAAAGCCATCCAACTAAATATTTCTCAAAACTATGTTAATGCCCAAATATAAATAAAAACAAAATTCATGAATATCGTTTCTAATGCGATTTTTTTTATCGTTATACAGACGGCATTTTCTACCTGTAAACCAAATTTCCACACTCATCAAATTTGCATAAAAACTCAGTACCATATGTGGGTTACAATTTCCGAATATTTTCTATTTTATAGATACAGAAAACAGATGTTTTTAAACAAAAATAGAAGAATGAGCAAGTAGCCCACACTGAAAAAATATGGCTATTAATCGCATTTAAATCAATATTCGTAAAAAAAAGATAGAAAAAAAAATAATTATAATAAAAATAAGTTAAGAAAACTCCGTTAAAAATAATTATCCATAAAAGGTTATTCTCGGGCCGAACACTTCCGATATTTAGCGAACACTCACGATGTTCATACAGTTAGACAGTCAACTATTGAATGAAAATTCCTATCCGGTCACTGCATATGTGATAGATATACCAATGGTCGAATGTAATTAAAAACAAAATTATTAATTTCTCGTTTCTGATGGGACTTTTTTGAGATTTTCGATTTTTCTAGTTATGATGAAGCCATTTGCTACCTGTATGCAAAATTTCAACTCGGTAGCGTATCTGGAAGTGGGTTAGAATTTCCGGACATAGCCACAAATATCCATTTTTATATATAAAGATATATTTTTGTTTTTTTTTATGATTTTTTTTTTTTTTTTTATGGGAGGGCAAGTATAGCGGAGGTCTCTCTTCGCCACTGGTTTCTTACAAATTGCGTGAAAGTTGCTAAAAAAGTTACTGACCTTATATTTAACAACATTTTTTGTAACTTTTTTGTAGTACCTTGCATACAGAATTGGGCCGATTATCTTCAAAGTAAGCAGCTATTTGTAAAAATTGAGCTTTTTCCAGAACTTTACACAGGGTAGGTAGAATAGAGATTGAACGGTAGTATATTAGGACCCTTCTCGTCTCCCTTTTTGAAAAGGGGAATAACTGATGCTAGTTTTAAGCTATCTGGAAAATAATTAGCTGATATGCAATGATTGACTGCTTTAGTGAGAGGTATTATGATAACATTTTTCATCTCCTTTAATAGGTTGGTAGTTAGGCCATAGGCATCCTTTGTGTTACTACTTTTTAATGAATCGATGATTTCTCTAACAAAATTGTACGTAACAGTCTTGAAAGAAAACGTTCCGTTTGGAGGAAGAGACATTGACGACATGAAGGAAGATGGATTTGTGTTGGAAACGGGTAGATTGTTTATTAATCCACTGGCAATGGTGCTAAAATGAGTATTTAAATTGTCCGGTGTTAAAGTATTATAATACTGTGTGTATAATAATAATTATTTCTATTCTGACGGGTTTGAGATACTTTTCTATTATTATTAATTACTTGCCAACAGTGGCGTTAGCAACGTATTCAGAATTAGCCTTTATTTTAGCGTATTTTATTGTTTTGCGATATTTCGTCCTGAAGTTGTTTCTAATGGATCTATTGATAGGGTTAGGATTTTGTTGAAAGGCTGTTTCAAGATTTTGAAGTGTGGTACGCATATTCTTAATATTATTGTCGAACCATACAATAGAACGTTTTGAGGGAAGCATGAGATGAATATGGCCAAGAACATTTCAAAAAATATATCAAAAGGCTTGCAATAATTTGTATAGTTGTTGAGAACAGTCCAATCTGTTTCATCCAGTTTATTATAAAAAGAAAATTTCTTTTCCAAGGTAAAAGATCTGATAGTTACCTTGTCGGACTTATCACTTTTAACTGTGTTGCATGGTAACAAGGAAAGAAAAGCAAATGCCGTTTGGTCGGATAAAGTAGTAATGGCTTTTGTTGCATTAGTGTCGCTAAAATTTGAAGATCTGAAATTGATAAAAATATTATCGAGACAATTTTTGCCTCTTGTATGGAAATCCAAAAGAGTTGTCATATCATAAGTACTTCAAAAATCTAAAAGTTCAGTACAGTTTTTTACATTAGTGTTAAATTTAACATTGAAATCACCGCAGAAGATTAAATTTTTTGAGTGATCTAACAAACTAAAGACTTGCTGAATTATATCCACAAATATTTGAAAATTTCCTGCAGGTGAGCGATATATTGTTATAACTATTAAGTTCAAATTACTAATTAGAATGGCTGAAATTACACAGTGAAATTCTACACAGAGGTACATTCGTAGATTTAGTTAAGATCATTACACCACCATTTTTCATTGTTCTTCTGGAGAAGTGAGAAGCAATTTGGTAAGAGTCAAGATAAAATTCACTTATTTCATTGTTTGTTAACCAATGTTCCGCAATGTACAAAATGTCAAAACGTTTATCTATAACGTAGGTATCCACAATATTAATCTTGTTAATATACTGAATATTTAAAACAATAAACTAACCACTGACTTGTTATTGCACTCGAAAAAACTTATTTTTTGTTTTATTTATTGACAATGGTGAGTCATTTATAATCAGTAGATGGTTCACGTTGTATTAAAATAAGGTTACAAATTTTAGTGATAAGCTTGTTTTTACCTCCATAGTTTATATGAAGACCGTGTGTCGTTAAATTGTCTTCTGTTAGGTATTTGTTGGAATCTATTATTACGGCAGTATTTTTTAAATGTGAAATCATCAGCAAGTTATTTTGGAGGATAATTGAATTAAAATTAACACGATTTCTCCAAAAGGGAACCAGGATCAGAATTATATTAGTATGTGACATAGCATCTCGTAAAATTTCTAAGAATGATCTAGATATGAATTTTTCATTTATTGCATTATAAGATCCTCTCAGTATAACAACATAATCATCTTTCGTAAAATCATCAGCGAATTGTATAACATTATTTGTGACTTCTTCAAAACAAGCATTTGGTTTAAATAGACACGTAGTGTAGAAATTCGTACCCAGGGTATTTTTTACCAGTTCTCCACATTACTTCCTTGACTATCCGCTAAAAATAGCAAACGTTTCTTCGGGTCTTGTTTTTGAGAGTTATCAGTTGGTTTCAATATGGGGTTTGTGGTTGAATCCCGATTGGTACATTGGGAGTATTTATCATTAAAATTAGTATTAATATTTTTTAAGAGTGTTAGATTGTGCTGAAGTTCTTTTAATTTATTAGTTTGTATTGTAAAATCTGTAACTTCAGTAGGTTGTAAATTATTATTTTTTTTTTTTTTGACTTCAACTATTTTATCCTTGTAGATGTCGCAGTCTCCACAATAAAAGCTTTGAGATATAGAACTATATTTAATGATATCCTTCTTTTATGCTGTGATAATATTTTCCTGTACAACAATTTTCTTGTTGGGGGCTATGAATAAAAACAGATGATCAAAAAGAATCCGCTACGCTACGCCACTAGAGTACAGCTGTCTCTGGTTTATGTTACGGCCCACTTGAAACAACTGTAAAAAAAACCATCTGGACCAACATGCCAGACTGTACCTGCGGTCTAACGACACATGTGGCCTTACCCTATCATACACTCCGCTTTATCACCTGTATGATATAAAAGGGATGGAATTAAAGGCCACGAGATCAGCCGTTAACTGACCTTTGAACGAGCAACTGCAGAGAAACAGCAATGTAAACTCTGACACAGGCCCAGTGGGCCGGCAGAAAAGTGCGACAGTGAGGACAGCAGGCCAACTCTATCCAACAGCCAGCCTAATGGACTACCAGCGAGAGGCTCATCGTGAAGGGTACATTCCACTGAAACAACGAAAGAATGCCGCTTAGAAGGTAAAGTGTACGTTAACCCGGTGATGGGGACGCTTCTCGACCGACGTACTCTCTGGAGCCCGTGTATCTTGGGTGTTTTGACGTAGCCAACGTCGCCGGCGCGAGTCGATTTGGGCAGGTGGTCACAATTTTGGACTGCTCAGTCTTGGTTCCGGCCTGGAAGCAGTTATCTAGTGCCATCACGAGGTGAATCGTATGCTCTACGTTTCTGGGGCTCAGATGTCGTAAGATACCTCCGTCCGATGACTGAGACGAATACTTGACTTGATGACTTCTCTGAATACGCGCTCCTCGGAGTCCGTGTTCCTTGAGTATTTTGACGTAGCCAGCGTCGCCGACGAGAGTCGATTTGGGCAGGCGTTCACATTTTTGGCCTGTTTTATCTTGGTTTCGGCCAGGAGCAATTATCTAGTGCAGTCACGAGATAGGTTGTGTTTTGCGACTGGTGGGGGTTGGCTATATCAGGTATGTAGTGTCCGGTGACGGAGGTGCTCTGGAGTCACTCGCTCTTCGGAGCTCGTGTGTCCAGGTTACTTTGACGTAACCGACGTCGCCGGCGACAGTCGGTTTGGGCAGGTGGTCACACTTTTAGACTGCTCAGTCTTTGTTCCGGCCAAGAAGCAGTTACCTGGTGCTATTACGAGATTCTGTATTCGAGGGTTTCACTTACAACGTTACCCCACGTCGGAATGACGGGCGAAAGCCCTGAGCATCGGTCGTTGATATCGTTTGCCACCAACGTGAGGCTAAAGAACGGTGATACTCGGAGTACTATTGAAAGCACATGACTTAAGGACAATAAACTCATATTAACCGGCTACAGTACTGACATCCGGACTGGGCCGGCTTCATTTACGACGAAATCTCCGTGTACTCGCCGTGATCTTGCCTCACAACAGGTTTTCAAAGTACGCGAGCGAGCAGGTCACTCCATCTCCCGTCCGTCCAGGATGAAACCGCTGCCGAAACCAGCCCGACTACAAGTAACCTGTATTTGCTGTTGGTTCCACTACGGGAATCTATATGAAGATTCCTTAATACGGTGACAATGAGAGCGAGTATAAGCTACGAACCTTCAGTTCAATTTCCCGTACTAGAGTTTCAATAATTACTTCAATTTTGCCGCCCCTTTTTACAATGAAATAACTAATGATTGACGTGTACATCTTATGATGTAATAAATACAATTATTGTTAATGTTTTTCTCTTGTGTACAGCTACTCACGTGAACCTTCCTAACGAGACAGGTTAAGTTTGTCTCAAATATGAAAAGAAAAAGATCTAATAAAAAAAGGTAATTGTATGAACTTATATGAATTCGTCAGAGTTGTAAGTTATAATGCAGTTTTTTTCTAAATTTTCGTTAGAAAAACTATTTCTGCTTGGCGTAAGAATATTTTTAAATCTTGAGAAAGTTCTTTCGACTTCAGTTTTATTACTTAAATAAAGGCCGAGGTCACCAGATACTTGTTTATTTTTTTTTTTAAATATTATAGCCTTTGCTGCTTCGGCAATTAGCCAGGACAATTCTTATTCTTAGAAAAATTCCATGCCTGAACGGGATTCGAACCAGAGACCTTAGCAACGCAGAACGCATGTGTTACCACTACGCTACACCGGTTGGTATTAAAATTATCTTGTAATCCCTCAACGTTAGTTCTATGTATCTTTCCACTAACGTGTTGAGTTAAATGTTTTATTCTTGTGCATATTATATATTTTTTACATAGTATATATTATATGATCAATAAATCCATATTCTGTTAAAATCTGTCGTAAAAAATTAAATTCAGCCATTTTAAAATCTGCAAAATAATAAATATATAAATAGCAATAATAAGAAAAATGTCTATAAAATTTTGTTTCAGAAAGAAATATATTTTAAAAATGCTATAATTATTATTGTTGTTTTATATACAGTTTAGCGTAATAACAACTCCAGGATCAATTAGATTTAATTTATCAAATTATACAATAGGTATTTTGACATGTATTAACTCATATTATTAACATTTTTTTTTCCTTAATTTGTTATCTTTAGCTGCTTTGGCTATTAGCCAGGAATAAATTACAGGAGATTAAAATGTTTTAAAAATTACATTTATAGTTTGATATTTTCTGCTTTAATAATTTCATAAATATCTAGAGAGTTAGTAGTGTTATATATTATAGTTATAATTGGGCATTCAAACAATAAATGGTTCGAATCGCTGACAGACAAATTATCACACCGACAGAAACGAAACGAAACCATATTAATGCTATGCAGATGATATGAAGAGAAGGTGTGATTAAATCTAAGCCGGATAAAAGTGCATATAAAAGATCTGCTTTGGTGAGAAGCAAATCAAAGATTTCTAGGAAGAGGAGATTGAATTTGATCCTTGTATGAAGCGATCCTTTGAACTGTAGAGATTCTATGTATTCTTGTTGCCATTGGTTGTATATGGAAGCTTTGAAGATTGACTTAATCTCATTACTGTTTAGAGGAATATTTAAGCCCCTCTTAAATATGCTGTAAATGACCCCCCTGGTCATTTACAGCTGCTTCTTTGACTAGAAGATCAACTTCGATGTTGAATTCAAAATCTGAGTGACCTTTAATCCAGCATATTTTTTATAATTTTACCGCTGATCGTAAGATCGTTAAGGCATTTAATAACATCATAAATTAGTAAATAGTTCTTTTTCTCAAATCCAGGGCAGCTCAATTTTTGGACGGCGCTTTTACAATCAGAAAAAAATACAAAATCATTATGGAAGTGATTCTTTAAGTATTATAAACTTAACTTTAATGCCACCATTTCCGCATTGTAGAGATACATATTATCTGGGAGTTTAAATTTTAGACTAAAATTGCGCTAGGGGTCTAAAACGACGCAACCTACGCCATTGGTTGATTTTGATCCGTCAGTATGTATGTGGTGTGCATTTGGCCATTTTAATTTTACCTCATCCAAAACTGATAGGTCGTTTTCCCGATAATTTGAGGAAGATATCTGGATCATATTATGATCAGCAATGAAATAATTATTAGGTAGTGAAAAACGAAATGGGTAAGAAAAGCATGGAATATTATAATTAACAGCACGGAGTTGTGAGATGTTCGATAGACTTAAAGAACTTTCTATTATTAAGGGCATGTTTCTATTTCTCCAATAATTCGACGTTAGAACCTCTGTACAATATTGACCAATAGGTATAGGACTTTTGATCTGCATACGATGAAGTATAAACCTTGCTGATAGAATTTTTCTGCGCAGTTCAAGCGGCATTACGTTTGCTTCAGCTAATAATGCATTTGTAGAAGATGAATGTAATGCTCCGATACAGCATCTGATTCCTTTATACTGAAGACAGTTCAAAGCTGATTTTAGCAGATTTTAGAAGCGTGTTTTTAACAGCATTGCCAAAAAATATAGTACCATAGTCTATTATAGACAAAATAAGACTTTTGTAAAGCATCAGAGAGGTACTAGGGTCAGCACCCCACTAGAAGTGGGATATTGATCCATCTTCAACCGTGGTTCACATTTTTTAACGATGTAGGAAATATGTGTCTTCCATGTCAGTTTGGAGTCGAGATAGATGCCTAAGAATTTAACAACAGGTGTTATTTTGTAGTATATACGATTTAGTAGAAGAACATTTAGTAACTTTCTAGTCTGATGTCTAGTAAAGACGGAAACTACTGATTTGTCAGAACAAAGATTAAAGCCGTTTTGCAGATGCCACGAATTCAATTGTTCAACAGCAATGTTGAGTTCAAACCTTGTATCTATGAATTTTTTCTTCGAGCAGTAAATACTTAGATCATCGGCAAATTGAATAATTCTGATATTTGGTTTAAACAGTTATTGTACCTATGTTGAATAATGTTGGAGAGAGGACACTTCCTTGAGGAAGGCCGATATTTGTCGTACGGGGTCCAAAAAGTTTGCCCTGAAATTTGAAAAAAAGGGTTGGATTTTATTAAATTTGTGATAACGTTCACAAATTGAAGTAGCAACCCAATTGTTAACATCTTCTTTTGAAGAACAGGAATTGCAACATGATCGTATGCTCCTTTAAGATCTAGAAAGAGAGCGGTAAGATATTTATTATTTGAATTCTTGTATCGATATCTGCAATTAGTGTGGCTATATTATCTAGGCTATATTATCTATGCGAGTGGCTATATATCCATGTTGATATCTCGGAAGTATATGATTGGCTTCCAACCACCAACCTAATCGAATTTTAATGAGCCTCTCAAAAGTTTTACTCAAACAACATGACAATGCTATTGCATTGTCATAGACCTATTGTGTCGCCAGGCAGTCTGCGTACGTGCCTGACACAATAGCTATTTTCCGTGACGTCACAAATCCCGCACGTGCGGCTTAAGGTTTTACGACTGGGTATTTCCTCGCTTCGGAATTTGAACCAATCAGAGCGCAGGATCCGAGATAAGCCGTCACCGAACTCGGCCAATAGGAGAGCCGCTCGGGGTGGGGGTAAAACACCGAACTTCGTATAAAAACTCGGACAACGAGAGAAATGGGACAGTATCCAGCAAGCTATCCAGCAGTCAACACCTACAATCTATTATCAAGTGAGTTAAAGAAGTTATCGGTTTAACCGAACATAAAGAAAGAATTTATACACGCTGTATATTATTATTGTTTCATATATATTTCTTTGTCTTTGTTTTATCTACACTAACTTTCGCAAGTAACGCTGACACCCTTTAGCGGGACTTGTGATTGTTATCTGTACTTGTTCTCATACGTATACACAGCGCGCTGATCGTCTTTGGCATGTCTGTGTCCCGTCCGCTGACGGTTTAGCGGACCTCGACAATACGTATCCACGATCTCTTCTCACTTTGCCGCTTCACGATATATTTTTACATCTTCGCTTCACGTCAACGCCCATTTTTATCACGTCTTCAACCGTCTCATCTCTTCGCTTCACGTCTACGTCTGTTATCGCTACGTTGGCACAGTTCTACGTCCGTAGCCGTCTTGCCTGTCGCCGTCACGTCCGTACCCCTGTTACGAACGCACGGCCCCCGCCGCACCAAGAAGCCAACGTCCACGCCGATTTCCGTCGTCGCCCGTTCTGTAGCGCTGCTACAGACCGCCACGACTCAGACGTCATCACCACCGAGGCCTAGTTCTCACACGGCAGTTCAGCCGTCTACGCTGGCCCCCAAGAAGCGAGGTTCCGAGTCGCGCCGTCTCCACGCCGCTGCGTGGAACTACCGGCGAAAGCTACGGGCTTGTGAAGCCTCTAGACCGTACCAAGACCTAAAGAAGTCTACGAGGAAGGCCCTCTATGAGGTAGACGACCCCAGGACCCGCTGCTTCCCACCACCGACACCATCACCGCTCAAGGCAACAGCTCGCCCGCTCGTGCCGCTGTCACCCTGGTCGGTCACCACGCCGGGCTTGTCGGTCACCACTCCTACTTCTGTGGTCACCCCTCTGAAGTGAGGCCGCTCTTCAAATCTACTGAACACACCGATCACTCCAGGAATCACTAAGAGGGACAGAAGATTACGGCGCCGCCTATTCAAGCTGTTCGGCTCTTCATCGCTACCGCAAGCATAGTGTCGAGCGACACTCACGAGCGACGAACGCCGACCAACAGCTCTTCTCTCTCTTCCTCTCTTCTCTCTCTTCCTTTCCTCTTTATTGTTATTTCTTAATTACTATTCTTTATCATTGTTGTTGTTGTTATCGTTTCTATATATTTATATACTGTTAATAAAAACCATAAACCTAAACTGTCCGACTATTATTTTTCAAACCCTGGGGAATCAAGTTTTACCTTTCAGGGCATCTAGAACGGACGTGCATAGTTCAGACTCGCCGCAACGCTAGCCGCGGCCGGTAGTAGTGGCTTCTCACCCAGGGTTCGACCCCCTGGCTGAGTCCGTCCCGCAACAATTGGTCTATACGATTCTGGTTTATTTCGATCCTTCTTAGATTATAAAATTGGGATGACTATCTGTGTAGAACAAATCGGAATTGGATCGCCTTGTATCCATACGTAGTTCATCATGTCTAGCAAAAGAATTTTGGCTAGGTAACTCATGTTGCTTAACATAGAGTATTGTATGTCATCGATACCGAGTGATGTATTATTTGTTTTCTTAAGAGAGTACTGGAGTTCAGAGAAAGAAAAAGGACCTGAGAGGTCAGTATTTATGTTCCCGATATGAGGAGTAAAAGATTCGCTGCTAGATGGGGAGTTACAGTTATTGTTAGAGGGAGGAAATGTACCAGTTTTATTAAATGAATTATGAAGAATTTTTATCTTCTTCTAAACATCTGCTATATCTGACTGTTTATTTAGAGATGAACAGAAATCTCTCTATGATTTACGTCTTTTGGACTTCTTTGGAAATAGTCTACGTGTCTCAGCAATATGTGTTTTACAGTTGATATAGTTATCCCAATTAGAGCTATTTTTATAGTCAACCAAAACTTGCTTGGTCTTGAACATTAGATTTGAACAGTCTTTATCAAACCAGGATCTATGGTTAAATAGGTTCACTTGTTTAATTTGTGATTGTGATTTGATACTTATTTCTGCGGCCTGGTTAATTATATCATTTATAATATCATACTTACGCGGTTAATTATATCATTTATAATATCTTACGCAAAAATTTTTTTTTCACAAAAATTTTCAATGATGCCAGACTTAACCAAATGATATTACAGAATGATATCCAGAAATTTTTTGAATGGACACATAAATGGCTACTCCCTCTAAATTTAAACAAAACAACGGTGCTTCATATGGGACGGCAGAACCCACAACACAATTATGTTGTCAATAACAATGCCCTTAAGGAGGTGGATGAACAGGTTGATCTTGGGGTCACAGTAACACAGGACTTGAGTTGGTCGCAGCAAGTTAACAAGGTGGTAAAAAGAGCTAATTATCTGTCATATATACTTTCTAAGGCCTTTTTTCGTCCCTCCTCAGAGACGGTTCGCAAACTCTATACAACGTACGTGAAGGCCACATCTGGAATTTGCGGTTTCCGTATGGCCTCCGCACCTCAAGCGAGACATTATTGCTCTGGAACAAGTCTAGAGGTGCTTCACCAGATTAGCACATGGTTTTCAGGGACTGTCATACTACTATAGACTTGTCCAACTTAAACTTTCTACTCTTGAGAAAAGACGTTTACGTGGTGACGTTATAACTATGTTCAAAATAGTGAGTGGCGATTTCCAATGGGACTTGTCTAATCTATATACTCTTAACACCGACATACGTCTAAGAGGACATAATTTCAAATTAAAACGGGACAAATTTAAGAAAAATGTGCGGGGTAATTTTTTGACAAACCGTGTTTTCCATATATGGAATAGGTTACCTTCCAGTGCGTTCTCCGGTACTGTCAATAATTTTAAGAACATTTTAGACATTCATTTATAGACTGCCATATTTATTTATTTGTTTTTCTCTTAATTTCTCTCAATTTCTGTTGTTTTTTTTTATGTACAATGTTTAATGTAAGTTTATGTACACTGTGTATAGTATTACTTTTAGGGAGAAAAACAAGCCTTGGCTTCAGCTCCTTGATTTTCTTATAATAATAATAATAATAATACTTTAATTGCAACGGAAGAACTGAAAATATTTCCTTGGGGAATCTTAGGGCCAGGTTATTAGTTATTATATAATAATGACTCCAGTAAATTGATTTTGGTTTCTTTTAATAAATCGACGATTGGACAAAAATTGTTCATAATCTACTGAAGAATTATGCTGCTAGAGGCTGAAATCTGTTAGCCGCGCGGAGAGGAGGGAAGTCTGTATTATTATTAAATGTAGCAACATCGGAGTAATTCCTATATTTAAGTTTAGCCTCATTAAAACTGACATTATGGTATGCCATGTATTGACCGTTGATTTTTAAATTCAGGATACTGGATATCGTTCGTTTTATGATCACCCTTGCAGGACAGACATTTTGGACTAAGATTCATGTTTATCACCGCAGATAATACAGCGAAAAGCGCTACGCAATTGTTTTGTACTGTGTCCAAATCTAAAACAATTTTGGCACTGGATAACCTTATAAATATAAGGTGAGACAGGACAACGCGCACCATATATACTGACGTATTCAGGTAACAGTATCCCCCTAGAAGTAAGGATTACAGTACCAGTGTTAACAGTAGTGGACATTACGTATTACACCTTTCCTGAAGTTTGAATATTCAGGAATATATGCTTGGAAATTGTTCATATTTAAAAAGTCAGATGAATCCAAAATCTTGTTAGCTGTATCACGATTGGATATTTTAATATTGATTCTGTTGAGGCCTGATGTGTAGATGTTTATTATATTTTTCACTTCATCCTTGAATTTATTATAAATGATTATTCCAACACTCATTTTATGTAGTTTTACAATGTTTTTCTCTTTGTTTTCAATTATTACTAGGAAAGATCCATTATAAATTGACGTGTATCTGTTGTTCTTATTCAATTCAAAAGCGGAAACAATATTTGAATCCTTTGAATTTAATTAATTGTTGATTATATTAGAAGAATGACTTATTTGAGGATTAATTATTACTAGTCTATCAGCAGACTCGTGAACTAATTTAACTGTATTAGGCGCGGCATTTAACTTCTTTGGTATACAGGTAGGACTCATTTTGCGCCGGTTTTATTTACGCCGGTCTCGAAATAACGCCGCTTGAACGCCAGAGTCGTGTGTCGACGTCGCCGCTGAATCTATGGTCGAAGCGGGGATGTTCTGAGGTTTAACGCACGCGCAGTTAATAAAGTACATCATTGCTTAGTAATATTTTGCCAGTACAGGGTTGCATTCAGCACATTGAGTGTATTGCAGTTATTATATAGAATATATTATGTAAATTTTTACGTCTGCCAAATTTAATTTTCCTTAAGGTAAATTTAATTTGTTGTTTGTAAGTAATAATTTATTGTATTATGTATAGTGTAGTATATATTATGTATAGTGTAATGTATTTTTTAATTTATAGGTGATTAAATTTTTTTTAAATTAGATAAATTTTTCACAAACCATGTCTTCTAACAAGGAAAATAAACCACCTAAATTAAATGCTAAGAAAAAACGAAGATCCATTACAAACCAAGAGAAAATGGAGGTGATTAAAAGAATGCTAGATGGAGAAACACGTCTAAAAATTTGTAGGGACCTTAATTTACCTCCATCAACTGTTACAACCATCATGAAGAATGCTTTAGAACGAATTTTGAGAAACACAGATATCCTTACTGAAAAACTTTGTGAGCTCGATAATGATAGTGAACGCAGTATGCAAGTAAAGAGGAGTGTTGCAGCTATGGAACCGTATGCAGAGCTCCTCCGAGAAAAAAAAAAGGGAAAAATTCACAGAAAAATAATTTTTTTTAAATATATTTTTTTAATATAATTATCCTATTTTTTTTCTATATCATATTTTTCTTTATGTTAAATTATTATTAATTTTTTGTTGTTAGTTTTGTTAGTTGTAAGTTTGTTGTTAAATCATGTCGTTGTATTGTATTTATATAGCACAAAAGAATAAATATTTATTTGCTTCATTTATATCTAATTCATTTTAATAAAATTTATATAGGTCCGTCCCTGAAAACAAAGTTTTGAAATTCGTGGTATTCATACAAAACACTTGCAAACATATTTAAAATCGTTGAAATATCAAGACAAAAATACTTCAATGAAATGTAGATTTGAAGTCATCCGTCTCTGGAATTTCACATTTTGGACTCTTTTTGCGCCGATTTCTTTTACGCCGGAACGTAACACCGGCGTAAAACGAGACCTACCTGTACATGATGATTCTTGATTTTGATTTGTGCGCTTTTGAGAATTTTGACATTGTTTATCTTGACTTTTGGTTTTTTTTTTTTTTTTTTTTCACTATTGTCATTATTTGATTGGACTGCTTGAGTATTATGTTCATATAGAAACATGCTTTGATGAACTACATCTATAGCTTCAAAAAATTGCCTTGATGTTTCACTCAAACCTATGGAGATGTCCGGGAGTTCTTCACCCCCGCTACTTTCTTCCATGTTTTAATCACAACAATTATTTACTGCACTAAATAATTGCACTGTAGGAAGTAAATGTAATAAATAACGATATTTTCACTTAAACACTATTATTGATCTAAAAAACCCACTGCAAATAATAAGTTTAACACGACCAAACAATATGACAGTGATTAACATTTTTATTTATTAATTATACGATTGTCATCTTGGTTACCATGTAAGTGTCATACGCCAACTTTGTTTATTCCAACACTTCCCCTCAAAGTGACGTACTGGCACATTTGACATTTCCAATTTGACACTTCCCTTCAAAATGATATTTGATATTTCACAATGACATTTTTGGTTTCGACGATGCCTAAATCTTGTGCAAAAAAAAAAAGATGTGAACGACGAAGAGCGTGCCGGACGCCCGAGCACGTCAACAACAGACGAAAACATTGATGACGTGAAGAAAATAGTATTGGCCAATCGTCGAATCACCGTTAGAGAAGTTGCTGAGGACCTAAACATATCGATTGGCTCGTACCATTCCATTTTTACCAATGATTTGGACACGAGACGGGTCGCCGCGAAATTTACATCGCTGTTTGTGCGCGAATTTTAAGCCAGAAACAACACACTAATAATGCCGCAGCCACCGTATTCCCCAGATCTGGCCCCCTGTGACTTTTTCTTGTTCCCGAAACTGAAGAGGCCCATGAAAGGACGACGCTACGCTACGAGTGAGGAGATAAAGACGGCATCGAAAGAGGAGCTGAACAAGATCACAAAAAATGATTTTTTCAAGTGCTTCGAGAATTGGAAAAAACGTTGGCACAAGTGTATAATATCTAGTGGGGATTACTTTGAAGGGGAAAAATAGATTCATGAATAAATAAATAATTTTTGAAAAACACAAAATTCGCGATACTTTTTGAACAGACCTCGTACCTCAAACCACCTTGAGTTGTCATCAATAAATGTTGCAAAGATTTCTTACCACAATAAGATTCTATTCGCATTGGTACACAGACATCAGAGTATACTATTTCAAACAGATCTTTAGTTCTTCTCTCCATTTTTAGGAAATGACGTCTGCGTCATTTTCCCCCTGATACATACATTGCATGACGGCAAAACTTCATTTTTGTTAAATTTCAGTCCAATGACTTATTGTTTTGCGCCATTTCTTTTAAACTCTGTTCGTTTAAATGGCCAAGCTGTTCATGATATTCGATTATTTTCGGTTTAGGCTTTTCTGGTTGTACAATTTTAACTTCTTCTTGTGTTCTTATGTAGTATAGATCTCCACGACGATCAGCTGCCGCTATTATTTGAATCTTATCTTTCTATTATTTGAAACTTCTAGATTTTTGTCTGTGATTTTTGCAACGCACAAAAGATTTGTTCTGAAATCTGGCACACATAGGGCATCTTTTATTAATAAAGAATGTCCAGTATTCTGGTATTCTGTTATTATAAGTTTCATAAATAAAAAGACAAATAAACAACTAAATATTGTGCTAAACTGTATTTATGATTTAACTAATAACATAGCGTAAAAATAAATTTTGACAATACAACACAAATCTTTCAACTAACGGTTCTATGAAAACGTATATAAAATTATTTTAATGTAGAAGTTGATATAACTTCAACACCTTCCCTCATTAAATAATTTTGTCAAAACCCATTGCTTCAACTAAGATTGAATGTCTTGGTTTGAAGAAAGGCTTTGTCAATATATCAGCGATTTGTTTTTCAGTATGTATTTTCTTAATTATTAAAATAAGTTTATTCAGTAAATAATTAAAATACATAAAATTAAGTGGTTAGCACACAGCACCCGTTACAAAAGTAACATAATCTGTATTTGGATATGTTGTTGTATGATTGGTTATCAGATATTTGAGTAATATTCTTTAATTCTAGGAAAAATTTCAAAAAACCTAACAAAAGTTGAGAAATAGGTGATAATGTTATGTGAGAGTGTAAATTTTATGTGTTTAAGTGTTGAAGCAAACGATGTTTCGGAAACCTCCTCATGTGTCGTTTCGGTAATTCATCTAGGTTATACAGACCAATTGCATTTATTAATGGGTTCGTATGAATACTGCACTTTTCATAGAATTTTTTTGCATTTTTTAATACATATTCTTCTATAGTTGGTTGGTTTGCTATTTCGTGTAAGAAAGTAATGCGGTTATGTTTTCTTAATTGTGTAGCCATTCGCAGGCATTTATTTTGAATAACCTGCACGTCATTTAAATAGCTTGTCGATACACTAGCCCAGGCTGCAGATCCATAAGTTAATATTGGTCTGATCACTATATTATACAACAATAATTTATTTTCAGTACTTAAGTAACTCTTAGTATTAATTAGACTGTAGATATTATGCATCATCATTTTTGCTTTTTTAGTAATATTATTAATGTGTTCTTTCCAAATTAATTTACTATCAAATGTTAGACCCAAATATTTAGCATTTTTGCTCCATGCAATTAGTTTTTTGTTATAGTATAAACGATTTACATGATTATTTTTAAGATTAGTGAAATAAATTGCTTGACACTTGCTAGTATTTATTTTTATCTTCCATTTAATGTAATATTTATGAAGTTGATTTAGAACAGTTTGCAATTTGTTAATAACAACTCTAGGCTGTTTTCCAGATGCAAATATGGCAGTATCATCAGCAAATAGTGCCATTTCTATATTTTTAGATACAGGTAAATCATGTAAATAAATAATAAAAAGAACTGGACCAAGAATAGAGCCTTGGGGAACTCCAGCTGATATCTGACGTATACTTGATATTGAATTATTTATAACTACTTGAAATTTGCGATCAGTTAAATAAGCTTTAATAAATTTAATTAGATGTGATGGGATTCTTAGCTTAATTAATTTGAATAGAAGACCATCTTGCCAGACAGTGTCGAATGCTTTTTGGATGTCAAGAAATACTGCACCCACCGACTTTTTCCTATTGAAACTTTTAGATATTAACTCCGTTACTCTAACAAGTTGATGTGTAGCAGAATGATAATGTCTAAAACCAAACTGTTCATTTTGAAATAATTCAGAGTCTTCGCCATATTCAATTATTCTATTTAAAATGATTTTTTCCAAGATCTTTGAAAGACTAGATAATAAACTGATGGGCCTATAATTGTCAGGATCTGCATTTGACTTCCCTGTTTTGTGAATTGGCACAATATGTGCCAATTTCCATTTTGATGGAAAATAATTTTTTTGCATGCAGGCGTTATATAAATAAGTGAGGTAAACTATAGCCTTACGAGGAAGATGTTTTAATTCAACATTACGTATTTTATCTGGTCCAGGTGATTTCCTATTCTTGAATTTACGTATTATTTTCAATATTTCGCTAGGTTTTGTCAGATTAGATATTTGAGCCTCATTTTCCTGTAAGTTGAAAAAGTTATCAATATTATTTCTTACAGTTCTTTCCGTAGATTTGTGAGAGATGTTACTATTACCGGAATGTACTTTTTCAAATATTTCTGCAATAAGTTCAGCCTTTTCTTGGTCCGTGCTTGCATGCACATTGTTTTTAACTAAACAAGGAATTTCAACACGTTTATATTTAATATTTTTTAATTTGGTCCACAAAGAATTATCTTGCGTTGAAAGTTTTTCTAATTTATTTTGCCAGACCTCATTCTTGTAGTTTCGGATTAGCAGCCGTACTTTATTACTCAAGTAATTTTTTAAGAAACGCAAATTTTCACTTCGCATTTGCTGCCACTTTTTTCTGACGCGATTTCTCAAACTTATGAAATATTTTATTTCACAGGGTATATGCTCTTCAGGAGGTGTTAGCTCGCGTAGAGGAATTGCTATTTTTGATGCATTTTGGATTAAACTAGTAATGTCATCAACAGCTTTATCTATGTCAGCAGTTGATTCCAGTCTGAGTGGCAATAGTATTTTTTCATTTAGTTCTTTTTTAAACAGTTTCCAGTTAGCTTCTGCATAATTTGGAAGGGGATTTTTATTTATGATGAAACTGTCCTCTTCAATAAAAAATATAACTGGAGAATGGTTTGAAGGTAGGTTAGCACTAGTCTTTAATTCTGAAGTGTTAGAACTTTTAATGATTGCTAAATCTAGAGTAGATGGTTCATAATTAATTTGATCTGGAAAGAATGTAGGAGTAGGCGGATGTTTAATAATGCTAGAGGAATTGTCAATAAAATGTTTGAGATTATTGCCACTGGTGTTATTTGTACGGCAATTCCAATCTGTATGCCTTGCATTAAAGTCTCCGGCAATGATAACTTTATTTGAAGTATTTAAAATATCCTCAAGTTCCTGTGATTTCAGAATGGATGTTGGTCTGTTGTAAACAGAAACTACATTAATATTTTGGTTATTAGACATTATTATTTTTAGCATAATACATTCTAATTCAGTTACGGATGAGGGAATTTGGACAAGTTGATGACTTATCAAAATTTTAATAAAAATAGCTACACCACCACCAGGTGTACGAGTAGATTGGGGATCATGAGTTCTATCATGGCGGTAACACTTATAACCTCTAATAAATACCTTGTTATTGTTCCGTAACCATGTTTCTGAAATCAGAGCAATATCTATATTATTATTCTTCAAGAAGTACTCTAATTCTCCCAATTTATTTAACAAGCTAGTAGCATTCCATACAAGAACTTTTATGCTTGTTTGTGATGAATTAATCATTTTGTTTTTCAGCAAATTCAGATAATGCTTGCAATCTAATTAAGGGATCATTTGATTTTTCAAGTTTTTCATTAAGATATCTCAAATCAGCAATCAGCTTTTTAATATTGCATAAAGTGTTAAGTTTCTTAATTTGTCTTGTTAATTCTGCTAGATCTTCTGTATTGGCTGAATCATTGTTCTTGTTGTTCACACAAGTATTATTTAATAAATTTGTTGTATCAATCCTATGTGATAAAGGAGGAAACTGTGATAAATTTAACTGGAAATTACCTTGTGACGGATGTGACTGTTGTGTTGATGTTGTGTTGTGCTGCGTGTGTGTGTTTGTTTGTGGTCTAAATATTCTAGAAGGCTGGGAATGAAATTTTTCAATATCTTCTAAATATTTTTTCCTAAATGCACAGTCAGTATGATTTGCTGTGTGACTGCCTTTACAATTGGCACACTGGGGTACGTCATTTATTAATTTCTTGCATTCTTTAGTGAAATGCCCGTTTCCACATTTAACGCAACGAGGTGGCGCATTGCAATTCTTCGCCGCATGACCATAACATTGACATCGAAAGCATTGTGTAATCCCTTTCCGCGGTCTATATTTTTCCCAATATATTTTTGTATAATATAAGTATTTGATATCAGTTACTTGTTTAAATGTTGTGTTTGCGTTAAGATATACTAAATAATAAGGATACAGGGTGGGTACACTTTGCATCATTAACGTTACTTTTAATACTTCTAAATTCATTTTCTTTAATTCATCTTCAATAATGTTGCAGGTAATTTCATTAGGAAGACCTTTTAATACAACTTTCATAGGTTTCTCTTCATTTGACGTATATGTAAAAAAATTAATATTTTGGTCTTTAAATATATTTATTAATTTGTTGTAATCATCTAGATGTGTAGTTTGAATTTTAATTCTATCACCAAGATATTTTGTAAGCACTTCATAAGAACAATCGCTTTTTAAGTTTTTTATAAATTCCGGATAGTTATTGATTTTTTGCTTATAAATAATAGGTTTGATATTATTTTTCAATTTGATATTATCTTCTACTTTACTGGATACTGTTGGATTATCATTAATATTTTCAGAGAGGGCAGCATATTTATTTGAAGTCGGAACATTTGTTACGACTTGACTGTTATCTAAATCAACTTCAATACGTTCTATGATTGGCGGCATATGATTCTTTGTTCTTTTACTACTCATTTTTGCGTTTGTAATCCATTCCTCAGACGAGGAAGCTATTCGCTTAAGAGTTAGATTTTTTTGTATTTTATTGACTTTAATTTTAACTTTTCTTTTCCTTATTGCGACACTGTATTAAAATAACGACAAAAATAAAAATATATCGTAACAATTCCTTTAGTTTCAATGAGTTTATACTGCACAAAAAATATCTGACAGATATTTTTGACAGCTAACAGTTGAATATATGAATACAACACAAATCTTTCAACTAACGGTTCTATGAAAACGTATATAAAATTATTTTAATGTAGAAGTTGATATAACTTCAACACCTTCCCTCATTAAATAATTTTGTCAAAACCCATTGCTTCAACTAAGATTGAATGTCTTGGTTTGAAGAAAGGCTTTGTCAATATATCAGCGATTTGTTTTTCAGTATGTATTTTCTTAATTACTATATCACCATTTAATACCAATTCTCGGACAAAATAATGTCTTGTTTTCATGTGTTTGGTTCTTCTGTGATACTCAGGGTTCTGTATCAATCTGATAATTGCTTCATTGTCCACCATCAATGTTGGAACATCTGTTAGCCCAACAATTTCATCGTACAAACGTTTTAGCCAAATTAATTCTTTGGCAACTTCACTTGCCGCTACTATTTCTGCTTCTGTGCTAGAAATTGCAACTGAAGTTTGCCTTTGGCTTAAACATGAGACAGCACCACCCACATACATATAAAATAGACCAGACGTGGAACGACCTGTACTTTCGTCACCACCATGACTGCATCCTGAATGCTTCTAAACATCCAATTTTATAGTCAGGTTTAAAAATAATTCCACAGTCTAACGTTCCTTTTAAGTAACGAAATATTCTTTTTACTTTAATCTTATCTTCACAACTGGGGTTTTCTAAGTTTCTCGAAACTGCACTGACAGCATACGCTATGTCAGGTCGTGTACCAGCCATTAAGTACATCAATCCTCCAACGGCTTCCCTTTAAGGAAAACCTATTAAACCCTTTACATCATTATGATTAGTCTCCTTCCCTGATTTAATATTTTCTTTCTGTTGATTTGAAAATCTAAAAAATAACCAGCAGGTTTAACAGTTACTTTGAATTCTCTTTCTAAATTCTTCAAAAATTCATATGTGGGTTATTTGAAGCCAAAAGTCCGTCATCTACATATAGAGCCAATAAAAGTAAAGCTTTTCCACGCTTCTTATAAAATAAGCAAGAATCTGTCTCACTTATTTTAAAATCAGATTTAATAAGAAAATCACTTATTTTATTGTTCCAGCATCTCGATGTTTGTTTCAAACCATATAGGCTTTTTCGAAGGTGCATACTTTATTAGTGCCATCCTCTTAACCTTCAGGCTGTTTCATATACAAGTCTTCTTCTAAATTGCCATATAAAAATGCTGTTCATACGTGAAATTGAGTTAATTGCATCTTTTTACTGACTGCAATACTTAACAAAGCTCTAATTGTACTAAATTTAGCTACTACACTGAATGTTTGATCATAATCTACACATTTCTTTTGCATGTAGTCTTTTATAACTAACCTTGCATTATATTTTTGTATAGAACTATCTGGATTTATTTTTAGTGTATATACCCATTTACAAGGGATTGTCTTTTTACTTTTCGGTAATCCTACCATATTCCAAGTTTGATTTTCTCTAAAAATGACATTTATTATTTTATCTGTATATCATAACAGCATCAATTACTATAATATCATAGTAACGATCACTATCTCAGAGACTACTTATATTACCAGATTATATAAACTAACACGCCCCCATAATCTACTAACAATTGAGTTGTATCTGAGAAAGTAACATCTGCAAGTTTTTAGTTGCAGGTAGAACTTGCGTTAAGATGTCAGCAAACATTTCTTGAGTCGACACATATTGCACTCTATTTCCTTTCTTTCTGCAGACTCCCTAATGAAGTGATGTCGAACATCGATATTTTTAGTGCGCCTGTGAAACAATGGGTTGTGCACAAGTTTCTGTGCACTTTGGTAATCATTATAAATGATTATCGGACTATTTCTATCGCACAATTACCGTAACAATCCATTTACATGTATGGCTTCCTTTGTCACTTTGCCAATGCAATGGCCATTTATTCCGCCTCTGTGGTTGACATTGCCACTGTCTTTTGTTTCTGGGACTTCCAGCTGATGGCTGCATCTGCAAGTTTTACCACATATCCCGTAAATGATCTACGGTCTCGCTGATCACCAGCCCAATCGGCATCTAAGTATGCCATGACATCATGTCCAGTCTTCCTGAAAACTAAAAAACTAATAGTTAATAGTGCTAATCAAATGCCATAATATCCTGTTAGCTGCTTTGCAGTGAACCTCTGTATAAGAACAGACTTGTTGCATGCGTAATAAAATAGCCAGATATAATAAACATCCAATTAATTCCTGGTAAGGTAATTTGATATTTTTATTATCTTCCTCAATCTTTTCTAATTTTTTATTTGGGTCGAGAAGAGTTGAAATTGGATTCGTTCTTTCCATTACAAATTCCCTTAAGACATTTCAATATAAACTTTTTGATCTAGGCTTATTTCACCTCTATCTTTATTTCTTCTTATTCTCATCCCTAGACACTCTCTTACTTCTCCAAGACCTTTAATTTTAAATGTTTTTCTCAGTTCTTCCTTAAATTTTTCTTGTTCTCTTATATCATTACTAAAAATAAAAAAATCATCGACGTACAATGCTAAAATTGTTAAAAGGTCTCCTTTTTTCTTAATATACATGCAAGATTCATGTTTTGATCTCTCATATTCAATTGTCATTAAAACATCATGTACTTTTCTATTCCACGATCTTGACGCTTGTTTGAGTTCATAAATCGGTTTTTTGAGCAAACATGTCTTGTTATTTCCTTGTACAAACGCTCCCGGTTGTTCCATATAAATTTGTTCTTCGATTTCTCCATTTAAAAAAGCTGTAACCACATCTAAATGATCGACTTCCAAATTCATTTTGATTCAATACGAACAACAATCTTATTGACGCCCATACGTACTATTGAAGTAAAAGTTTCTGACTAATCTTCACCAAATTTTTGTGAGAAAAGTTTAGCTACCAAGCGAGCTTTATACTTCTTTATTGCTCCGTCTGCTCCTTTCTTTATTTTTAAAACCCATTTATTTTGTACTGTATTTCTATTCTCTGTTAGTCTATCAACCAGTTCCCAAACATTATTGGATAGAATCGAATTATATTATATTATAATTGTTTTTTTTTTTTCATTCATCTTTATCCTCTCTCTTTAAGGCTTCTTCTATTGTTAAAGGATCATTTTGATTATTTTCATCTGTTGTATAATAGAAATAGTAAACTTACAATTATTTTTTTTGTGGTTTTCCATTTCGTTCTGGATATCTAACTTGCCTATCTTCATTTCTAATTCTTTCTTCATTTCTTCTTCTTTCTTCATCGCTGTTTCTTTCTTCATTTCTTCTTCTTTCTTCATTTATGCTTGCTTCTTCTGTAGAAGCTAAACTACATATAGTATTTTCTTCTGTGTTTTATCGCTAGTAGTTACTGATTCATTACTTTCTTCTTTATTTTCTTCACGTATATTTACTTTGTTACGATTCTTTTACCAAAATTTTAGGCCATCGGCAGCTTTTAACAGTGAAGATGGTCGTGCGGTTCTTATTTTAATTAATTGTAAATTATCTGGGCTCCAGCTGGTCTAAATATCTTTATCTGTTAGACCGACCAACAAGTCTAATATTGAAAGAGAGAGAGAAATAAGAAATATATTGAAATTTAATAAAATAAATATATTGTAGATAAAAAAAATGACAATTAAATTTGAATGAACGAAAATAGTTATAAATTAGGAGTTGAATTGGATCTGCTAGTCGTCGACGGTGGGAGTGATGATGTACGATATAAAAATAAAAGCCTGAAAATCGTAGTAGAAGTTAGTATCGCATACCGAAGATAAGAGACAATAATTACTGGTTGTTTAGTTTATGTTATGAACATACCTTAGGTATTGTGCGGCTTCAAATATTAATATTATCAGAATAAATCAGAATTATATTCTTGGTTATACAACCCTTCTTCAATGTTGGGAAAAATCCTCCACAATTGGAGTCAACAATTTTATAGTTTATAATTGTTATCCAAAAAATTATATACACTAATAATCACGTTGCAATACCACATTGAAGATTACTGTTTCGTATTTTTTTTTTTTTTTTTTGTCTTGTTTCTTTTCAACTAATGACAACCAGCATTTTGTTTCTTAGCCTGCTATATCTGTATACAATACTAAAAGAATAAAACGCCTACTACGAAATTAATTTATAACAACTTTACGTTATTTGTTTATTTCTTCTCAATCTGGATTTCTTCAGTTAAATCCTAAAATTCTAATCACTTATTCAGAATGCTTGTATTTTTTATTTTCTCTTGTATCTTCAATAAATATATCATCCCTTTCTTTCAAAATTCTGTATGGGTTCTTTGGATCAACCAAACGATACCCTTTGCTTTCCGTACAATATCCTACCATAATATATTCTCTCGATTTACTGTCCCATTTTCTTGATAATTGATTTGGAATGTGCAAAAAAGCTTTTGAACCAAATATTCGAAGATGGCTTAAATTAACCTTTTTGCCAGTCCAAACTTCTTCAGGAGTTTGACCTATAACTGCTTTGATTTTTGGGTGACCTGTTCTTTAAATACACTGCTATATTAATTGCTTCTGCCCAATTTTTTTTACATGAATCTGGATCGAGAAGGATACTTCTTCCTTTTTCAACTAACGTTGTATTCGTCCTCTCTGCTATCCCACATTGTTCTGGGCAATATGGCACAGACGTTTGATATTTGATGCCATTGAACTTCAAAGAATCTTCAAATTGTTTATTGGTATATTCTAAATCATTGTCGGTATGTAAGATTTAAATTTTTCCATTTAGTTCATTTTCCACCACAATCCTAAATTCTTCAAATTTACTTTTTACTTCACACTTACTTTTCAAGAAATAAACGTAAGCTTTTCTGGTCAAATCATCAATAAAAGTCAATAAATACCAGGAGCCATTCCATGAAGGAACTTCCATTGGTCCACATACCTTTTATACAAGCAATGCAAGGTTGTTCATTTGTTGAATCAAAACTTACTCCTTCGGCCAGTCCGTCTCTTAATAATCTCATACCAGTTCTGTTGAGGTGCCCAAGTCGTTTATGCCACAATTCGTCACTCGATATTTTTCCAACCATTGCCCCTTCTACAAGGTCCGTAATCTCTTTGTAATTTAACTTATAAATGCCATTTTCTTTCAGACCAGTTACTTCTACAGATCCAGAAATTTTGCAGTCAGTCTGATGATATATCCTGCAATTAAATTTTATTAAAAACAACTTTGTAGCCATATCAGGAACATACGGTGCATTATTGATTATCTTTATCTCTTTTTGTGACTTTAATTTTAACATTACCTGTTCCTTCACTCTTCCTTCGTATATTATTTTCTGTATTTATTTCTATAGAATTTCCATTCTTGAAATTTGTAAGCCAGTCCTTTTTCTTGGTCATATGTGTCGAAGCACCAGAGTCTATATACCATATTTTTGAATCAACCTTAGTCGTTAGTGCTGCTGCAAATAAATTTTCATTGTTAGAATTCGTAGACTTGGTTTTGTCGTATACTTGTTAAATTCATTTTTATTTTTATATTTGCACTGCCAGCTTTTATGATTCGGTAAACCACATTTAAAACAAGTTATACTTTTTCTCATCTTTGGCTATTTTCCTTTCAAATTTAATAATAACGCTAAAGGATTAGCATGTTCTTCTGACTGTCTTCGACTATTGTCACTAGACAATTTTAAGTTCAAGTTTTCCAGTGCCATTATTAAACTGTCGTATTCTCTTGCAAACCACTTAATAAAATAATTGTCCCCATGAATTCATCTTCAACACCTGCCCTCATGTCTGATATTTTTTGTGCAATTGACATAATCTTAAATTGGCAATCAATTCTTCCATTGAACTGAAATTTTCCAATTTTGAGTTGAAAAGTTTTCCTAATAGGCCTAATCGTCTCATTAATCCAGTATCTTTGTAGGCGCGTTGTAAATTATCCCATGCTCCTTTAGCAGTAGTTGCATTCCTTACATGAGCGTAACAAGACGGTCTTACATTTAGACATATTTTAGCTGAAGTATTCATGTCTTAAACTTCATCATTATTTACACCGCTTATGCATTCCCACAAGTTTTCATGTATAATAAACATTCTCATAGCAAATTTCCAATTATTATAATTTACCATTTCTTTTAATTTCTCTATTGGAGACAAAGAGCTAGTAGAAACGGTGCTTGATGTTGTAGTTCCAGGAACAGCAACAGAAGCTCTATGTTCACGAGAATTCGTAGAACCCGAAGGTCTTTCCATATTAGTACCTGAAAGTGCACTAATTTTCTACCAAAAAAGTATTATAATCAAACTATGTTTATCAAAGTATATTTTATCTGTATATCATAATAGCATCAATAACTACAATACCATAGTAACGATCTCTATCTCAGAGACTACTAATATTATCAGATTATATAAACTAACAGATTCTTTATCTTCACATACAAACATAATATAGTCTTGAAATCTGGAAGGTTTCTTTAAATCACCTCTGTTTCTTAATTCCATTTTATTATCTTCTCCCTCTATTTCATCATTAAGAACTGTTTCTTCATTAAAATTCATTTTATCATTAAAATCTGTTTTATCATTTAAATCATCATTTCTTTTATTTTCATCACTATCGCTTTTTTCTTCTCGAGGCAACGATATTGGTAATTTTATACGATCTAGAGTTAATAAAGGTTTTTCATCAAAAATTACATCCCTTGATCCATATACGATGACCATCGCCATTTTCATATCCAATTAATATTCCTTTATTCGCTTATTTATCAATTTTCTTTCTATATTGCTTAGGGATATGAGCATAACAAACACTTCCAATTATTCTTAAATTTTTAAGATTTGGCATCTCCTTCATTCAGACTTCATAAGGTGATTTTCCTTTAACACCAGATATACTAGATTTGTTTAGTATATAGACTGCATTATTTATTATCTCAGCCCATAAACTTTGTGGGAAATCTTCTTGAGAATGCATTAAAGCCCTATTTCTATAATTTGTCACCCTATGAGAGGGTCAAGAATAGTATTGGGTGCAGGGTATATGCTTGCGGCTGCTCAGTGGAGAAGGGCCGGGCTTTTATTTCCTTAAGGGCGCCACCTGGTCTTCAGCCCGCTGAATTTACAGAGAGGTTGCCAGGGATTCCTCTCCTTGCCCCTCTTGCACCCTATAGATGTTAGCGGGTCGAAATATTAGTAATTTAAACAATAGATGGTATAATAAATTTATTTAAATAATATATGTAAGTTGAGTACAAAATAATCTGACTGAACTAATAAACGGAATTTTAAAAGACGCAAAAGCAGTATAACTGTACGGAACCGAGAGAGAGAGAGAAAACAGCCTATCATAATCTTTAGTAAACAAGTCGAAATTTACCCCCAGCCTAACACCAAGTGCACTTGTTTACAATTTTTATATTAAAGATGACAAAAAAAAGAGGGAAATAACTAACGCTCTGAACTATAAGATTAGTGATTATCAGACAGTTTATACCAAACTGTCTGTAAAATTTTGGTAAAGGATATGGGCTTCTCTTTTATCCAACTCTGTCTGCTCCGGTACTGTCCAGCCTATTCTGCGATGTCGGGAAATCCAATCCAGTGATCTCAGTTTTCTCGAATTTACATTTAAATGTTTCATAAATCGGTGGTTAATACAAACAAAAACGGTGACCTGAATATAGTACGTAATTATTAATATAAAAATAAATAAGTTTAATAATTTTGTATACCTCTACAAGGTGAAACAACGAAATCAGACCATTGAGCATCCACAATGTGATATTCGTTATCAAAATAATATAATATAAATTTTTATCTCCTTTCCAAACGTAATCTGTAGGTTTGACGATATCCAATATCGAACTGAATTGGCCTGCTGGCCTTCCAAATCTCAATTTAGGATATAAAAATTCTCAACCTCTAATTCTCGTCAATAACAAAATATCCTCTTTATTTATTTTTTCATTTAGACAAGTCGTCTAAATTTAAAATATCTTTTCTATTGTTACCCGCGGCCAACTATATGTAATAGTAAAATAAATATTATCTAAAATTCGAATGGAACAACTCTCCTCCTAACTGGATGAAATTTTCCCCGTAAAATATCAATAAGACTAATTTAGATCTTATAATACTAAACCGTAACATATATACTTATATATATATATATATATATACTAGCTGAGTACCCGTGCTTCGCTACGGTATACTGACGGACGCATTAGTGTAAAATCCTCAGTTTGTTTTTAAACATGTGTATGGGTAACCTTTGTAAGCAAAAACCTAGTCGATATCTCATCTGTCCTAAGAGATATTGAGGAAACCATGAAAAAACATTATACCCTTTTACACTATATAGGGCTCGAACTACTGAGTAAAAAAAAACTGTAAAACTTTTTAAACATTTTAGAAAGACATATATATGTTAAGAGGAATATTATAACTCAACAAAACGAAGAAAATGCGAAGAGTTTTATAATTCTTCTCTAGGGGTTGATTAGGGTATAATTTTGACATAACTTTATATTTTTATGGGTAACCTTTGTAAGTAAAAACCAAGTCGATATCTCAATGGTCCTAAGAGATATTGAGGAATCCGTGAAATCACATTTCAGCCAATTTCACCCCCTTAGGGACCGAATTTTGAAAAATTCCACATTAGTGGGTGCTTACGTCATGGAGGGAATATATTTCCCGAATGTCTGTATGTCAAGGGACGTTCTATCGAATAAAAATACCAATTTACCCCGTTAGGAATGAAATTAAAAAAACTGTAAAAACGCTTTTTAAATATTTTGAATAGAAACCTATGCACCAAAATGAAATGTTATAACTCAGGAAATACAAAGGTTTCTATAATTCAACCCGAATGTAGATTCACCCGTTTAGGGGTTGATTAGGGAAATATCCTGAATAAAAAAAAAATGTATGGGTAACCTTTTTAAGCAAAAATCAAGTCTATATCTCATTAGTCCTAAGAGATATTGAGGAATCCCTGAAATCAAATTGCATCCCTTTTGACCCCTTAGGGCTGGAATTTAATAAAACCCCTTCTTAGTGGGTGCTTACATCATGGACGGAATATAATTACTGAATTTCATGTCTCTATGTCCAAGAGATGTTCTATCAAAAATGAGTGTTATAACTCAACAAAGATTGGAACTAAGAAACTGGAAATACGAAGAGTTCAATTTAGAGGTTAATTAAGAAAAAAATCTGAGTTCCTATGTCATTTAAACATTTGTTTAGATAACCATTGTAAGTAAAAACCAAGTCGATAACTTATTGGTCCTAAGAGATATTGAAGAATCCTTGTGAATCATATTTGACCCCCTTTTTAGACCCTTCGAGGTCAACTTCGAAAAATCTCTTATTAGTAGGTGCTTACGTCATGGAAAGAATATACTTTGCGAATTTCAAGTATCTATGTCCAAAAAACGTTCTATCGAATAAAAAAATACCCATTTACCCCTTTAAAGGTGAAATTTTAAAAAACTGTAAAAATTATTTCGAGGTATTTTAAAAAGACACCTATGTGCCAAAAAGAAACCTTATAACTCAACAAACGCAGGAAATACGCCGGGATGTAAAATTCACCCCGATTGTAGATTCACCCCTTTAGGAGTTGATTAGGACAAAATCCTGAAATAGGTTTTTCGGCATTTGTATGAGTAATCTTTGTAAGAAAAAACCAAGTCGATATTTTATTGGTCCGAAGAGATATTAAGAAATCCTTGAATTGACATTTCACTCCTTTGCACCCTTAAGAGATGCAATTTTAAAACACTGTCAATATTATTTGGAGATATTTTAAAAAGACACTTATGTGCCAAAAAGAAATTTTCTAACTCAAAAAACTCAGGAAATACGACAGCATGTTTAATTCACCCCGATTGTATATACACCCCTTTACGGGTTGATTAGGACAAAATCCTGAAATAAGTTTTTCGGCATTTGTATGAGTAATTATTGTAAGAAAAAACCAAGTCGATATCTTATTGGTCCTAATAAATATTAAGGAATCATTGAAATCACATGTCACCCCTTTTCACCCTTTGGGGCTGAAATTTTAAAAAACTGCCAAAACCATTTCGAAATATTTTAAAAATACTAAATCTGAAATAAGTTTTACGGCATTTGTATGAGTAGTCTTTGTAAGCAAAAATTGGACCTAAGAGATATTAAGGAATCCTTGAATTCACATTTCACCCCTTTTCACCCTTTAGGGACGTAATTTTAAAAAACTATCAATACTATTTCGAGATATTTTAAAAAGACACTTTTGTGCAAAAAAGAAATTGTATAACACAACAAACACAGGAAATACGACGGGATGTATAATTCACCCCGTTTGTAGATTCACACCTTCAGGGGTTGATTAGGCAAAATCCTGAAATAAGTTTTTCGGCATTTGTATGAGTAATCTTTGTAAGCAAAAACCAAGTCGGTATCTTATTGGTCCTAAGAGATATTAAGAAATCATTGAATTAACATTTCACCCCTTTTCGCCCTTTAGGGATCTAATTTTAAAAAACTGTTAATACCATTTCGAGATATTTTAAAAAGACACCTACGTAAACATAAAACATATAAAAATAAATTTTATAGCTCAACAAACATATGAAATACGACGGGATGTATAATTCACCCCGTTTGTAGATTTACGCCTTTAGGGGTTGATTAGGACAAAATCCTGAAATAAGTTTTTTGGCATTTGTATGAGTAATTATTGTAAGAAAAACCCAAGTCGATATCTTATTGGTCCTAAGAAATATTAAGGAATCCTTGAAACCACATGTCACCCTTTTTCACCCTTTGGGGCTGAAATTTAAAAAAACTGTCAAAACCAGTTCGAAAAATTTTAAAAAGACACCTATGTGCCAAAAAGGAATGCTACATCTCAACAATCACAGGAAATACGACGGGATGTATAATTCACCCCAATTGTAGATTCACCCCTTTAGGGGTTGATTAGGATAAAAACCTGAAATAAGTTTTCGGTATTTGTATGAATAATCTTTGTAAGCAAAAAGCAAGTCGATATCTTATTAGTCCTAAGAGATATTAAAGAATCCTTGAAATCACATGTCAGCCCTTTTCACCCTTCAGGGGTGAAATTTTAAAAAACTGTCAAAACCATTTCGAGATATTTTAAAAAGACACCTATGTGCCAAAAAGAAACCTTATAACTCAACAAACACAGGAAATACGCCGAGATGTAAAATTCACCCCGATTGTAGATTCACCCCTTTAGGGGTTGATTAGGACAAAAGCCTGAAATAAGTTTTTTGGCATTTGTATGGGTAATCTTTGTAAGCAAAAACTAAGTCGATATCCCATCGACCCGAAGAGATATTAAAGAATCCGTGAAATCACATTTCATCCCTTTTCGCCCCTTAGGGGTTGAATTTCGAAAAATCCCTTCTTAGTGGGTGCTTACGTCATGGAGGGAATATACTCTCCAAATTTCAAGTTTCTAGGCCAAGGGGTTCGGGCTGGGCGGTGATGAGTCAGTCAGTCAGGACACTTGCTTTTATATATATAGATATATATTAGTAAGTAGGTTCGTGTATATATATATATACACGAACCTACTTACTAACAAATTGTCTAACTAACTAAAGTACGCCTAAAGTAATATTAAAGAACCACATTAGTCCTCTCCTTCTGAATCTGGATGTGCCTTCAGATGACGTACCGGCCATGCACTAGGCAACACTTTTCTCTGACGATCCTTCAGTTCATAAACATCCGTGGATAACCTTCTGTTAATCATGAACGGTCCTACAAACTTTTCGGATAATTTAGCTGCATAAAATTTAGAAGCATCTGAGAGAACAAAATTTTTCCTCCAAACCAACTGATTGGGGTAGAACTGTACCTTCGATGTCTCAAATCGTAACGTCTTTTAGTGGTTTGATAAGCTTTATCTAGCCTTTCTCGTACGTCTTGATAAAGTTTACGAAATTCAGTTGCCCTATCCATTATAACGTTCTGATCGCGATTACAATTAGCTTGTTCCCCATTATCAGGGTTTGATACGACGTATGCATCCCCTGTGAGCTGCATTTCCCGCCCATAGTTAATGAAATATGGCGTTAAACTAGTGGTTTCATGTTTAGCCGTTCGTATCGCGCACGTAATTTTTGGCAATACTTTGTCCCAATCTCGGTGATTTTGTGAGACGTAAGAGAAGAGCATCGTTTTAATCACCCGATTTATACGTTCCGTGGGATTCGCCTGAGGATGGTAATAAGCCGTATACGAGGGTTTTATCTTATACGAAGTAAGTAGATTAGTGTACTTTCGCGAACGGAACTGAACTCCGTTATCTGCAATTATTGTTTTTGGTACTCCGTACACTAGGAAAACGTCGTTTTCAAGATACTTAACTACTGTTTTGGCAATAGCTTTACGCATAGGGAAACATAATGGAACATTACTAGAACAATCCGCTACTACTAAAATATAATTGTAGCCATGAGAAGATCTTGGCAGAAAGCCTACAATGTCGGTACATAGGACCTCCAATGGTCTAGAAATTTGCGAGTGTCCGCCCATACGACCAGGTGGTGCTCGTTGCTCAGGTTTTGCTTGTATGCAAGTGTTACATCGTCTCACGTACCGAGCCACGTTACTACGCATTTTTGGCCACGTAAATTTCTCCGAGATTCGGTGATATGTTTTATACAACCCTAAATGTCTGCTAGTCGGAACATCATGACAATTCCGGATGAGTTTGGCTCTCCGATATTTAGGCACAACCTCCTGCCATTGTACATTATCCCACGTAAGTTTAGGATAACGTTCCTTTTTGGCTTTAAATAAACGCGTACCTTCCACGCGTAACTCGGGATATTTGTGTGGTTTGTCAACGACCGCCTGTCTAAGTTTTATGAACCACTTATCCGTTGTTTGCTCTCCCGCGTCAAGTGCACACATTCGAATTTCTTCGAGTGTTGGAAACGCTCGTGAAAGTGCGTCCGGCACTATATGGTCTTTTCCCTTGCGATGTATAATATGAAAATCGTACTGTTGTAATCTTATTGTCCATCTCGCAAGTCTGCCAGAGGGGTTTTCTAATTTGTTCAGCCACAACAAAGAGTAGTGGTCCGTAATCACGGTGAACCGAGTACCTTCGATATATGGTCTCAACTTTTCTATCGCCCACAATAATGCTAGTAACTCTTTTTCTGTGGTAGAGTAATTCTTTTCCTGTTCAGTAAGCGACCTACTTAAATAACAAATAACACGCTCGCCACGTTCGTCGTTCTGCGCAAGAACGGCGCCAATCCCGACGTCGGATGCGTCAGTTTGTACCACAAACTCTTCCGTGAAATCTGGACACGACAATACCGGGGAAGTTACAAGGTTTTCTTTAATGGCAGACCAAGCCTGTTCACATTCATAGTTCCATTCAAACTTAACATTCTTCCGCAATAAATTACTCAACGGCGCGACAATACTTGCAAATTTTGGAACGAATCGTCTGTACCACGACGCCATTCCAACAATGCGCCTAACTTCCTTAACATTTTTAGGAGTAGGGATATCTAAAATTACTTGAACCTTTTCCGGATCTACCATTAACCCGTCCCTATTTACCACGTATCCTAAATATTTCAGTTCATCCAGACAAAATTTACATTTATCCTTACTCAAAGTTAAACCCACATTTACTACTCGTTTTAAAACTTCCCTCAGAACCTCTAGATGTTTTTCGAAAGTAGGCGTGGCAATCACGATGTCGTCCAGATATACGAAGACATATGGCTCTAAATCTGGGCCCAATGTTCTGTCGATGAAATGCTGCCATGTTGCCGGGGCACCATGAAGGTCGAATGCTATTCTCGTAAATTGATATAGACCTCTACCTAATACCGCGAAAGCAGTATATTGTTTTGACATTTCGCTTAATGGTATTTGCCAATAAGCCGATTTAATATCTAAAGAAGATAAATATTTCGCGTATCGCAGGCGGTTTAAAATACTGGTAATATTCGGCAATGGATACGCGTCTCTCTTTGACACTTCAATAAGCCGACGGAAATCAATACAAAATCGATACTTTCCGTCTTTGCGAGGTACCATCAATACCGGAGAACACCAAGGACTACTAGATTTTTCGACAATTCCAGTGCGCAACATAACATCCAATTCTTCTTCGAGATGTTTTTGAATAACCGGAGATATAGGGCGACAGCGCTGTTTGATAGGAGGTGAATCTGTTGTTGTTACATGTTCATCGCCACGAGCACAACCTACCTCACCCTGTCCCATTAACGCAAAAGTCCCCGTGACTATCCTGTCTAGTTCCTGCTCTTGTGTGACTGTTAAGCATGTAAGAGCTTCTATCGCGTCTATCATAGGTTCCGTTCCTTTCGCGAATACCCACTCGCCGCCCCTTAGATCAGGTACGATCCCCATTCTTCGCCAAAAATCCCTATTTAACCCTACACGAAACTCGACGTAGGAGTCACCGTTCCCCGTTAACTAAAAACTACCGAACAACTAACTGACCTAAATTAATCTGAAAGGAAAAACTACCGACCGAACAACTAACCGACCTAAATTAATCTGAAGGGAAAAACTACCGACCGAACAACTAACCGACCTAAATTAATCTGAAGGGCCCCACGTTGGGCGCCAAATTTCTCTTGTCACCCTATGAGAGGGTCAAGGATAGTATTGGGTGCAGGGTATATGCTTGCGGCTGCTCAGTGGAGAAGGGCCGGACTTTTATTACCTTAAGGGCGCCACCTGGTCTTCAGCCCGCTGAATTTACAGAGAGGTTGCTAGGGATTCTTCTTGCCCCCCCTTGCACCCTATAGATGTTAGCGGGTCGAAATATTAGTAATTTAAACAATAGATGGTATAATAAATTTATTTAAATAATATATATAAGTTGAGTACAAAATAATCTGACAGAAAATAAACGGAATTTTAAAAGACGCAAAAGCAGTATAACTGTACGAAACCGAGAGAGAGAAATCAGCCTATCATAATCTTTAGTAAACAAGTCGAAATTTACCCCCAGCCTAACACCAAGTGCACTTGTTTACAATTTTTATATTAAAGATGACAAAAAAAAAGAGGGAAATAACTAACGCTCTGAACTATAAGATTAGTGATTATCAGACAGTTTATACCAAACTGTCTGTAAAATTTTGGTAAAGAATATGGGCTTCTCTTTTATTCAACTCTGTCTGCTCCGGTACTGTCCAGCCTATTCTGCGATGTCGGGAAATCCAATCCAGTGATCTCAGTTTTCTCGAATTTACATTTAAATTTTGAAAAGATGTTTAATAAATCGGTGGTTAATACAAACAAAAACGGTGACCTGAATATAGTACGTAATTATTAATATAAAAATAAATAAGTTTAATAATTTTGTATACCTCTACAAGGTGAAACAACGAAATCAGACCGTTGAACATCCACAATGTGATATTCGTTATCAAAATAATATAATATAAATTTTTATCTCCTTTCCAAACTTAATCTGTAGGTTTGACGATAATCCAATATCGAACTGAATTGGCCTGCTGGCCTTCCAAATCCCAATTTAGGAGATAAAAATTCTCAACCTCTAATTCTCGTTAATAACAAAATATCCTCTTTATTTATTTTTTCATAGGCGACCTGTCTAAATTTAAAATATCTTTTCTATTGTTACCCGCGGCCAACTATATGTAATGGTAAAATAAATATTATCTAAAATTCGAATGTAACAAATTGTTCTATTGTCCCTTCCTGAACAACCATTTAGTATAAGGCATAATCAATCTATGTTTAATTCCATTCTGATTTAGAATTTGATTCACCTGTTGATTATAAAATTCTCTACCATTATCCGTTAAAAATATTTTTACAACACGACCAATATTTTTAATTTCTGCTATTACAATATTTAACTTCTCTGCGACTTCTGATTTTTATTTTAAGAAGAAAACATAGTGGAAACGACTATAGTCATCCATAAACAAAACAAAATAACGATGACCTCCTTGTGAAGTTGCAAAAGGACCAATATATCTGAATGCAATATTTCACCGGTAATTTTATCTCGTTCCCTTAATCCAAATTTAAATCTGTGGGCTTGCCGACCGGCGTAGCGTAGTGGTAAACATGTGATCTGCGTTACGAAGGTCTCGGATTCGAATCCCGTTCAGGCATGGAAATTTTCTCAAATAAAAATTGTCCTGGCTAATTGCCACAGCAGCAAAGCCCATTAAATTAAAACAAAAAAAAAATCTGTGGCCTTTTCCAAAAATACATCCTTCACACAATTCACTATCTAGATTCACATTGATACCCAATTCACGAGATAAAAGTGACTTTACGTGTCTATTGTTCTGAAGTCCTAATCTTTAAGGTAAAGTTGCAAAATATTTTCATTAGAAACAGTACAGATTTGCATTTGATTGTTAGGTTTAACAGTTTCTACTGCTAATTTATAAAGACCGCCATTTCGATTCCTTTTACCTACTAATATAGTTCTGCCATTAATTTGAAAATAACATAGTTCGGGTTTTGAAGTAAATTTACTTTTCATATGTCTATCGTGAAAAGCTAAAATAGAGAATAAGTTTTTTTTTATTTTTGAAACATTGTTCAAAAAAGTCTTTTCTATTCGTTATATGTTTAGTAGCCCCATTGTCTAAAAACCAACTTTTCGGATCACATTCAGCTGACAACACATTATTTGATTCAGCTATTAAACTTATACTATTAATCTTATAACTAATTTTATTATTTTCATCATATTTAGTATTTTCCATATTAGGCCTTCCATCTGCCTTCCATTTTGCATAATATCTAATTACATGTCCAGTTTCTTTACAAAAGTTACATTTAAACTGTCTTTTTGTTTTGTATCTGTTTTTATTCTTAAAATAGTTTGAATTAGTTCTTTCTGCTCTTAAAGCTTTTGTACTATTGTCATTATTCAACGATTTTACTGTTAGTGCTTCTTCAATACTTTCATTTTTAGATAATAACGACTTTTCGTAAACACATAACTGAGTAGTAAAATTATCAATAGTACGATCAGATTTGGACAACATCATCCACCACTTAATAGAAAAATACTGCTCTGGCAACGTTTCTAATAATTTGCAAATCAATAACAATTCCGGTAAATCACATTTACAGTTAGTACCAGTAACCAGTTTATCTTTAGAAATTTCTAATTGTAATTCATTCCAAATATTCTTCAGTTTTTAAGTCGCTTTCTTACTTATCAGTGTTCCGGAAAGTTATAATGTGGTAACCACGGCCCTCGAGAGCCGACCAAACGGAGACTTGACTATTGAATTAGTAAAGGGAAAACTCAGTGACGAGTTTAATAAGAGAAGAGAAAAGCGGGTCGATGATTCTGAATCTGTTTTAAAAGTAAGTCGCAAAGCTGCTATGAAAAAAGGAACTAATCTAACATATTAATTTGTGGAAAAGCAGGTCACCTGAAACGTGATTGTTGGAACTACAAACCAATTAAGGGGTTGACAGATAAGCAACACAAAGCTAAGAAAATTGTCCAAGAAAAGAAAATAAAAGGCGACGATAACGAAAGCCAAATATGTTTCGGCGTTGGAACCTTTGAGTGGAACAGATGGTGCATAGATTCCGGGGCTGCAGGCCACCTGTCAAGTAACGAAGAATTCTTCACCATTTTGGATAGGAATAAAACAGACACCGTTTAATTAGCCAATGGGGATGCGTTAGAAGTTGAAGGAATTGGTCACGGGTTATTAAGATGTTATGATGATAACGAATCGGTGAAACAAATTGAGGTGCAGAATGTTCTATTTATGCCGGATTTAGAAGGCAATCTTTTGTCATTAAAGAAACTCACAAAACTGAGTTTTAAGGTAGATTTTGAAAAGGAAAAATGTTGCATCTCGAAGAACGGCACAAAAATAGCAACAGCTAACCTGACTGATAATCTTTATCTCCTGCATGGACCGGGTCATGCACTGATGATAAATGAACGATATCAAACAGATTGAATACACACATGGCATAGGCGTTTGTTTTTTTTTTTTTTCATTTATTTTACCAGTTCAGTACAAATAATACTATTCATGGTATAGTTATAAAAAAAATTGTCAGTTAAATGGTCACGATTAACAGGAAAATTTAGAATATATAATTATTGTTAACTTTATTTAGCAAAAATTTGAATATAATAGATAGTATATTACCAAAATAAACACCCGGCAAGACTCCACCAACACTCCCACCACTCATGCCGACCATAACCTCGGCACCAATCACCCACAGACCTATATAATACGTACGTACTGCATTGCAGGTCCGAAATGATACAAGCCGCAGCCAACACAACCAACAAAAATATCAGCGAAATCCCACCAAACATCCCACCCAAAAACTCACCACCTAGATAAATTTAGATTTGACATTTAATATTTTCCTTTTATTCACTTTCGTCGTCACTTTCAGAATCTGATATTAGAATGTCTTGAGGTAAACGTTTTTTCAAGCGATTGTTTACAGGTTTTTTTTTTCAATTTTAGCTTTTCCACACTGTCACAAGGGGTAAAGTTAAAAAGAATTTTTTCGCACTTTTTTTTTATAAATTCATCTATATATAAAATTCCAAGATCTTGGTGGAGTTCAGTGTTTTTGACGAACCAAGGGGCGTTGCAAGATATTCGTAGTATTTTGTTCTGTAGAATTTGTAGGTGATGACAGGTCTTATTATTGCCTGATAAATCAACAATGAACATTTCAATTTAAGAGGAGTCTTCCTGTCTGATGTAGCATTCTTTTAGCTTTTTGTTAATATAGCTTATATATATTCTTTATTCCCTAGGCCTTGCGGCGTTCAGGGTATTGACCATTACAAATAGAAATAAAACAATCAAAAATAAATAACGTACAAAACAATACAATTTGCAATATTTTTATCTCATTTCTTTCTTCTTGCTCCAGTGTCCCTCTCTTTCTTCCTATTCTCATTCTGGTTTCCCTCTCCGATCTCCGTCCATCTTTAATTTATTTTATTCCATTCTCTTCCCTTCCAACCATTTCTTCACCCCTCCTCCTATCTCCCTTCCTTCCTCCTCATTTCCAGGTAACCTCAGCCCCCTTCCTTCCTTCCATTTCTCCCCTTCTGCTTCCCATTGGGCCTCTTCCTTCATTCCTTTACCCCTTCCTGTTATCCTTCCCCAATCTCAATCCTTCTTGCTTCTAATTCCCTCGCCCACTTCTGTCCCCTTAATATGAATGTTCCAGGATAATCTTTAATCTAAATATACTCCTACATATTTTACGGCACCATCATTAGGGTTTCAAGGAATTCTTTGATTATTGACTGAAATTTCGGTGGGAATACTTGGTCTTCTTCATGTAAATATCTTTGTTTCACATTTTGTGGAATTAAGAGTAATGTACCATTTTTTACACCAGTTCATAAAGAGTTATTGACTGAATCTTGTAGTTCTTCAGTAGCCAAGTTGATGTTTTTGTTTTGAAGTATTATGGCAGTATCATCTGCATACATTGCCACGTCACATTTTAGGTCCAATGGGATATCTGACATATATATGTTAAATAGAGTTGGTCAAATTACTGAGCCTTGCAGGACAGATGCATTTATTTTTGTTATCTGTGATAGTTCATTATTTATTTTAGCCACAAACGTTAGTTAGTAGTAAACTGTTAGTTAAAAAGGAGATGATAATTTTTACGAGATAGGCTGACATATTTAGTTTTAAAACTTTGTAAATTAGACCATCAATCCATATCTTATCAAAGGTTTGGGCCACGTCCATAAATGCTATTAATGTATGTTTCTTTCTTTCAAATCCTTCAGTAATTTTTCAACAATTCTAAGTACTTGTTGATTGCTTGAATGTTTTTGTCTGAAGCCAAATTGTATAGGTGGAATGACTTTATTTTCTGTTAAAAATTTAGTCAGTTGTTTTAATATTATTTTTTCCAGTACTTTCGATAGTGTGGGTAGTAAGCTTATTGGTCTGTAACTTGATAATATTTCAGGGCTTTTTCCTGGTTTTTGAAAAAGAATTATTTGAGCATGTTTCCACATGTCTAGAAAATATCTAATAGAAAAACAGGAATTAAAGATGATCATTAATTGACGGAGTGATTTTTCGGACAACTTTTTAAGTACTATGTTTGGAATGAGATCATAGCCTAGAGATTTTTTAACTGGTCGGTCCTGATTAATTTTTTGTACTTCATTAGTTGTAGTTTTATAACCGTTTGAGATTATTCTTGGAAGTTGATCAGAATTATACTCTTTTATTTCTTCTAAATAATTAATATCACAATGGGTTGTTTTGGCAGTAAATACTTCCTTCAAGTGACGGGCAAATATTATGTATTTTTCGGCATCTGTGGCATATTCTTCGTTATTGAACTTAATAACAGTTGCAATTGGTGGTTTCTGTAGAATATTTCTGGTAGCTCTCCACATTGTTGAATCTCCTGGTTCCAGTTCGGCAACATAAGTTTGATATGTTGCAATTCTGTATTTATCTAACTCCAGTTTTACTTTACAGTTTAGTTCAAGGGTGTCAAACTCATTTCAGCCTCGGGCCATTTTTCTAACAAGTAAAATTTACGCGGGCCGCACGTTATGTACAGGCTATTCCAAACGTTTAGGCGGAACTAAATGGAAATTTCGTTCTTTAAGGTTGTCACGAGAAGGAACCTTGCTTGGTTAATTTCAAGTTTAACGTTGGTATGTGAAAATTAAAAATTAACAGTGAAACCATAGAGACGATGACATTTATTAAAAATACATTTCCACATATTTTGAAAAAAAAAATAATAATAATAAATGGGAAATTTTTATTAAGAATGACAAAAAATTAAAACTAAATGAAACGGACATTTTATAATAACAATCAATTTAATCCAGAATTTTCAATGTGAGTATGATTTACAAAGCTTAAACAAAATGACCAAAAGTCCAAATTAATAGATAAAATTTACTAGATTTCAAAATCTAGTTCCATCTCAACGTTTGGAATAGCCTATATTGTTACTTATTCTGTTTTTTATTTTCCTCCATTTTTCTGAATATTTATTTGAAGGAAGTAAGGAAATAACATTTAAATAATAACAATTAAATTTTGCAAAAATATTTGCTTTATCGAACAACAAACGGGTCGATATCAGCGTAGTATTACTGTACACAGTAGTTGCACCTATAGAAAAGTGGTATTTGAAAGCTCTGCTTACGAGAGTATTATTTGGAATCACGGGGAATCGCTGATCTACCGACTATCGCACGGCTAACTACAACAGTTATTGCCTGACTATTGGATTTCCGCCCTTGCCGAAGTCTTGACGCCGCAGCCCGGACAGCTTCTGTCACGAGGTATTTTCGTTCAAATAAATGTTTATCTATATCTATATATATAAAAGCAAGTGTCCTGACTGACTGACTCATCACCGCCCAGCCCGAACCCTTGGGCCTAGAAACTTGAAATTTGGAGAGTATATTCCCTCCATGACGTAAGCACCCACTAAGAAGAGATTTTTCGAAATTCAACCCCTAAGGGGCGAAAAGGGGTGAAATGTGATTTCATGGATTCTTTAATATCTCTTCGGGTCGATGGATATCGACTTAGTTTTTGCTTACAAAGATTACACATACATATGCCGAAAAAGTTATTTCAGGATTTTGTCCTAATCAACCCCTAAAGGGGTGAATCTACAATCGGGGTGAATTTTACATCCCGTCGTATTTTCTGTGTTTGTTGAGTTATAAGGTATCTTTTTGGCACATAGGTGTCTTTTTATAATATCTCGAAATGGTTTTGACAGTTTTTTAAAATTTCACCCCTAAAGGGTGAAAAGGGGTAATATGTGATTTCAAGGATTCTTTAATATCTCTTAGGACCAATAAGATATCCACTTGCTTTTTGCTTACAAAAAATACCCGTACAAAAGCGAAAAACTAATTCCAGCATTTTGTCCTTATCAACCCCTAAAGGGGTGAATCTACAATTGGGGCGAAATATACATCCCGTCATATTTCCTATGATTGTTGAGATGTGACATTACTTTTTGACACATAGGTGTATTTTTAAAATATTTCGAAATGTTTTTGACAGTTTTTTAAAATTTCAGCCCCAAAGGGTGAAAAGGGGTGACATGTGATTTCAAGGATTCCTTAATATTTCTTAGGACCAATAAGATATCAACTTCGTTTTTGCTTACAAAGATTACCCATACAAATGCCGAAAAACTTATTTCAGGATTTTGTCCTAATCAACCCCTAAAGGGGTGAATCTACAATCGGGGTGAATTTTACATCCCGTCGTATTTCCTGTGTTTGTTGAGTTATAAGATTTATTTTTGGCACATAGGTGTCTTTTTATAATATCTAGAAATAGTTTTGAGAGTTTTTTAAAATTTCACCCCTAAAGGGTGAAAAGGGGTAATATGTGATTTCAAGGATTCTTTAATATCTCTTAGGACCAATAAGATATCGACTTGCTTTTTGCTTACAAAAATTACCCATACAAATACCGAAAAACTAATTTCAGGATTTTGTTCTTATCAACCCCTAAAGGGGTGGATCTACAATTGGGGTGAATTATACATCCCGTCGTATTTCCTATGATTGTTGAGATGTAACATTACATTTTGGCACATAGGTGTATTTTTAAAATATTTCGAAATGGTTTTGACAGTTTTTTTAAACTTCAGCCCCAAAGGGTGAAAAAGGGTGACATGTGATTTCAAGGATTCCTTAATATTTCTTAGGACCAATAAGATATCGACTTGGTTTTTTCTTACAATAATTACTCATACAAATGCCAAAAAACTTATTTCAGGATTTTGTCCTAATCAACCCCTAAAGGCGTAAATCTACAAACGGGGTGAATTATACATCCCGTCGTATTTCATATGTTTGTTGAGCTATAAAATTTATTTTTTGCACGTAGGTGTCTTTTTAAAATATCTCGAAATGGTATTAACAGTTTTTTAAAATTACATCCCTAAAGGGCGAAAAGGGATGAAATGTTAATTCAATGATTTCTTAATATCTCTTAGGACCAATAAGATACCGACTTGGTTTTTGCTTACAAAGATTACTCATACAAATGCCGAAAAACTTATTTTAGGATTTTGCCTAATCAACCCCTGAAGGTGTGAATCTACAAACGGGGTGAATTATACATCCCGTCGTATTTCCTGTGTTTGTTGTGTTATACAATTTCTTTTTTGCACAAAAGTGTCTTTTTAAAATATCACGAAATAGTATTGATAGTGTTTTAAAATTACGTCCCTAAAGGGTGAAAAGGGGTAAAATGTGAATTCAAGGATTCCTTAATATCTCTTAGGTCCAATTTTTGCTTACAAAGATTACTCATACAAATGCCGTAAAACTTATTTCAGATTTAGTATTTTTAAAATATTTCGAAATTGTTTTGACAGTTTTTTAAACTTTCAGCCCCAAAGGGTGAAAAGGGGTGACATGTGATTTCAAGGATTCCTTAATATTTATTAGGACCAATAAGATATCGACTTGGTTTTTTCTTACAATAATTACTCATACAAATGCCGAAAAACTTATTTCAGGATTTTGTCCTAATCAACCCGTAAAGGGGTGTATATACAATCGGGGTGAATTAAACATGCTGTCGTATTTCCTGAGTTTGTTGAGTTAGAAAATTTCTTTTTGGCACATAAGTGTCTTTTTAAAATATCTCCAAATAATATTGACAGTGTTTTAAAATTGCATCCCTTAAGGGTGCAAAGGAGTGAAATGTCAATTCAAGGATTTCTTAATATCTCTTCGGACCAATAAAATATCGACTTGGTTTTTTCTTACAAAGATTACTCATACAAATGCCGAAAAACCTATTTCAAGATTTTGTCCTAATCAACTCCTAAAGGGGTGAATCTACAATCGGGGTGAATTTTACATCCCGTCGTTTTTCCTGTGTTGGTTGAGTTATAAGGTTTCTTTTTGGCACATAGGTGTCTTTTTAAAATACCTCGAAATAATTTTGACAGTTTTTTAAAATTTCACCTTTAAAGGGGTAAATGGGTATTTTTTTATTCGATAGAACTTTTTTTGGACATAGATACATGAAATTCGCAAAGTATATTCTTTCCATGACGTAAGCACCTACTAATAAGAGATTTTTCGAAGTTGACCTCGAAGGGTCTAAAAAGGGGGTCAAATATGATTTCAGGGATTCCTCAATATCTCTTAGGACCAATCAGATATCGACTTGGTTTTTACTGTCAATGGTTATCTAAACAAATGTTTAAATAACATAGGAATTCAGAATTTTGTCTTAAGGATTCCACACACCAAAGCGGCCGCGGTGGCGGCCACGGTGGCGATAATGCAGCGGCCTAACGCAACCTATACAATACAATGAGACCACGCACATACAAGCGTTCCGCTATCTGAGAACGCCACCGACTGCAGCGTTCAGTCTGGCGATCACCAAACACTGGCGACCAAACTCGACAAGTTGCGTTAGGCCGCGCGATATTCATTGTTTATATACCACAGAGTGAATATATTTAAGAAAATAATGTCGAAAATAGATAATTTAACAGAAAAAATCATAGATCAGTAAAGGATCATTTAATTTTGTATGACTTAGCACATCCTGATTACAAGAATATTAGGAAAATAAATAAAGTGTGGATCGAAATAGGAAAAGTTTTGGAAATTGATAGTAAAGTCTGTTCCAAACGATTAGGCGGAACTAGATTTTGCAATCTAGTTACTGTCATCGTTTAAATAATGCTTTTCAGCCGTTTTGTTTAAGCTTTGTAAATCATACTTGCAACAAACATTTTTTGGTTAAGGTTAATATCATTTTAAAATGTCATTTTCTTTATATTTTGATTTTTTGTGTCATTCTTAATACAAATATCCCATTTATTTATTTTTTGTCATTAAAATATGTAAGAAAATTAATTTAAGTTTGACATATGTCATTCGTTTCCATGGTTTCATTGTTGGAATTTTAAATTTTAACATTCCAAAGGGGAAAAATGAAATAACCCAAGCAAGGTCCAATATTAACATACAACTATATACCGTGATTCACTAACTGATCGCTACCGCTACCGCCACTTCCACCGCGTTAGTGTGAGGAGACCTGATCGCTACCGTGGCCGCCACCGTGGCCGTCACCGCGGCCGCTTTGGTGTGTGGAATCCTTTAATTAACCTCTAAATTGAACCCTTCGTATTTCCAGTTTCTTAGTTCCAATCTTTGTTGAGTTATAACACTCATTTTTGATAGAACGTCTCTTGGACATAGAGACATGAAATTCGGTAATTATATTCCGTCCATGATGTAAGCACCCACTAAGAAGGGGTTTTATGAAATTCCAGCCCTAAGGGGTGAAAAGGGATGCAATTTGATTTCAGGGATTCCTCAATATCTCTTAGGACAATGAGATATAGACTTGATTTTTGCTTAAAAAGGTTACCCATAAATTTTTTTTTTATTCAGGATTTTTCCCTAATCAACCCCTAAACGGGTGAATCTACATTCGGGTTGAATTATAGAAACCTTTGTATTTCCTGAGTTACAACATTTCAGTTTGGTGCATAGGTTTCTATTCAAAATATTTAGAAAGCGTTTTTACAGTTTTTTTAATTTCATTCCTAACGGGGTAAATTGGTATTTTTATTCGATAGAACGTCTCTTGACATACAGACATTCGGGAAATATAATCCCTCCATGACGTAAGCACCCACTAATATGGAATTTTTCAAAATTCGGTCCCTAAGGGGGTGAAATTGGCTGAAATGTGATTTCACGCATTCCTCAATATCTCTTAGGACCATTGAGATATCGACTTGGTTTTTACTTACAAAGGTTACCCATAAAAATATAAAGTTATGTCAAAATTATACCCTAATCAACCTCTAGAGAAGAATTATAAAACTCTTCGCATTTTCTTCGTTTGTTGAGTTATAATATTCCTTTTAACATATATATGTCTTTCTAAAATGTTTAAAAAGTTTTACAGTTTTTTTTTACTCAGTAGTTCGAGCCCTATATAGTGGTGTAAAAAGGTATAATGTTTTTTCATGGTTTCCTCAATATCTCTTAGGACAGATGAGATATCGACTAGGTTTTTGCTTACAAAGGTTACCCATACACATGTTTAAAAACAATTTGAGGATTTTACACTAATGCGTCCGTCAGTATACCGTAGCGAAGCACGGGTACTCAGCTAGTATATATATAAAAGCAAGTGTCCTGACTGACTGACTCATCACCGCCCAGCCCGTACCCCTGGGCCTAGAAACTTGAAATTTGGAGATTATATTCCCTTCATGATGTAAGCAACCACTAAGAAGGGATTTTTAGAAATTCAACCCCTAAGGGGCGAAAAGGGGTGAAATGTGATTTCACAGATTCTTTAATATCTCTTCGGGTCGATGGGATATCGACTTAGTTTTTGCCTACAAAGATTACCCATACAAATGCCGAAAAACTTATTTCAGGATTTTGTCCTAATCAACCCCTAAAGGGGTGAATCTACAATCGGGGTGAATTTTACATCCCGTCGTATTTCATGTGTTTGTTGAGTTATAAGGTTTCTTTTTGGCACATAGGTGTCTTTTTATAATATCTCGAAATGGTTTTGACAGTTTTTTTAAATTTCAACCCTAAATGGTGAAAAGGGATGATATGTGATTTCAAGGATTCTTTAATATCCCTTAGGACCAGTAAGATATCGACTTACTTTTTGCTTACAAAAATTACCCATACAAATACTGAAAAACTAATTTCAAGATTTTATCCTTATCAACCCCTAAAGGGGTGAATCTACAATTGGGGTGAATTTTACATTCCGTCGTATTTCCTTTGTTTGTTGAGTTATAAGGTTTCTTTTTGGTACATAGGTGTCTTTTTATAATATATCGAAATGGTTTTGACAGTTTTTTTAAATTTCAACCCTAAAGGGTGAAAAGGGATGATACGTGATTTCAAGGATTCTTTAATATCTCTTAGGACCAATAAGATATCGACTTGCTTTTTGCTTACAAAAATTACCCATACAAATACCGAAAAACTAATTTCAAGATTTTGTCCTTATCAACCCCTAAAGGGGTGAATCTACAATTGGGGTGAATTATACATCCCGTTGTATTTCCTGTGATTGTTGAGATGTAACATTACTTTTTGGCACATAGGTGTCTTTTTAAAATATTTCGAAATGGTCTTGACAGTTTTTTAAAATTTCAGCCCCAAAGGGTGAAAAGGGGTGACATGTGATTTCAAAGTTTCCTTAATATTTCTTAGGACCAATAAGATATCGACTTGCTTTTTGCTTACAAAGATTATTCATACAAATACCGAAAAACTTATTTCAGGTTTTTATCCTAATTTAACGTTATCAATTGGAAGTATTTTAATACGTTTGATGAAGTATTGTGTACTAAAGCTTGTATAGCTTCACCAAATGTATCATTGAGCGATTCACTGCGATTATATTGATCAAAGAACAGACGATACAAATATCAATACTCAAAACAAGAAAACTTCAGGAGGCCTTGATAGTCCTGGTACCTCTTCATCATCCAGCTCTGAACTCACTATTCTAAATTCACAAAATATTAAGGAAAAAAAGGGCAAAAGATTCAACTGTCTGAATATTTATGGGAAAAATTGAAAAGGGTAGAAGAAAAGGACAAAAAAAAAGTTACTAGATGAAAAAAAAAATTTATGAAAAAAAGAGTTGAAAGAGAAAGAAACAGATGCTATACTAGCATTGACTAAGGCTATAATCTATCTATAAATATAAAAGGCAATGTCCTGACTGACTGACTCATCACCGCCCAGCCCGAATCCCAGGGCTTAGAAACTTGAAATTTGGAGAGTATATTCCTTTCATAACAGAAACACCCACTAAGAAGGGATGAACCAAAGAAGGGATTTTTCGAAATTCAATTCCTAAGGGGTGAAAAGGGATGAAATGTAATTTCACGGATTACATAATATCTCTTAGTGCCGATGGGATATCGACTTTTTTTCGGTTTTTTCTTACAAGGATTACCCATACAAATGCCGAAAAACTTATTTCAGGTTTTTGTCCTAATCAACCCCTAAAGGGGTGAATCTACAATAGGGGTGAATTATAACATTCCGTCGTATTTCCTGTATTTGTTGAGTTATAAGGTTTCTTTTTGGCGCATAGGTGTATTTTTAAAATATCTCGAAATGATTTTGACAGTTTTTTAAAATATCAACCCTAAAGAGTGAAAAGGGGTGAAATGTGATTTCACGGATTCCTTAATATCTCTTCGGGTCGATGGGATATCGACTTAGTTTTTGCTTACAAAGATTACCCATACAAATGCCGAAAAACCAATTTCGGGATTTTGCCCTAATCAACTCCTAAAGGGGTGAACCTACAATCGGGGTGGACTATACATCCCGTTGTATTTCCTGTGATTGTAGAGATGTAACATTACTTTTTGGCACATAGGTGTCTTTTTAAAATATTTCGAAATGGTTTTGACAGTTTTTTTAAATTTCAGCCCCAAAGGGTGAAAAGGGGTGACATGTGATTTCAAAGATTCCTTCATATTTCTTAGGACCAATAAGATATCGGCTTTCTTTTTGCTTACAAAGATAATTCATACAAATACCGAAAAACTTATTTCAGGTTTTTATCCTTATCAACCCCTAAAGGGGTGAGTATACAATTGGGGTGAATTATACATGCCGTCGTATTTCCTGAGATTGTTGAGTTGAAAAATATCTTTGTGGCACGTAAGTGTCTTTTTAAAATATCTCGAAATAATATTGATAGTGTTTTAAAATTGCAGCCCTTAGAGGTGAAAAGGGATGAAATGAGAATTCAAGGATTTCTTAATATTTCTTAGGACCAATAAGATATCGACTTGGTTTTTTCTTACAATAATTCCTCAACAAATGCCGAAAAACTTATTTCAGGATTTTGCCTAATAAACCCCTAAAGGGGTGAATCTACAAACGGGGTGAATTATACATCCCGTCGTATTTCCTTTGTTTGTTGAGTTATACAATTTCTTTTTGGCACAAAAGTGTCTTTTTAAAATATCTTGAAATAATATTGATAGTTTTTTAAAAATTACGTCCCTAAAGTGTGAAAAGAGATGAAATGTGAATTCAAGGATATCTTAATATCTCTTAGGACCAATAAAATATCGACTTACTTACACAGATTACTTACTAATACAAATGCCGAAAAACCTATTTCAGGATTTTTTCCTAATCAACCCCTAAAGGGGTGAATCTACAATCGGGGTGAATTATACATGCAGTCGTATTTTCTGTGTTTGTTGACTTATAACATACCTTTTTGGCACATAGGTGTCTTTTTTAAATATCTCGAAATATTTTTGATAGTTCTTTTAATTTCCCCTTAAAGGGTTAAAAAAGGTGAAATGTGATTTCAATGATACTCTAATATCTCTGGGGACCAACAAAATATCGATTTGGTTTTCGCTTATAAAGATTACCAATACAAAGGCCAAAAAATCTACTTCAGGATTTTGCCTAATCAACCCCTAAAAGGGTGAATCTACATTCGGACTTAGCTATACATCCCGTCGTATTCCTGTATTTGTTGAGTTATAAGATTTATTTTTGGCTGATGGTTCTCTTTTTAAAAAATCTCGAAATGGTTTTGACAATTTTTTAAAATTGCATTCCTAAAGGGTGAAATGTGATTTCAAGGATTACTTAATATTTCTTAAGACCAATAAGTTATGAGCGATTTGATTTTGGCTTATAAAGATTACCCATACAAATGCCAAAAACTTATTTTAGTATTTTATCCTAATCAACCCCTAAAGGGGTGAATCTACATTCGGGGTGAATTATACATCCCGTCGTATTTCCTGTGTTTGTTGACGTTCCTTTTTGGCACATAGATGTCTTTTTAAAATACCTCAAAATAATTTAGACAGTTTTTTATAATTTCACCCTTAAAGAGGTAAATGGGTATTTTTTATTCGATAGAACTTTTTTTGACATAGATACATGAAATTCGCAAAATATATTCCACTAAGAAGAGATTTTTCGAAAGTCGACCTCTAGACTAGGGGGTAAAAACGGGGTGAAATATGATTTCAGGAATTCCTCAATATCTCCTAGAACCAATCAGATATCGACTTGGTTTTTGCTTACAAAGGTTACCCATACAAATGTTCGCAAAAGAAATTCAGGATTTTGCCCTAATCAACCCCTAAAGAGATGAATTTTTATTCGGGGTGAATTATAGAAAACTTACATAGGTTTATTTTGAACAGAAACCTACATAGCTTTCTATTTAAAATGTTTAGTAAGCGTTTTGACAGTTTTTTAAAATTTCATCTCTAACGGGGTTAATTGGTATTTTGCATTCGATAGAACGTCCCTTGACATAGAGACATGAAATTCTGGAAATATATTCCCTCCATGACGTAAGCATCCACTAATACGGAACTTTTCAAAATTCGATCCCTAAGGGGGTGGAAAGGGCTGAAATGTGATTTAACGGATTCCTCAATATCTTTTAGGAAACATGAGATATCGACTAGGTTTTGGCTTACAAAGGTTACCCATACACATGTTTAAAAACAAATTGAGTATTTTACACTAAAATGAGATCGTCAATCAGGGTTTCACGGGACAGCTAAAATCTCGAATTAAGCAAAAAAAAATATTTGTCTCCTCACTTTCTATTTTGGGAGTGAGGACTGAGGACCTTTTTTTTGCTCCTCACTACTATTTTGGGAGAGAGTTTGTTTATAAAATAAATTTTGAAAAATTTTGATGATTTTATTAGGTTCCCCAGCGTTTTGAGTCGAAATCCCGAATTTTTTATATTTATTTGGTAAAAATCCCAATAATACCCATACATGTCAATATACCGTAGCGAAGCACGGGTGCTCAGCTAGTACTATATATAGTATAAAAAATTATTATAGCATAAGAAGTCGTTACGGGCCGCTAAAATGAAAGTATTGGGCCGCTAGTTTGACACCCTTGGTTTAGTTGGTTGTATTTTCGTTTGTCTAGTGGATCTCTAGTGCTCGTCCATTTTCGTCTAGCTTTATGTTTTTTTTTTAAGAAGATTTTGTATGCACATTTGTGTTCGTTTGTGTAGTGGTAAGTATCTGTAGTTGTTAGGGGTAGATGCATTTTGAACAGATACTATTATTGATTCAGTTAATTGCTGAATGGCCTTGTCTATTTGTTGCATATTATTTGGTTCTTCTGCACTGACTAGTATATTCTCAAGACGTCATGAGAATAATATCTATTTTATCGGGCTTATGGTCTCTTCTATAGGGATAATGCCTTGGCTTGTCAGGCGCTATTACATGTGTTGCGCCCGTCGAGCGTAAACCATAATATTATTACCTGGGTGGATAATATTGTGCGCTATTTTCCAGACACCCGGTATATAATTCTTATATTTCATTTCAGACCAAACCTTTCCGTCTGAAATGTAGGTTTGGACGGGTCGGTCACCGCTAGTGCGGCGATTTGCCCCGTACAAAATCATTCATTATTGCAGCAAACTTGTGACAGTGAACATCCAAGTTTTTTTTGTGTGCTTTTTTACGTTCTTTTCGAACATTGTGGGCCATCAGCGCCAAATATAGTCTGAAGATATGCGAATCTCTGACCTCCTATAATCCGCGCGATTATCTGGCTACCTGCCAGCAAACCAGATGAATTTCGGACGAGTTCCAGATTCTTCCTGGATCACAGCAACCCAAGGGACTTTCTGCACCCCCTGCGGTCACCTAAGTATCCCTTTTTATCTTATTTGTAACTAAGATATACGTGTAAGTAGAGAATCATATTAATTTTCACTTTAGTTACAACTTCCTTTGTTTCCAAAACCACGTGTTTTGAACATGGGATAGTTTTTTTGCTATTTAGGAGCTTACACTCTAGCAGAGTGCCCGTTTTTACGGCATATTTTTCTTGTATTTAATGCATTTTACATTCAATATATTAATTGTTTATATAATTATTATTTATTAATTATTATTCATTTCATGTTTCTAGTCGTTGACTAGTTCACAGCGTGTTTCGGACAACACCAGTGGCGTACTTCATATTATTTCCATTAAGATTTTTAGTATTTGTTTTACATTTAGTTAACCTGCACATTTATTGTTGCAGTTGCTATTGGGGGTTAACTTATTTGTTACGCGTGCCAGTTGGGCCATAGCTAGTCAACAGTTTGTATATATTAGCATATTTCTAGTTTCTTAGAGTTTAATTGTTCAACATTAACTATTTATATTTTCTTTGTCATATACAAACTGTTGGTTCGCTCACATATACCAGTTTAGTGCATATTTTTGTATACACTGTAAATTTATAACTTTTTATACAATTGAGGATAATTTTTGTGTCTTAAGTTTCTCACCCCAATGTAATGTGGTTGTGTCGGGGAGAAACTATCAACGCCAAGAAATTTATGTGTGCTTCGACTACAATTCGCACCTTTAAAATTGTAGAATTTATATCACACGTCTACCAGGTGATCCATTAATTTCTGTAAATTATTTTATCTATCACGCCTTTTATGGTAACTTTCGAGTGAGACTGGCTAAAATACAATCAATACTTTTTTCCTAATTTAATTTTTGTCAGCAAAATTATTTCAATAATTTCTCCGGTTACTCAAGTGCAGCTCGTAGGTTCCTCGTTTGTTTAGGGACTCAAGAGGAGAGGTTGGTGATCGTTTATTCCTCCTTAATCACACTGTGGGCCTCGCCATTTCTACCTATATGTTCCAAGGGCGAACCATTCCAACTTGTGTAAGTCTTCGAGAGCAACCCCTCGAAGTGAAGTACGTCTCTACCTACCTGTCTACCTTTTTTGTGTCCGCGATTTGCACTGGAGTAACTCGCCTGTTTTTAGCCAGCGCTCTCATTAGTCTGAAGTCGTTCGGTGCGTCTACAGCCACCTTACGCCTCCTATACAGCTCTTTATTCCCGTCACGTGCGGGGGGGGGGTCACACGAATCTTTTTCGTTGCCCTTGTTGACGTCCGGCACCTTTCTCTTTCGAACCGGAACGGTGCGGGCGCCACAACGTGTATTCCTAGTTGAGTGCTATAATTATGTAATCGTTATCAATTTGGGTTATTTGCGATACATCCCCAAATTGTATTTTATCGCCAATTGGTGACCATCACATTTTACGCAATGGGAATTTAATCTACAATAATTCTTTGTATGTCCATACCTTTGACAGTTTGTACATTGTGGTGTGTCAATGGATTTGTAGCGAACCGGTAACGTTACTTTATAACGTACCATTTATTGTCCACTAGGTAGCGAGCCTGTGGTATTATATTATGTCTAATCTCAAACTGAAATGAGATATCTGACTAAAGGAAATCGGGTAGTAGGCGTGAGTGTGATCCAGGGTTCATCATTACGATATGTGAATTAAATGATATGTATTTGTACATACCAACCGACTGAACAGGCATCTTGTATTTAAGTTTGGATCTAAGCTGTTCACTTAAGTTCTTAAAGGTGAAGGGTTTACACTCGTTAACACGGTTTAAAATTAATGAATTTAATTTATTAACAGTAATATTTACGAAGAAGTTAAGATAATTAAAATGAATTCAAAATAAAAAGATTAAACAAACAGAACCAAGTTGTCCACCAGAATGCCGAACCAGTCCCTCTACGAATATCACTACTTAGTTCTTACTACTAACAAGACCGAATACTATCTGATCTCCTCTTCAGAGAGTCGAGTGTTTTTGTAAGGCATTTCAGGGCGTTTCGAAGAAAAAGGGAAAAAGGTTGTTCAAGGAACTGTCAAAGTTATTAAATAATAACGTTGAACAAATGGCTCCTTGAACAATTGACTTTAAAAATATTTTAAAGTTACGTGTCGTAAACATAAAATTTATAAAATTTTATTATCTATTTGAATTCTCAAAAAAATATGCCCTTTTAAAAATCCCAAGAAATACCTTTCAAAGGAATTCTCCCGACGGGTGTTTGTGAAAGTTTCTGATGGACTACTCGATTCGTTACAGATTTTTTCCTTCGTTCTATTGTAACTATCGAATAAAATAATTTATTTAATTTGAAAATCTCTTTTGCAATATCATTGTTGATTAAATCAACTACTACCAGTGGCATTGGCTTTTTTTTTTTCTTTGTTTAAAAGTCTGAATATTTTATGGACTGGGTAAGTTTTGTCTTGAGGCTCTCTTTTAATTTCATCCTCACTGAGCGAAACGGGTATATTTCTGATGACTACTGAGAGTATATCTACTTCTGGATCTCGAAATGTATGATATTTAACATGATTTTCATAATAAAATTTAGTTGGTAGCCTGTAGTCATGTATACTCATTAAATTGATTTTTAACTCATTGTTATTTTTGTTTTGTGTTCTAAAATCATCTTTTACAACTTTTTTAATATCATCGATAATTGCCTGATAATTATTTACGTCATGCAAAAATATTGGTGGAATTTTTATCTTTTTAGGAGTTGTTTCGTCACTGTTATTAATTTCATCGCTCTTATTTTCACTAGGTAGAAAAAATCTGTTATTTTTTAGAAGAGAGTCATTATCCAATAGATATTTTTTATGGTATTCAGTTCAGCTTCTGCAGGTCGTTTTCTTGAGTATTCCTCGGATTGACTGTTATTAAATTTGAGTTCATAGCCGATTGACTGTTGTTGGTGGAGATAATGTCCACCATCCCCCACCACAATTGGGCCCAGATGTGTTTATAATTTACTTACGTCTTATGTCACAAAATATAAGTTTTAAATTTAAGATATGATTCGTAATCTACGGTTCGGTTGCTAACAAATAGGCACATTAGTTCACCATTAATATTAGATTGGCTCAATAATCTTTCTAGATCTCCAGAAATTGACAATTGAAACACTTTTCGCACTTCAATATAATTTTTAAACACTATTTCACACAATATTTTTATAGCTGTCAGCTGTCATTACCAGGTCAAATGACACTATAGGCGTTTGGGACATAGAGCTTCACAAGAAATAAAGCAACTCGTAGACGACGGGGTAGCAAACGGAATAAAAATAATGAATTGCAATGACAAGATAACCCGTGAAGAATGTATCAAAAGTAAAATGGCGAAGATCCCCTTTTCTAAGGCATCATGCTCCAGGGAGAAGGCTATCATGGACTTGTTACACACAGACGTCTGTGGACCAATGCATACAACACCAGGAGGAAAGCGGTACATGCTTACAATAATCGATGACTGCAGCCGATATACCTTAACATACTTGTTATCAAAAAAAAAGCGAAGTTTCTGGAAAGATTCAAGAATATGTGAATAACTACCTGAAAAAGGAAGACATTAAAATGCAAATGACAGTGCTTTATTCCCCAGAGCAGAACGGGGTGGCCGAGCGCAAAAATCGGTCCACCATGGAAATGGCTAGATGCATGCTGTTCGACGCAAAACTCGATAAAAAATTCTGGGGGGGAGCATAAAAACACTGCCACTTACCTACAAAATCGCCTGCCAAGCAAATCTGTCAATAAGACGCTGTACGAGATGCTGTATGGAAAAACACCAAATATCTCGAATATAAAGATTTTTGGGAGTACAGTATACTCGTTAGTTCCGGATGATCTACGAAGAAAGCTTGACGAGAAATCAAAGATATTGATCTTCGTGGGATATGCAAACGGAACAAAAGGATACAGACTATTAGACACAGAAACAAATGATTCTCGATCCGTATTAAGCGCCAAAAATAGATGACAGCTGCTATCAAAAATGTCAATAAATAATTTTAGTTGTCAAGTTTAATATTTTTGTTTTTTCGTGAATGTTTTTAATATAATTAAGAAAACGTTCAGTTAAATAAAGTTTCGGATATAGTAGAAACTATGTGTGAAGTTTTATTTAAGTTTACCAACTACTAATAACACACTGCTTTCGGCTTTATTAAATTCTGATAATTCTTTTTCACATTTAGAACTTAGCTCTGTAGTTGCAGTTGATGGTAGATTTGAAGGTGGAGCTAATTTACCTTCAATAACATCAATTCCGCCAGGTATGCTTCTCAATAAAATACATAACTTGTATTTCCAAATCGTCCAATCTGTATACGGGTTATATCCATTTTTTATTTGTTACAACTAATCCAACTAGGAACCACGTTCTGCTGCCATGTCAAAGTTTCATAAATACAAAGACATATATACAACTTAATATTGTGCTAAACTGTATTTATTATTTAACTAATAACATAACGTAAAAATATACTTTGACAACATAACACACATCTTTTAACTAACGTTTCTATGAAAACGTATATAAAATTATTTTAATGTAGAATTAATAGAACTTGACATATGTGACGTGCACTCGCTGTCAAGACACCATTCATCATTATTTAATTACTAGGTTATTACCCGTCAACAATGACGGATTTATAATATAAAAATTTCAATTGTGTCTATGTGTATTTGGTTTTATTTTTAACGTATCCTTATTTTGTCGCCCGTCTGCGAATCACGGGACAGGATATCAACAATTAGCCAATCACGGGAGTGGGCGTCACCTGTCAGCCAATCAAGAAACAGAGTGTCCCCAGTTAGCCAATCACGAGAACTTTAGAAAAATTGACGTCATGATGTTACCGATACTACATACAGACACTTGCTAATAATATAGTAAGATTATTTATGCATGAACTTTTTAAGATGGGAAAACGATTTATTTTTACTCAGTACATTACATTTATATTGTTAAAACTAAAAATAATTTGAGACGTGAATTTATGCCTACGAAACCCTAGACATTTCTATATGTAATTATATTCGTAGATACTTAGAGAATAAATCTGCATAATATTGTTCATATCGGTTAAAGAATATAGGCTTGTCTAGAGTTTCTCGTTTATGCCTACGAAACCCAAAACATTTATATATAAAATTTTATCCGCAGTTTCTTAGAGTATAAATGTGCAAAATATTGTTCATATCGGTCAAAGGAAACAGGAGTATCTAGAGTCTCTTGTTTATTCCTACGAAACCCGAGACATTTATGTATGTAATTATATTCGTAAATTCTTAGAAAATAAATGTGCAAAATATTGTTCATATCGGTCAAAGGAAGCAGGAGTATCTAGAACCTCTTGTTTATGCCTACGAAACCCTAGATATTTATGTATGTAATTATATTCGTAGATTCTTGTAGAATAAATGTGCAATATATTGTTCATATCGGTCAAAGGATATAGGAGACTCTTGTTTATGCCAACGAAACCCCAAACTTTTATGTGTATAATTATATTTGTAGATTCTTAGAAAATAAATTTGCAAAATACTGTTCAAATTGGTCAAAGGATATAGGAGTATCCTAGGGTTTCTTGTTTATGCCCGCGAAACCCTACACATTTCTATTGTTTATTTTATCCACAGATTTTTAAATAATAAATCTGTAAAATATTTTTCATATCGATCAAAGAATATGGAAGTGTCTACAGTTTCTTATTTATGCCTACGAAACTCTGGACATTTCTATACGATGTTTTATCCGCAGATTTTTAGAGAATAAATTTGCAAAATGTTTTTCATATAGATCAAAGAATATAGGAGTGAATATAGTAGTTTCTTATTTATATCTACGAAACCCTAGACATTTATGTATGTAATTATATTTGTAGATTCTTACAGAATATATTTGCAAAATATTGTTCATATCGGTCAAAGGATATATCACTGTCTAGAGTTTCTTGGTTATGCCTACGAAACCCTAGACATTTCTCTAAATAATTATATTTGTGGATTCTAAGAAAATAAATCTGCAAAATATTATATATATATTGGTCAAAGGATATAGCAGTGTATATAGTTTCTTGTTTATGCCTACGAAACCCTAGACATTACTATATGTTATTTTATTTGCAGTTTCTTAGAGAAAAATATTGTTGATATCAGTCAAAACATATAGGAGTATTTAGAGTTTCTTGTTTATGCCTACGAAATCCTACAAATTTCTATATGTAATTATATTCGTAGATTCTTAGAGAATAAATCTGCAAATGACCTGTCAAACTGGGAACACCCTGTTTCCCAGTTAGCCAATCACGAAAACCTTAGGAAAAATGACGTCACAGTGTTACAAAATCACTAACACACGGTAGCTAATTATATATGTACGATTCTGTGGTATTTAAAAGAATTTCACGTTTCTCTGATTCTATGATCATCAACGTTTTATTTGAGGCTAATTTTTCATCCTTACTTTTATTGTTCTTTCTTATCCAACATTCTTCTTCTTTATGTCCAAGTTTTCCACAATAATGACATTTGAATTTTGAAGGTTTGATGAAATTGTTACCTTGACTACGTTTAAAGTTATATGTTTTATGTTTATATTTTTTACAACCAACGTAGGGCAAGTTCCATAATTCATCGATTGACTAATCGATTGGATCGGAAATCGTTTCTTAATTCGCCGATTTTTTTAATCGACGCGTTTCTAAATTCACCGATGTAAAATCCGATTAGCATTCGGTTCCATCGGATGAAACGACCGATTAACTGATTGATGTAGGACCAAATATATAAGAGATAGAGTTCGCCATGATCGAAACGTAAACTAACTAAAAAATTGTGACGCCATTTATCTGTATACATTTTTAAACATGATGTGCGATGTGAAATAGATGAAACACGTATCAAGAGATTAGTAAAAGTAAGTTATGTAATTTGTAAAATATATATAAATGAATCAATAATATTTAACTTTGTTACAGGTATTGAAAAATTACAAGAATATGCTAAAATGATTTACGAGACTAATTTTCTACAAAATACTGATTTAGATGAAGATCAACTGGAAGATAAAGCAAGTACTTCTTTAAAATGGACGAATACGTTCGTAAAATTATTGATAAACATAAGATTATGCCGTGAAAGTCATTTCAATAGACCAATCTGTAAAAAAAAAGAAATTGTGGACTTCTATCGCCGAAGAAATTTCTAATACATCAAAAGTTAGGGTAACAGGTGATATGTGTGATTCTAAGTATATAAATATATTAAACATATACCGTTCAAATAAAAAAAAAAATCAATGCAGAGTGGTGAAGACGTTATCAATTGGAAGTATTTTAATACGTTTGATGAAGTATTGTGTACTAAAGCTTGTATAGCTTCACCAAAAGTATCATTGAGCGATTCACTGCGATTATATTGATCAAAGTACAGACGATACAAATATCAATACTCAAAACAAGAAAACTTCAGGAGGCCTTGATAGTCCTGGTACCTCTTCATCATCCAGCTCTGAACCCACTATTCTAAATTCACAAAATATTAAGGAAAAAAAGGGCAAAAGATTCAACTGTCTGAATATTTATGGGAAAAATTGAAAAGGGTAGAAGAAAAGGACAAAAAAAAAGTTACTAGATGAAAAAAAAAAATTATGAAAAAAAGAGTTGAAAGAGAAAGAAACAGATGCTATATTAGCATTGACTAAGGCTATAATCTATCTATAAATATAAAAGGCAATGTCCTGACTGACTGACTCATCACCGCCCAGCCCGAATCCCAGGGCCTAGAAACTTGAAATTTGGAGAGTATATTCCTTTCATAACAGAAACACCCACTAAGAAGGGATGAACCAAAGAAGGGATTTTTCGAAATTCAATTCCTAAGGGGTGAGAAGGGATGAAATGTAATTTCACGGATTACATAATATCTCTTAGTGCCGATGGGATATCGACTTTTTTTCGGTTTTTTCTTACAAGGATTATCCATACAAATGTCGAAAAACTTATTTCAGGTTTTTGTCCTAATCAACCCCTAAAGGGGTGAATCTACAATAGGGGTGAATTATAACATGCCGTCGTATTTCCTGTATTTGTTGAGTTATAAGGTTTCTTTTTGGCGCATAGGTGTATTTTTAAAATATCTCGAAATGGTTTTGACAGTTTTTTAAAATATCAACCCTAAAGAGTGAAAAGGGGTGAAATGTGATTTCACGGATTCCTTAATATCTCTTCGGGTCGATGGGATATCGACTTAGTTTTTGCTTACAAAGATTACCCATACAAATGCCGAAAAACCAATTTCGGAATTTTGCCCTAATCAACCCCTAAAGGGGTGAACCTACAATCGGGGTGGACTATACATCCCGTTGTATTTCCTGTGTTCGTTTAGTTGCAAGATTACTTTTTGGCACATAGGTGTCTTTTTAAAATATCTCGAAATGCTTTTGACAGCTATTTAAAATTACACCCCCAAAGAGTGAAAAGGGGTGAAATGTGATTTCAAGGATTCCTTAATATCTCTTAGGTTCAATAAGATATCGACTTGGTTTTTGCTTACAAAAGCTACCCATGTAAATGCCGAAAAACATATTTCAGGATTTTATCCTAATCAACTCCTAAAGGGGCGATTCTACAATTCGGTTGAACTATACATCCCGTCGTATTTCCTGTGTTTGTTTAGTTGCAACATTCCTTTATGGCACATAGGTGTCTTTTTAAAATATCTTGAAATGATTTTGACAGTTTTTTAAAATTTCACCCATAAAGGGTAAAAAGGGGTGAATTGTGATTCTAAGGATTATTTTATATCTTTTAAGACTTATAAGATACCGACTTGGATTTTGCTTACAAAGACTACCCATGCAAATGCCGAAAAACATATTTCAGGATTTCATCCTGATCAATGTCTAAAGGGATAAATGTACAATCGGGGTGAATTATACATCCTGTCGTTTTACCTGTGTTCGTTTAGTTGCAACGTTACTTTTTGGCACATAGGTGTCTTTTTAAAATATTTCTAAATAGTTTTGTCAGTTTTTTTAAATTTCACCCCTAAAGGATGAAGAGGAGAGGTGTGATTTGAAGGATTCCTTTATATTTCTTAGGACCAATAAGATATCGACTTGATTTTTGCTTACTAAGACTGCCCATGCAAATATCGAAAAACTTATTTCAAGATTTTATCCTAATCAACCCGTAGGGGTGATTAGGAAAAGGGGTGAATCTACTTTCGGGGTGAATTATATATCCCGTGTATTTTCTGTGTTTGTTGAGTTATGACATTTCTTTTTGGCAAATACGTGTATTCTCAAAATGTCTTGAAATGGCTTGTACAGTTTTTTTTAAATTCACCCTTAAAGGTGTAAATGGATATTTTGTATTCGTATATTTATATTTGTAGTCTTGAAAATAGCAAGAGTCTTACAATACATAAATTGGGAAATATTATATGTTTTATTTAAAGTTTATAGTTTTTTACAAAAACATCAAAATCATAATTCATATATTTATTTTTCTGGTAACCAAGTAACTTCAAACTTCATTGAAGCTACTTGATAACTGCTACAGGTACTCCTCCTCCTAAATTATTGTATGAACTCAATATGAGAAGAAAATGTAACACGTTTAAATTTTGCTCGTGTTGAGACAAACGCTGAGGTTATCATGTAATTTTCGTCTACATACGCCGGTTTTAAACGTTCAATCGAAACAGTGTCGACTGTATCAGATAATTGCACCTTAAAATATTTTTTATGGCGTTCTATAAACTTAAATGGGCCATCGTAAGGTCTCTCTAATGGTTTTTTAATTTTATCATTTCTAACAAAAACGTATTTACAAGTGTAAATATCACGCGGAACGAAAGCTTTTCTACTCGAAAATCTATGCGGTGTTGCATGAATGTTATTCAGGCAAGTTTTTAACTTACGTAAATATTCTGGTAAATTTGAATCACATATTTCAGAAAAATTTTGCGTGGTAAAGAATTGACCAGGTAATTTTAATGTTGTACCATAAACTAATTCTGCAGGACTTCATTTTACATAACTTTTTAAGGTAGTTCTAATACTTAAAAGCACCCATGGTAGATTTGTTAGCCAATTATTGGGACTATTTCGAGCTTTTAGCGAAGCTTTGAGCTGTCGGTGGAACCTGTCTACAATCCCATTAGACGAAGGGTGATAAGCTGTGGTTCGAATGGAGGTACTCCCTATCATTTGCATTAAAAGTAGAAAAAGACGAGAGTTAAATTGTTTTCCTCTATCCGTAGTTATCGTTGATGGAACGCCGAAACGTGATATCCAACCTTCAACAAGAGTTTGAACTACACATTCAGAACTAGTAATAGATGAATTAGGAAATGCTTCCGGCCACCTTGTAAAACGAGATAAAACGATCTATGCAGGTTAAATTATTGGAAAATGGTCCACAAGTGTTAACTTTAATTATATCTATATAAATGCAGTCAAATCTCTTATCAGGTAGTGGTATACCTTCGATCTGTGACAAAGTATGTCGAGTTATCTTAGATTTTTGACAATTTGTACAATTTTTACACCAGTTTGCAATATCTCTATTCATGTAACACCAAACAAAACGTTTTCTTATTAAATCTTTAGTACCTCTAACACCTGGATGAGATAGCGAATGAATGGAATCAAAAACTTGTCTTCGAAAATTATTCGGAACATATGGTCGCGGTATAGAAGTGGAAATGTCACAAATCAAGTAGACATCTTTATTAATTTTAATTGATTTGAAAACTAATGACGTATCATTATTATTTGAAAGCAATTGTTTAAGTTCCGAACCCTTTAACTGTTCAGCAGTCATTTTCTTAAAACATAAATATTTATCTTCTTTTAAATGAGTTGAATTTATTTGAATTCGAGAAAGCATTATTATTAAAATTAAAATTATTCTTTCCTTCTATATGACGAACATCCGAGGTAAACTGCACAATAAAATCTAAATGACGCATCTCACGGGGTGAATAATTTTCAGATCTACTATTTATAGCAAAAATTAATGGTTTGTGATCCGTCAGAACAAAAACTCGCCTTTCCAAGAAATAACGAAAATATTTAATAGACTCATAAATAGCTAAAAGTTCTCGACCAAATGTGCTATAACGACATTCGGTTTGTGATAATTTTTTAGAGAAAAACGCGAGCGGGCACCAGGAGCCATTAATAAATTGTTGCAAACAACTTCCTATGCCAATATTCGAAGCCTCTACAGTAATCCTTGTTTCTGCGTTAGTACCTGGATGAATAAGCAATATTTTCTTAGCTAATAAATCTTTAACAACCTGATAAACCTTTAATTCTTGCTTCTGCCATTGAACTACATCTGATTGACTCGTTGTTAATAAAGAATATAAAGGCTGCAGCAAAGAACTACAATCTATATACAAGGTGTCTCAAAAGAAATTTTATATTTAGTGGATCGATTAAAAAAAAAGTAAGCCGTATATAGAAAAAATGTTTATTAATTATTAAAATACACTTTTTGGGGATTTATTTCTTAAAAATAATATCGTCTAAATGTAGACCCTCGCGTTCTCGGCACTCATTTAATCGAACAGTAAAATTACTTATGACGTCTCGGAAGGTGGACTCAGGGATGGCTGCCATTTCGTGACGGATATTTTCTTTCAAATGCGCCAGTGAAGTCGGTTTATTGGCGTAAACTTTAGATTTAAGATAACCCCATAGGAAAAAGTCCATAGGGGTTAAATGTTAAAAGGGTTAAAATGTTGGTAAACGTTGAAAATCGCTCAATCACCTGATTTACGAAATTAAGCCTCTGACTGGCATCTTGGGGCTTTAATTCTTGCACCAATTGAATTTTGTAGGGGTGCAGCTTTAGGTCTTTGTGCATAATGCGATGTAATGATGATCTATGCACATTTAAAGCACTTGCGCGCTTCCGAATTGAAAGGTTCGGGTCGTCACGAACAGACTGATTAACATTCTCCACGTTTTCTACCGTTCTTGATGACCTAGGTCGCCCGGATTATGATTTATCCAGCGTTGTACCAGTCTCTTCAAACTTTTTAACCCAATGTCGAATGAGAGGAATGCTTGGCACATCATTTAAGTGGCGAAAACCTCGAATACTGCAGAATTTTCTACACGCTACAGTCGCCGAATCACCGTTTTTGTAAAACTCTCGCACGCATAACGCGCGGGCTGCTCCCGAGAAACGCTCCATAGCGACAGAATTCCCAAGAGCCAGGCTACCGATTGACATAACCCCCGCACCCCTCGGATACGTTGCGTTCACGCAGTAAGCTAAATAAATATAAAATTTCTTTTGAGACACCTTGTATATAAAATCGTAACTAAGCTACCTACTCATAATCAACGCCCAGCCCAAACCACTGAACCTACAATCATGAAATTCGGCGAGTATATTCCCTCCATGACGTAAGCACCCACTAAGAACGGATTTTTCGAAACTCATTCTCTAAGTGCGTGAAAAGGGGGTTAAAAGGGGTAAAATATGGCTTCACGGTTTCCTTAATATCTCTTAGGTCCAATAAGATATCGACTTGGTTTTTGCTTACAAAGATTACTCATGTAAATATTAAAAAACTTATTTCAGGATTTTGTTCTAATTGACCCCTAAAGGGGTGAATCTACAATCAGGGTGAATTATAGAACCCTTCGCATCTTCTGTGTTTTTTGTGTTATAACATTCCTTTTTGGCATATAGGTATCTTTTTAGAAAATTTAGAAAGTGTTTTGACCGTTTTTTTAATTTTAACCCCTAAAGGGGTAAATTGGTATTTTTTATTCGATAGAATTTCGTCTAGATAAAGAAACATAAAATTCGGGGAGTATATTCCTTTTATGACTTAAGAACCCCCTAATAAATATTTTTTGAAATTCGGCCTCTCAGGGGTTAAAAGGGGTGAAATGTGTTTTCACGGATTCCTCAGTATCTTTTAGGTCAAGAATATATCGCCTTACTTTTGCTTACAAAGACTACCCACATAAATGTTGAAAAACTTATTTTTCAGGATTTTGTACTAATCAACCCCTAAAGGGGTGAATCTACAATCAGGGTGAATTATGGAACCCTTCGCATCTTCTGTGTTTGTTGTGTTATAACATTTCTTTTAGACATATAGGTGTCTTTTTAAAATATTTAAGTATATTGACCTTTTTTTTTTAATTTCACCCCTAAACGGGTAATTTGGTATTTTATATTCGATAGAATGTCGTCTAGACAGAGAAACATAAAATTCGGGGAGTATATCCTTTTTATGACTTAACAACCCCCTAAGAAATGATTTTTGGAAATTCAACCCCTAAGGGGTGAAATGGGGTAAAATGTGTTTTCACGGATTCCTCAATATCTCACAGGTCCAATAATATATCGCCTTCATATTTGCTTCTAAATATTATCCATATAAATGTTGAAAAACTTATTTCAGGATTTTGTCCTATTCATCCCCTAAAAGGATGAATCTACAATCAGGGAGAATTATAAAACCCGACGTATTTCCTGTGTTTGTTGAGTTATTAAATTCCTATTTGGCATATAGATGTCTTTTTAAAATATCTCGATGGTTTTGACAGTTTTTTAAAATTTCACCCCTAAAGAGGTAAAAGGATATTTTTTATTTGATAGAACATCCCTTGGACATAGATACATGATGTTCGCAAAGTATATTCCCTCCATGACGTAAGCATACACTAAGAAGGGATTTTTCGAAATTCAACCCCTAAAGGGTAAAATATAATTTCAAGGATTCTTAAATATCTCTACAGACCAATAAGATATCGTCTTGGTTTTTCTTACAAAGATTACCCATATAAATATTGAAAAACTTATTTCAGGATTTTGTTCTAACCCACCCCTAAATTTCCGAACAGGGTTAATTATACAACCCATCATATTCCCTGTCTTTGTTGAGTTATAAAATTCCTTTTGGCATATAGGTGTAGTCAAAATATCTTGAAATGGTATTGACAGTTTTTAAAATTTCACCCTTAAGGGGTAAATGGGAATTTTGTATTCGATTGAACATCCCTTGGAAATAGATAAATAAAATTCGCGAAGTATATTCCCTCCATGACGTAAGCATCCACTAAGACGGGATTTTACGAAATTCCACCCCTAAGAAGTGAAAAGGGGTGAAATGTGATTTCAAAGATTCCTCAATACCTCTTAGGACCAATAAGATATCGTCTTGGATTTTGCTTACAAAGATTACCCATACGAAAAACTTATTTCAGGATGTTGGCCGAATCAACCCCTATAGGGGTCTACAGTCGGGGTGAATTATACAACCCTTCGTATTTCCTGTGTTTATCCTTTTTTGGCATATCGGTGTCTTTTTAAAATATCTCGAAATGATTTTGACAGTTTTTAAAAATTTCACCCCTAAAGGGGTAAATGGGTATTTTTTACTCGACAGAACGTCCTCTGGACAAGATAGATGAAATTCGTATATTCCCTGTATGACGTAAGTTCCCACTAAGACGGTATTTTTCGAAATTCAACCCCTAAGGGCTGAAATGTGATATCAAGAATTCCTTAATATCGATTGACCCAATAAGACATCGACTTGGCTTCTGCTTATAAAGATTAACCATACAAATGTCGAAAATTTTATTTCTGGATTCTTTCCTAATCAACCCCTAAAGGGGTAAATCTATAATCGGGATGAATTATACAACCCGTCGTATTTCCTGTGTTTATTAAGTTATAACATTCATTTTATAACTTAAAAGTTACCCGTGCACATGTTTAGAAACATACTACGAATTTTACACAAATGAACCTCTAACGGGGTGAATCTACACCTGAGGAGAGAGTCAGCAATGTGATCTATAAAGAATCATGACTTACAATAATTGCACGATGATGGCAAACCGTCAATAAACCGTAGCGAAGCACGGGTACTCAGCTAGTTAGGAATAAACCTATGATGAAAATTGATCATTCCTAAAAATTTTTGGAGATTCTTTGTAGTTGTGGGTAATGGCAAATTTTTAATAATACTAACTCTCTCCGCTGACGGAAATATCCCGTCTTTGGAGACGTCATGTCCTACGAAAGTCAAATTTTTAACTCCAAAAGTACATTTATCAAGATTAATTAAAATATTGTAATTTTGCAAACGTTAAAACAAAATATGAAGATGTCTGATATGCTCTTGCTCATTACTACTTGAAACCAATACGTCGTCTATGTAAGAAAAACTAAATGGTAAACCTCTAATAATATCATTCATAAGACGTTAGAATGTTTGCGCGGCATTTCGCAATCCAAATGGCATTTTGACATATTCAAAAAGACCAAAAGGTGTAGTAATAGCTGTTTTAGGAATAGAATCTTCATCTAAAGGAATTTGATGATAGGCCTTAACTAAATCAATTTTATAAAATATAGTTTTATTTTCATGGTTAGCCGTAAAATCCTGAATATGTGGAATTGGGTACCTGTCTGGTATTGTAACATTATTAAGCAATCTATAATCACCACAAGCTCACCATTCTCCCTGTTTTTTAGTTACCATGTGTAACGGTGATGCCCAAGGACTAGACGAAGGTCTAACAACATCCATCTTCAAAAGCTAGTCCAATTTGTACTTCCATAGTGACAACATCGTGACAGCTTGACAGACTTGTCAAAATAACAGTTAAATTTTTTAAATATATATTAATTCTTATTTAATCTATAAGAGAGACTAGTGAATTTAATTAGTGATTAAAAAATAAATTAATCACTGTGTAACAGTTATCAAAATCATGGACGGGGAACCCGATCCTCCTGATACTGGGCAAATAACAGAAACAGCTGCTCTCATCCGCGGAGCTCTTAATATCGTCAATGGAGGCTCACCGGACCAAATGGACATGGATACTTTATCTTGAACTTCACATACACGCATTGGTAGTGCAGGTACCAGTAACAAAAGACCTATGAATGGCAATTCAGATGACACAGGTAATCATAAAAGTAAACAGCCACATATGCAAGTAAGGGAAGATATATCCGAAATTTCTCGAGATGTTGCTAATCCTATGAGAAATATAAATCAGCACCTCAGAGGTATACTGTATCAAGTAACATTTTTATCAGAAATGACATTTTAGTGACAAGTGACTTAATACTTTATGGTCTATCGAATGGTTTACAGTTTGGAATAAAATCTCTAGCCAGTTTCGATATACGTTGTTATAAAACCGTACCAAGTCAATTAACGCATGAAGGTAAACAATCGTACGTCATTTGATACTGTTCACCTCTACATTTTAAGTTAACATGTGTGGATTAACTTCTTGCAACAAAGGCTAACAAGACTGTGCAGTGAATGTGTATCCAAATTTTATTGTCATTTTATTGGTGGTGGTGGTGTAATTGAAGATAAAAGAGGCAAGAAAGTTCCTCCCAATAAGATAAATGAAAATGTGAGACGTAGTGTCGGGGAACATATTTTAAGATTTCCAGTTGAAGAGTTTCATTACAGGCGCGAAAAATCTACAAAAAAATATTTAGGAGCGCATTTAAATATTTCGAGGATGTACGAACTCTACAGAGAAGATTGCAGAGAACAGAATATGGAAACAGAAAATGTAGCTAAACAGTGGCTCTATGCTGAAATTTTTAATACAGAATTTAATTTAGTTTTTAAATTGCCAGTTAATGATGATTGTGACAGTTTTCTGCGGGATGATTGTGACAGTTTTCAAATTAAACTTGATTCTCATTTGACAGAAGCATCTAAAAGATAGCTATAAAAAAAGAGGATAAACAGAGATCCTTAGAGAATTCCGATGAAAATGTAGTTATGGTAGATGTAGAAAAGTGCTTGCTTACACCAGTATTAAAAAATGCCCAAAGTTTTTATTCACTGAAACTCTGGACGTTTAATTATACCATCCATGATGCAACTGAAAAAAAAGTTTATTGTTGTATGTGGGACGAGTCCATAGCTGGAAGAGGGATAAATGAAATGGCCTCATGTTTTTTAAAATGGATCCAATTTGCAAACATTCCTGTAAATATTCAGCATTTGACAGTTTGGTCAGACAACTGTCCATCGCAGAATCGTAATCTTGCTATGGTCATGTGCTATATATATATATATATATATATATATATATATATATATATATATATATATATATATATATATATATATATATATATATATATATATATATATATTAAAGCTACTTCCACACTTGAAAACCATAAATCACAAATTTCTCTTAAGAGGACATACGCACCTTGAAGTAGATGCAAATCATTCCCGGATAGAGATGGAGTCAAAAAAGCAGCAGCAATTCCAAATTATGACACCATGGGATTAGCAGCAAGTGGCAAGAATATGCAGCCAAAGAAATCCTTTCGAAGTTTTGGGAATGGAAACTAAGGAGTTCAAAGATTTCAAAAGTTTATACACTGTTCAGCATTCTCCGTATGTAATACGAAAAAAATCAATAGTCGGAGAAATAGTTTTGATATCCAAAGCAGTGCATTTACAAGTGAGGATACAAAATCCTGGATTACTATTCTATAAAACTAATTTTAATGGTGATTTCTACGAGCTAGATCTTAATAGACATCGTGAGGCTCCTAAATTATTGGAAAATATTCCTAATTGCGAGAAGGCTTACACCCAATACCAACAAAAAAATACCAACATTTACAAAATCTTTTGAAATGGGTACCCAAAATATTTCATGATTTTTACATTAATTTACCTCACTCTGATGGAGTACAGGGTGAAGAAGAAAATGAATAAGTCAAATAATGAATAATGATATTTTGTATTTTTAGTATCTGTAGTATTTTTCATAATTTTTGTAATTATCTTTAAATATTGTTGAATAAAATATTTCAGAAATATTACATTGTTTTATTTACAAGTTTCTTATAGATAACATTTTATTTTATCAAAATAGTGATCAAAATATCTATCAATATATCCACATTTTTGGAACTAAGTCGTATTTTTGAAAACATTAAATTGAGGTAAAAAGTGTTAAGTCGCTTTTTTTAAATTTGAAGAACGTTTGTATATTTCAAATACCACATCTGAAATAAGCCCATTACAGTTAATTACATTTTAATTGATATCTATTTTATTCTTATTGTTTCAAAGTAGTAGTCAATTATAGTTAATAAAAATTTTAAATCGTCTTTTCTGAGCTTTTTATGTTTTGTGACTACAAGTTACTTCTGAGGTGCTGAAATAGATAGGTATAAAATAACTGATTCAGGCCCGTACTACATTTTTGTTGAAGATCAATTAAATAAAAAATTACACCCCATGTTTATTGGTAAAATTCTATACAAAAGTGACTTTCAACATAAAAATAGTATTATAAACATCTCCTCGATAGGAAAGTCTAAAATAAAAATTGAATTGGTCAATGCTTTGGTAGCTAATAAATTACTAACATATAATTTACTAAATAATAATGATTTACACACTTATATCCCTAATTTTAATTTATACAAATACGGTGTTGTTAAATATATCGATTTATCAAATTCTAATGAAGAAATTGTCACTGAGGTTGATTCAGAAATTGAAGCTATAGACGCTCGACGTTTAACAAAAAGAATGAACATTAATGGAAACACTCAAACTTATGATCTTGAAACATGTGTTTTAAAATTCGAGGGACAAACCTTTCCTAACTACGTTTACTTGTTTGGTAATAGGTATTATATAAGTATAAGTTAATATATATATATTCCCCCTGTAGTACAATGTTTTAACTGTTTACCCTTTGGTCACATGAGTAGACAGTGTAAAAATAAATTACGTTGTAGCAGATGTCAAGCAGCACACTTAACTAAAGATTGCGATGTTAGTACATGTTGATATATTAACATTATATTTTTATATATCAAAGAACTCCATGAAAAACAATTGTAGAAAAATGTATTATGTCAAAAAAATAATTATTCATGTAGTGTTTCAGTTCAATATTTAATACAATTAAATAATTAAATATCAATTAAATATAGTCTGTCTTTATTTATACCAATACCAGTTCTAATTTAGCTAGCACGTGTAACGCAAGTGTATAGTTTGTGATTATAATATACTAGTTTTGTACTTATAATTGCCCGCAAAACAATTTATTTACTATTTTATATTAACATAAAATTTTCTATAATATTTAAAGTTAATAAATAATAGTGTTCTGTTGAAAACAAGTGGTAATTTATAATTTTATAAGTTAATTTAACGTTAATATTTGTATAAAATACTAGCTGAGTACCCGTGCTTCGCTACGGTATATTGACGGTTTGTCATCATCGTGCAATTATTATAAGTCATGGTTCTTCATAGATCACATTGCTGACTCTCTCCTCAGGTGTAGATTCACCCCGTTAGAGGCTCATTACTGTAAAATTCGTAGTTTGTTTCTAAACATGTGCACGGGTAACTTTTATAAGCAAAAACCTAGTCGATATCTCATCTGTCCTAAGAGATATTGAGGAATCCATGAAAAAACATTTTACTCCTTTTCACCCCATAGGGGTCGAAAAATCCTTTCTTAGTGGGTTCTTACGTCATATCGAGAAATGCACTCTTAGAATTTCTTATTTCTAATAAAAAATTCTTTAGGAATGAAATTTAAAAAACTGTCATAACACTATCGAAAGATTTTAAAAAGTCACCTATATGCCAGAAAGGAATGTTATAACTCAAGAAGTGCAGGAGATACAAACGGTTCGATGCTTACGTTATGGAAGAAATATTTTCCCGGAATTCCATGTATATTATCAAAAATATACCTATTTACCCCTTTATAGATAAAAAAAAAAAAAAACGTTTAAAAGACTTTCTAAAGATTAGAAATATATATATATATATATACCAAAAAGGGATGTTATAACTTAACAAACAAATAAGTTACGAAACATTATATAAGTCCTGATTTAATGTAGATTCGCCCCGTTAAGTGTTGATTGAAGCAAAATTCTAAATTACATTTTTATACATGCGTACGGGTAACTATAGTAAGTAAAAAGCAAGTCGTTATTTCATCAAGAGATATTAAGAAATACGTTTTCACCCCCTAGGGGTCGAATTTCGAGTAATCTCTTCTTAGTGGTTGCTTACGTAATGAAAGAAATATAGTCCCCGAATTTCAATTGTCTACTAAAAAATACTAATATACCAATGAAATTTAGGGAAATATAAAAAATGCAATTTAGAGGTGAAATATAAAAAAAACGGTCAAAATGAAATGATCTTGAAACTAATGATATTAAAATGACACTTAAATGCGAAAAAGTACAACATAGTTTGCAGTAGAACAAAGACAGAAGCTACAAAGGGGTTCTATAATTCACCCCGAATCTAGAATCGCCCCTTTAGGGATTGATGATTAGAGCAAAGTCCTGAATTTAATTTTTAAACACATATACGGATAACATTGTAAGCAAAATCCAAATCAATATACCATTGGACCTAAGAGATAATGAAGAATCCGAGGAAAAACATTTTATCACTTTTCATCCCCTAGGGGTTGAATTTCGAAAAATACCGTCTTAGTGGGTACTTACGATATACAGGGAATATACTCTACGAATTTCATGTATCTTGTCCAGAGGACGTTCTATCGAGTAAAAAGTACCCATTTACACCTTTAGGGGTGAAATTTTTAAAAACTGTCATAAACATTTCGATATATTTTAAAAAGACACCGATATGCCAAAATGGAATGTTATAACTTAATAAAAACAGGAAATGCGAAGGGTTGTATAATTCACCCCGATTGTAAACCCTATAGGGGATTCAGACAAAATCCTGAAATAAGTTTTACGGTATTTGTATGGGTAATCTTTGTAAGCAAAATGCAAGACGATATCTTATTGGTCCTAAGAGGTATTGAGGAATCCTTGAAATCACATTTCACCCCTTTTCACTTCTTAGGGGTGGAATTTCGAAAAATCTCGTCTTAGTGGGTGCTTACGTCATGGAGGGAATATACTTCACGAATTTTATTTATCTATGTCCAAGGGATGTTAAATCGAATACAAAATTCCCATTTACCCCTTAGGGTGAAATTTTAAAAACTGTCAATACCATTTTGAGATATTTTGAAGACACCTATATGCCAAAAGGAATTTTATAACTCAACAAACACAGGGAATATGATGGGTTGTTTAATTAACCCTGTTCGGAAATTCACCATTTTAGGGGTTGATTAGAGCAAAATCCTGAAATAAGTTTTTCAACATTTATATGGGTAATCTTTGTAAGTAAAAACCAAGACGATATCTGATTGGTCCGTAGAGATCAGTTTTTTATTAAAAAAATCTAAAATCGACAAGTTTATTCCTCATCATTAGTGTTGTCGTTTGGGTGACGTAATGGCTCTCTGTGAAATCTGCAAGAGGCTCATTAACAAGAAGTACGCAGGCGTCAACTGCGGTAGGTGTTCCCACAGTTATCACTCTACCTGTGCCGGCATCGATGACAGGCAGCTGTTGTTATTGAAAGATAACGTAATTTCGTGGTACTGCACTGGCTGTCGTTCTGCAAACCCCAATCGATCCGAGATAATATCTGAAGATGATAGTTCTTCTAACAACTCGCCAGTTAATATTAGTAGGACACTTCTGGAGTCTTTTAAAAAAGAAATCTTGCAAGAATTTAACCTTAAATTTGACTCTTTAATGGATTCAATCAACTTTTGCTCGAATAAAATCACGGATTTTGAACTAAAACTAACAACAATGGGAGAAAAAATGAAAATAGTTGAAGTGTTAAAAAACGAGAACAATATGTTAAAATCTCAAGTTTCCGAATTAACCAACACCGTTGAAGATCTGCAACAATATTCTCGACTGAATAATGTGGTAATAAGTAATTTACCCGAAAAAACCGGTGAAAATATACTTTCAGTGGCGACTCGTATTGGTAATGTAGTAGGAGTTGATATTAATCAATGCGATCTTGATGCAGCTCTCCGTATACCCCATTTCAATAGTTATTAGGTTTGTGTCTAGATTTACTAAAGACAATTTTATTGGATCAGTTAAAAAATTTCGAAATTTATCTACTACTGAACTAAACATCGAAGGCCCTCAAGAAAAAATATATGTGAACGACCATCTAACAAAGAAAAATAGTTTAATCTTTAATAAGGCTCGCAATGAACTTCGTGAACGCGGTTACAAATTTATATGGACAAGAAATTGTGCCATTTTCGCCAGAAAGGATGAAAACTCAAGTATCCATAAGATATCTTCGGAAAGTGATGTCACTAAATTGCTATAAATTTCCTTCGCAATAAAAATAAAAATATATAATTTTATCATCCCTTAATTATGGATATTTCAGTTTACTATCAAAATGTTAGATGGTTGCGCTCCAAAATTCTAAATGTGAGATTAAACTCTCTAAGTTGCGACTATGACGTCATATGTTTTACCGAAACTAACTTGAACTCCTCAATCAGTGATGAAGAAATTTTCCCAAACAATTTTTCAGTTGTAAGATGTGACCGATCTCAAAAAAATTCAAAAAACAGTGAAGGTGGCGGTGCCTTAATAGCTATTCGCGAACACCTACCGTTTATTGTCAATACCAAGTGGTCAACTACCAACGAATGTGTGTGGATCACACTGATGTTAAAACACAGTGATGGCCTGCCCTACAATTTAAATATGTGCTGTGTATACTTACCCCCTGAAAACCACGAAAAACTCACAGACTTTATTGATAGTTTACATAATGCAATTGATTGCAAACCTAAAGAAAAATTTATAATTTGTGGTGACTTTAATTTACCCCTATTAAATTGGTCAATAAATAACAATTTTAACTATTTAACCCCTGGAAATATATATCATAAGTGGTCTACTGATCTTGTTGACTGTATCGCATATTGTTCATTACACCAATTTAATTCTGTTAAAAATAAAAACAATAGAGTATTGGACTTAGTACTTTCCAACTTAGAACAGGTGAAAGTAAGTGAGTGCGATAATCCCCTCACTAAACTAGACTCGCACCATCCAGCTATTGAAATTAATATTACATTATCAGTAGTTAAACTACTGAAGGCGTCACCACGAATTATTTATTTTTACAAAACAGCTGACTATAACAATATAAATAATATTCTAAATCTTGTCGACTGGTCAACTGAGTTTAAAAATTTGTCAACTGAGAAATCTGTAGACAGGTTATATATTATTTTGAACAATATCATTTCTAAGCATGTTCCATTCAAATCAATTAAAAAAAGGCAGTACCCCCATTGGTATTCACTTGAATTAATTAAAATGATAAAAGAGAAAGACAAAGTTCATAAAAAATATAAAACCTATCATTCTAACATGTTTTATGTACAATTCTCGATTTTAAGAAAAAGAGTTAAATCACAAATTAAACACTCTTATCAGAATTACTTAAGAAACATTGAAGCAGAAATTCCTAAAAATTCAAAAAAATTTTGGTCTTTCGTAAATTCTACTAAAAAATCTTCAGATATTCCTAACATTATTAAATACAAAGATGAAATAGCCAGTACCGGACTGGATATATGCAATCTGTTCTCTAACTACTTTAAATCTGTTTACACGGATAAATCTACTACATCTAATAATGATTTTATAGCTATCTTTGCTTCTGACGATAACAATAACAGCTGTTTTGCAAATTTGGTGATTGATGAACATATTGTATATGACATAATATCAAATCTAGATATAAGTAAAGGGGCGGGGCCAGATAGCATACCCAGCATATTCATAAAAAACTGTGCTGACTCCTTAAGTGCACCGTTAACCGTAATTTTTAATAAATCTTTATCTGAAGGGAAATGTCCTTCTGAATGGAAAAAAGCTTTAGTTGTACCTGTCTTCAAAACTGGCGAAAAGAACATTGTTGAGAATTATCGTCCTATCCCTAAGCTAAATATCTTTGAAAAAGTATTTGAAAAAATCATATACAAACATCTATATTCATTTTTTAAACCTTATATCATTTCAGAACAGCATGGATTTGTGCCAGGAAGGTCGGTAGACACAAATTTAATATCATTTACTGAGTTAATTTTAAAAACTATGAGTAGTAGAGAACAAACCGATGCAATTTACACCGATTTCTCGAAATGTTTTGATAAAATAGATCATTCTATACTTATATGCAAGCTCCACAAACTTGGAATTCGGGGTAACCTACTTAATTGGTTTATTTCATATTTGACTGATAGGTACCAATCGATTGCTCTGGGAGGTTTCTGCTCAGACTGGGTTCAAATAACTTCCGGTGTACCTCAAGGCTCACACCTATCAACTTTACTGTTTAATATTTTTATTAATGATATCTCAGAGTGCTTTGTGTCCGCTAAATTCTTGCTTTATGCTGATGACTTAAAAAATTTTTTCCCAACTTTTACTTTACATAGATGTTTATTATTACAATCAGACTTAAATCGTTTTTATGAATATTGCACGCGTAATAAATTATTTTTAAATATTAATAAATGTTATCACATAAAGTTCTCTAGAAACAGAAATTTAATAAATTACAATTTTAAACTCGGTGATTCAACAATACAAACTGTTACCCATGTAAGAGATCTGGGAATAACCCTAGATAATAAATTATTGTTTGACGTCCACATAAATAATATAGTAAAAAAATCTTTAAAAATGTTGGGCTTTGTAATCCGCACAAGTTACAACTTCAACAATCCACTAACCATACTGACTTTATTTAAAACACTAGTGCGCAGTCAAATGGAGTTTGGCAGTGTATGCAGGTCCCCGCTGGACTTTACGTATATCAACAGATTGGAAAGAGTACAAAAAAAATTTGTAAAATACATGAACTACAAATTCCCCAATTTCAATTTAAATCTACCATCAATGGAAAACCGTCGAATCTTAAATGATTTAACAATAGTTTACAAAATATTTAACAACGTAATTGATAGTCCTTTATTGCTCGATTTCTTTTCCCTCAGGATACCTTCATATAATATAAGAAATAATGATTTCCTTTTAGTTTCTCACCAAAATACAAACTATGCCACTAACTCACCCGTTTCACGATTATCCACTTTATTCAACCTTTATCACTCTAACTCAAATTTTCCTGATATTTTCAATACAAATATTACAACTTTTAAAAAATCTGTTCTCCGTTGTCTTTAATCTCTCATCCATCTAATCTTTATAACTATATAGTTTCGCATATTATAGCTATGTATTAACGAATCATGTTTATAAGTACATATATCATCTTGTGTTAGTTAAATTTAATGTTTTATTGTTAAGATTTTTGTAATAATAGTGCCACCCTATTATTGGAACCTATGTGTTCTGTTGGTGTGGCCAAATAAGTATAAATAAATAAATAAATAAATAAATACCACTGCGAAACATTATTACCATCAGGTTATGGGCCCAGGTCACAACAATTGGTAATCCGAAAATAAAATTTTTTTGTCAGAAAAAATTGTCAAAAGTTTCAAAAATGTCGCAAAATCTTCTATCTATTGAAGAGTTACGCGAAAGAGATAATTATAATACATGGAAATTTGCCATGCAGGCTCTTCTTGAGCATGAAGATTTATGGGGCTGCGTCATAGGTCTTGAAGAATATGTTAAAGACGAAAAAAAAGTACCAAAAGCACGGGCATAAATAATACTGTCGATAGATGTGATTAATTTCATACATATACAAAAAACAACTACAGCAAAAGATGCTTGGGAAAAATTAAAAGCAGCATTCGAGGATTCCGGGTTAACCAGAAAAGTAGGTTTACTACGTACATTAGTAACTACTCAGTTGCATAATTGTGAATCTGTTTATGAATATGTGAACACAATTATAACAACAGCTCACAAATTAAACGGTCTAGGATTCGAAGTAAGTGATGAATGGATCGGAACATTACTATTGGCAGGTCTGCCGGATGATTACAGACCAATGATTATGGGTCTTGAGAGTTCAGGAATCTCAATAACGAGCGATTCCGTGAAAACTAAGCTCTTACAAGACATTAAAATTCATTAAAGAAGCCAGTAAAAAATAGTGACTCTGAATCTGCACTGTATAGCAAAAATCCAGATAGGAGAAAAACCGAAAAGAAAAAAATACGTTGTTTTGCATGTAATAAATTTGGACATTATTCAAATGAATGTCGAAATAAACATGGTGAAACTTCGAAGAAGAATAATATCAAAGATAAAAAGGAAGCATTTTTTACACTTTACGCTACAAATAAGAAATATACCAATACAGACTGGTATATAGACTCCTGTGCCTCATCACATATGACAGCAAATTTTAGTTTGCTACAAAATTCAAAACAGTGTGATAATATAAATATCACGGTTGCAGATAAATCGACAATATCTGCAAAATCGGTCGGAGACGTAAAAATTCCAGTAACTACAGAATTAACAGCCGAAGTAAATGCTGAAGAAGTTTTATATGTCCCAGAAGCTGCAACAAATCTATTATCTGTCAGTAAAATAGTACATCATGGACATACAGTAATCTTCAATAAGAATGGTTGCGAAATACGCACAAAACAAGATGAACTCTTAACGACAGCTTCGGAATCTATTGTAATTTATAAACTGGATGGACCGAAAGAAAATATGATGTATACGGAGCTGAAAAACAATGGAGAATTATGGCACAAGAGATTGGGGCATCTTAACAGAAAGAATATGATCTTATTAAAGAATTTAGCAAATGGATACAATTTGACAGAGGTCAGTGATGAACAATGTATAACATGCATAAAAGCAAAACACAGTCGAGCACCATTTAAACAGTGGGAAACGTGCACAAGAACCACTACAACTCATCCATTCAGATTTATGTAGACCAATGGAACCATGTTCCATCGGTGGTTCGAGATATTTCTTAACACTAATAGATGACTGTACACGGAAGATGTTTGTATACTTTTTAGAAACCAAGGATCAAGTCTCAAGCGTTTTTACGGAATTTAAATGTTTTGTGAAAACCAGACCGACAAACATATTAAATGTATACGTACAGATAATGGACGAGAATACGTAAACCGAGAAATGAAAAAAATACTCCAGAGAAGCGGAATACGGCATCAAACAACGGTACCACACACTCCTGAACAAAACGGTTTAGCAGAAAGGATGAATCGTACCTGAGTGGAAAAGGCTAAAAGCATGCTGATCGAATCTCGACTAGCAAAAGAGTTCTGGGCAGAAGCAGTGTCTACGGCTGCTTATTTAGTAAACAGATCTCCAGCTGCAGCAACTAGGAAGACACCTGAAGAATTGTGGACAGGTGAGAAACCAAATTTAAATAAATTAAGAATTTTCGGTTGCAGAGCTATGGTAAATACTCCCAAAGTACATAGAAAAAAATGTGATGAGAAATCTAAGGAAATGATCTTCGTTGGTTACTGCGTGAACACAAAAGGATACAGATTAATCGATGCCACAACGAAGAAAATAATGATAAGCAGGGATGTTATTTTCTTAGAAACCGAAGAAAACTGGAAGAAAAATGTTAATGAGACACAGAAAGAAATTAAAAATGTATTTGTAGATCAGGAAGAAGAAGACAAAGAATACCAAATAGATCAGGAAGAAAATGAAGAACCCCAAAGAGAATATAGTGAAGAGTACAACGTACATTCAGAAGAAGATGGTTCTGAAGATGTCACAAACAGTTTTTATGAACCTAAAAAAAATATATCTGAGACACCTGTTCAAGAAGTCCGAAAATCAGCGCGTCCACCGCAGCCAAAATCTATGGATGATTATATGATGTATATGTCAGTAAAAAATACGTCAGATCCTGAGACAGTTGAAGAAATTAGAAAACGTCCAGACAGAGCAAAATGGATAGAGGCAATGAATTCTGAATGTAATTCACTGATGGAAAATAATACATAGGAACCAGCCAAACTACCACAAGGTAAAAGAGCATTAGATACTAAGTGGGTATTTAGAACTAAATTTAATACCATGGGCGAAATCGAGCGATATAAATCCAGACTCGTAGTAAAAGGTTATGCTCAAACAAAGGGGCTTGATTATGATGAAACTTTTTCACCTGTAGTAAGATACAGCACAATAAGATTTTTATTTGCATTAGCAGTCAAATATAATTTACTAATGCATCACATGGACGGCACTACAGCCTATCTTCAAGGTGAATTAGATGAAGAAATTCATATCAATGTACCCGAGAGTATAGTAAGTAATAAAAATGATACGCCACAAGTTTACCGATTGAGAAAAGCCATGTATGGACTCAAACAAAGTGGAAGAGCTTGGAACCGAAAACTTAACATGGAATTAAAGAAAATTAATTTGGTACAATCAAAGGCTGATCAATGCGTTTACTACAAAATAAGTAAGAACAATATTCTTATAGTAGCGACTTACGTTGATGATCTTATCATTCTTGCAAGCGACAAAATTCTTTTAAAATAAATTAAAATGCAGTTACAAGAAGCATTTAAAATGAAAGACTTAGGTCCCCTAAAATATATATTGGGTATGAAAGTCGTGAGGGACTACAAGAACGATGTTTTATATGTAGATCAATCAAATTATATTGCAGAAATATTAGAAAAATTTAACATGGCAGAAAGTAATCCAGTGTCTACACCAATGGATCCGAATATGAAATTGGACCAAAATATGGAACCTAAGACTAAAAGCGAAATAGAAAATATGAAAAAGGTTCCGTACCAAGATGCAGTTGGGAGCTTACTTTATCTGAGCCAATGTACAAGGCCAGATATATCATATGCCGTAGGGATAGTCAGTAGATACATGAAAAATCCAGGAAAAGCTCATTGGACAGCAGTAAAAAGAATTTTCAGATATTTAAAAGGCACAAAAGATCTGAAATTGAAATATAAAAAAGAAAATTCAGCTATATATGGATGGACTGACGCCGATTGGGCAAACGAAATTAATGACAGACATTCCATTACAGGAACTGTTTTTAAATTTTAAGGGAGCGTGATTTCTTGGGCAAGATAGAAGCAGAAAACAGTTGCTTTGTCAACAACAGAAGCCGAATACATGGCGTTGTCTGCAACAAGCCAAGAAGCGATTTGGTTAAGAATGCTGGCTCAAGAAATAGACCCAAATGAAGTGATGGATGCTACCAATATATTTTGCGACGATAAAGGTGCTGTAGACCTCACAAAAACAAGTGTTTATCGTCCTATATCATAGCACATAGACGTTCGTCATCATTTTCTCCGAGAAATAATTGAATCTGGAGAAATCGCAGTGAAGCATATTTCTACAGATAACATGGTAGCAGACACCTTAACAAAACCATTACCAAGACAGAAATTGGAATTTTGTAATGAAAATATGGGTTTGGTATATTTTTATATATCAAAGAACTCCATGAAACACAATTGTAGAAAAATGTAATATGTCAAAAAAATAATTATTCATGTAGTGTTTCAATTCAATATTTAATATAATTAAATAATTAAATAACAATTAAATATAGTGCCTGTCTTTATTTATACCAATACCACTGCGAAACATTATTACCATCAGTACACCTAAATGTTTTTACTGTAAAGGTGAACATTCATCTACTTATCGCAAATGCTCAGAATATTCCAAACGATGAAACATTAAAAAAATTATGACCTTAAATGACCTCTCATATAAAGAAGCGAGTAAAATTCATAATAATTCATACGCTGTTATAACAAATAAAATTCGTCCAAACATAGACTCCAATACGGAATTTTCTCTCCTAAAACTACGACCACAACATTCTACAAGTACTAACGCTCAGTTAAAAAAACATAAATTTTACAAAAATCATTCCATACAAAAATAATAATAATAGAATTTGTCCACAGAACTTAAATGAAAAGCCACCATATACTCCCAGTACTTCTCTACCTGTCAAGCCAATAGGCCCAAACTCCTATGCCCCTCAATATGACCGGAAACCACTAAATACGTCTGTAATATCATAATCGCTTAAAGATAAATTATACTTTTCATAGATACCATAATTCAAGAATCTCGAAAAAACAATTTTATTTCAAAACAAGATATAAACTCTTTTCTAGATAACTTAAATAATTCTGTTTCATCAAGCCAGGTAACTCAAAATGGGAACTAAAATCATTCAGTGGAATGGACAATCTGTCAAATCTAACAAACCAATTTCTAAACCTCAACAAACCTAAAATTGCTATACTAGCTGAAACATGGTTCAAACCAGGTTTCAGGTATAATTTTCAAAATTACAATTCTGTAAGATGTGATAGACAAGATGGATACGGCGGTAGTGCCGTACTCATATCCAAAGATACACAATTTCAATTGTTAGACCTTTCCTTTATTTCTAACAGTAAACTTCAAATATGTGGTGTCAAAAATTTTCTAGATAAACTAAGAGTGGATATAGTATCACTGTATTGCTCTACTCAATATAGAATTAGCAATAGTACTTGGTCAAATTTAATAAATATTTTATTTGATAAATTTATAATAGCAGGGGATTTCAACGCTCATAGTACAGTTTGGGGATGCGAATTGACTGACGTGTCCGGTAAGGATGTTCTCGAATTTTTAGATTCTTACAATTTGTCTATTCTAAATGATGGACTCCCCACCCTTGAAACGAGACCAGGACAGAGAAAATCTGCCATAGACCTAACCATTTGTAGTAAAACATAGCGGTCAGCATCATTTGTCATACATCTACAGATACATTGGGTTCAAATCATTTTTTAATAGATATTAGTCTACAAAATAAAATTCCTACTCCTAGAAAAATTACCCCAAGAACCAGGTAGAACACAAAATATGCTGACTGGGGTTATATGCCTCTCGAACACCTTGCTTGTATATCAAAAATTAATTGAGTCAATAACAAATGCAGAAAATAAAAGCATACCACTAAAAAGACCGTACGTTGTTAAACACCTTCCTAAGGTATGGTGAACACAAGAATGCCAGCAGAAACTTGCCCTAACTAAAAGATTTCTAAGCAATTATAGGAAAACCCCTACTTTAATAAATTGTATAAAATACAAATATAGCGTGGCGTCTGCAAAAAAGCTAATAAAGAACCAAAAACGCTCTAGTTGGCAAACTTATTGTGTATGTCTAAACATCAATTGACTGAAGTTTGGAAAAAAGTAAAAAGTTTTCAGAACATTAATAATAATACTTCTGTTTAGTAATAGAAATATCATTTCAAAAGAGTGGTTGGAGAGATATGCGGACTCTTTGTCTTCTCCAGGAGCAACAGTGCGTCCATATAAGCAGTACTATAGGCACACTCTACAAATTCATTTCTTGTTAGAACCGTTTACTATAGACGAATTAGTAGCATTGTTAGAGAAAAAATCTACAGATACAGCTCGTGGACCGGATAATATCACCTACTCAATGATAAAGCATCTACCTAAAAAAGCATTAGAAATATTACTCTTTACATTCAATAACATTTGGGCCTCCGCTGAGTAGATAACAGAATGGCAAACACAAACTGTTATTCCTATACTTAAACCAGGACAAGATCCATTGCTTTTAAATTCATATAGACCTATAACATTAGCTTCCTGCGTTGGTAAAACCCTAGAAAGACTAATAAAAATTCGATTAGAATGGTACTTAGAGCACAATAATTTAATACCATCCCATCTTTATGCCTTTAGGAGATGCAGAGGTACTATGGACGCACTATTTGACCTTATCACTAATATTTATGAAACGTATTCTGAAAATAATATTCTTTCAACCATGTTGTAATACCAACTCTCAGCAAAAATGGAAGATTTAGGCCTCTCTTCAGAATTTATAAGAAGAATAGATGTTATGATAAGCAATAGGATCATAAAAGTCCAACATAAAAATATAATAAGTTCCCTCAGATATTTGTACTATGGTATTGCCCAAGGTTTAATACTAAGCCCTTTATGTTTCAACATTTACACATCAGACCTATACCACTTTCTTCCATCTCTCACTAACATTGGTCAATATAACGGAAGTCATCTGTTCCGTATATCGACTAAAAAATCTAATATATCCTCATGTATAAGAGAAATGTCATACATTTTCTACGGACTAGATATGTGGCTATCTGAAAAGGATTTGAACTTTTGACGTCTAAAACACGTATTATTTTTTTTTACAAGGAAAAACTGAACACATTCCCAATCAACATAAAATTAGGTAAACATTTATTTCCAGTAGTTTCCAATACAAAATTCTTAAAACTTGACTTAGATTAAAAACTCTCTCCCATTTTAACCATCTTCTTACAAGCACAGAAAAGAAATTAAATTTACTGCGTATTATCGCTCATTGTAAATGGGGTGCCAACCCCAATGTAGTACTTCTCTTCTATAAAGCTTATATTAGGTCAAAACTGGATTATGAAAGCATCTTCTATTAGAGATGGGTCGTTCATGAACGAACCGGCTCACTGAGCCGACTCAGTACACTGACCGAAGACGGCTCACTGTATAGTTTCAAGTTTCAAGGATATGATTGGTCGGGCGATTGTGAGCAGTGACCGGAGTGATCCGGATCTGGATCGATGTCATGTTGAACTTCGCGAGAACTTGGCTTGTAATGTATTATCATAAAGTGTATTATTTATTGTCATCAATTTGTAGAGCAGTTTATTTGAAACTAATGGTCTGTATTTTCTTACAACCATACTATATAAAAATATTAAAAATATTGCCCAAATCCCAGATGTCCGATTTATAAGGGCAATAAACATCGCCATAAACTTAACACATCTGGTTTAAAATATGTGACCTATAAAACACCGGCTATAGGTTTATTTAGTCTTTTGTGGCTAGCCTTTAAACAGCCGAGACGGTCGTGCGGTTCCAAAATTAGATGAAATTATTAAAAAAAATTTAAGGGCGCCAACTGGTCTGAAATAAAATAATTGGGACCGACCAGTAGATCCCACGCACAGACTAGATTTTAACTAAGACTGACCAAATCAGTCTCACTAGGCGAAACCTAACCTAAAACGAGATATTGGGGACATAAGTCAATAACAACAACTGAATATAGTAAATATCAAAAACAATAAAATTTATTATAATTGAAAATCGAAAAGTAAATAAAATATATAGATACCAAAAATAAATTTAGAATAATAATATTATAAATTACAAACAAATAATAAAAATATTAATTAAAGGTAAATTTGGTTAAAGCGATTTTACCAGAATGCGCTGGATTACAAAGCTTTCTCGGGTTGGTCGACCAGCGCCACGAACTTCCTACACATTCCGAATAAAATCTAACGTATAAAAAAAAATATATACAACTGATATTCAAAATTTAAAATAAACAATATATAAACAATAACACAAATAATTTTGATTAAAAAGGCTTATCTGGATATTTATTTCTTGAAGTTTCCTCTATCCTTGCCTTCTTTCGACGCTCGGTACGTCCAGCCCCAAATTATCCAAACCAGTACGCCAATGCCGTAAGCTGGCTCTGGATATTTCCTGCGACGCACCAAGAGGGAGAGAGAGAGAAAAAGGAGAAATACTGGGAAGGAGAGCCTAAAATAAGATCATATCCATTAAATTTCGGTAAATGCTTGCGTTTTAAGCGCCGCATACAATTATACAAAAATATACAAGCAATACAACACAATAATTTAGATTATTACCTTAAGATGTTATGCGGCTCTCTGTAGTGAATTTGTATTGTGGCAATATTAATCCGAATAAATCGTAGGAACTCAATGTCCTTTTCACCTTTACGTTCTCAAAACAAATCCCTTTAAAGGTCTAAATACTTATACTCTTCACCGTATAATAATATTCTTCTGTTGAGAACGAAGGTCTGACCACATACTAAATGATTTTCACGAATAATAAAATACTGTTTGTTACTTGTATATTATTGTGTAATCATGGTTACCGAAATCTATGCGATATTGTCTTATTTTAATAAAGTAGGCTGCTGTACATTAGCGTACCGTATTAAATTTGTTTATAAAATAAACAAATTTCTTTTAAAACGTTACAAATACAGTAGCTACATAAAGTGAATTGTTTGTTTCAAAAATATTAGATAAGAACCGGGGCTAAGCAACATCTACCTGCAAGCGAACGACCGACAACTGACCGGGTCTAAGCGACATTCTACCTACGAGCGAACGACCGACAACTGACCGGGTCTAAGGAAGAGCCGGCTCTAAGCGACGTCTACCTACGAGCGAACGACCGGCAACTGACCGGGTCTAAGCAAGAGCCGGCTCTAAGTGACGTTCTACCTACGAACGAACGACTGACCGACCTGTGTCTCGGGATCATGTTTACAGTTCATATATTGCAAGAACCGGCTATAAGCGACGTTCTACCTACGAACTAACGACCGACCTGTGTCTCGAAAACATGTTTACTTAACCGAATCACTGAGCCGGATCAATAACCGGCTCAACAAACTGAACGACCTCCACTGATCCGGTTCCGCAAACTGAGCCGAAATTCCCATCTCTATCTTCTATGCTTTAGCATCTAGCACGGTCTTAAGTAAAATAGACAGAATTCAATTTAAAGCCTTGAGAATCAGTACAGTTCTAATGAAATCTACTCCTACTAATATACTTCTAGCTGAAACTTGTGAGATCCCACTACATCTGCGCAGAATTAAATTAACTTATAAATTTGTCTTAAATAAACTCCACAGTGATCAATATAGCTTAAAATCACTTAATAGATAATTTATAAAGGACCTATCGCTTTCCAGAGGGGCAAAACATGGACCAAAAATACTTTTCCACGCCTACGGCAAACTTATGGAAACGGCAAACAGCTGCCATTTAGGAAATAATTATCCTATATTTTCATTACCATATAATTATAAACTTAAAAAACAAAAATTCATATTTCCTAACTACGTAGATAATCCTGCATTAAATAAAATAATATTTAGTGAAATTTTAGAAACACAGTTCTCCAATTATATCACTATGTATACCGACGGATCTAAAGACAGAAATGTAAACGTCTCTGGAGCCGCCTTCTATTGTTCAGTTACGAAAACAAACAAAATATTCCCCCTACCATCTCAATTTTCAAGCTATTCGGCCGAATTATACGCTATTAAAGAATCTTTAAAATACTGTGTAAGCAGTAAAATTTCTAATAATTGGGTAATTATAAGCGACTGCCAAAGCGTTGTTAAAACTATAGCAATTAGCCACCTTCATTCAAGAGATTTTGATATATAACATATTGCACAAATTATATATGTAGCTCAGACTAACGGTTTATCTTTTATATTTCTGTGGATCAAATCTCATCAGGGAATATCTTTAGGGAACGATAAGGTTGATTATTTAGCAAAAGAAGCGGCAGTTTCACTAATTATTCAAGTGACATACAGTATAAAAATTTCCTGTCGGGATGTTTATAATACTATTAACAGTAATATAAATTCAGAATGGGTAAAAGAATGGACAGCTTCATGTATTGACAAAGGAAGACAATACGCAGCCATTGAAAAGACACCTTTAAAAAACCTTGGTTCTACAAAAGTGCAGCAAAAGGCAAAATTATTACAACCATATGCAGATTGTGATCTGGACATGCTATTCATCCAGCTCATCTCCATAGAATTGGTGTACTTTCATCGCTTTTTTGCAGCTGTGACTGGTAGCCTGGACCACATATTTTTTCAATGCTCGACATACGCACGTCACAAACAAAAATTTTTACAAAATTTACTACCAATTCTAGAAAAAAACTCCAACCAAATTATTCGACATATTAAACGTTAAAAGAACTTATAAACACATTTCAAAATTCATGAAAATTTCAAATATAATCTTATAATTTATAAATCATTTTTGTTATATATTATATATATATCCTTGTTATAAAATTTATAATTATTATTTATGTTCTGTGTATGATGTGTATATAAATGTATATTGTAGCTGGCTAATATGGCGTCTTATGCCGATGGCCAATAATAAATGAATAAAAAAAAAAAATCTGCAACAGCTTATCAAATTTTTTTTTAGCTACTTCTAACCGATCAGGAGCCAACCTGCGGGGTCGTGCATATACTGGGGGACCGGTTGTAAAGATATAGTGTTTAATATTACTACTAATCACGTAATTCGCGAACATTGGTTGTAAAAATTTAGGAATTATCGGAATATAAATAGCAGTATAGCAGTAATATATTTAGGCACTAATATGATACAGACATTATAACACATGACATAACATATATTTTATATATTATTATTTTTTACTTGTATCCATGGTGTTATATATAAGTTACTTGGTTGTAAGTCCAATACTTTCCCTCAATCAAGGATATCTTATAAACAAAAAATATTTATTAGTTTGACAACTTAGGATGTCAAAGATGTCAAATTCATCTTGTCAGTACATAACCTGTGTTTCGCAAATGTCAAACCTTTCGTCAAAATATCGGCCATCATTTCATTTGTTGAAATATATTCAATTTCAGTTTTTTCATTTTTAACGGCTTCTAGAACAAAATGATGCCTGATATCTATATGTTTTGTTCTTGAATGATATACCCAATTTTTCGCCAAAATTCCAGCGCCAATATTATCGCAATATATTTTTAATTTTCCTTCTTGTATATATAATTCTTCCAATATATTTTTTAAGTATATGGCTTCTTTTGTTGCCTCCGATAGTGCCATATATTCAGCTTCCGTACTTGACAAAGCTACCGTTCCCTGCTTCTTTGCTTCCCAAGTTACTGGAGCTCCAGCCACTGTAAAAATATACCCTGTATAGGATCTCCTATCTACAGTACAAGCACCCCAATCGGCATCTATGTACCCGACTATCTTTTGATTTGTTTTCTTATACTTCACAGAATATTCCAATGCACCATTCAAATATCGTAATATTCTTTTCGCCGCTATCCAGTGTTCTTTTGCATAGTTCGTGTTGAATTGACTTAAATAATTTACTGCATATGAACTGTCTGGTCGTGTTCCAATAGCTATATATAATAAAGATCCAATTAAATTTTGATAAGGATATCTTTTCATTTCTTCTGATTTTGCTGCAGGTTTATCAAATTTAATATTTGGTTCCATTGGCGTTTTGACTGGTTTTGAATTTTTCATACCGAAAAGCTCAAGAAGCTCTTTAATATAATGCTTCTGTGTCATTATTACTTCCCCTTTTTCGGAACGAGAAAATTCAATGCCCAAACATTTTTTTATCTTACCTAAGTCTTTTACTTCAAAACTTTCACTCAATTACTTTTTAAATTGTTCAATTTTTGTTATATTGTTGGAAGCTACAATTATATCATCGACGAAAATACTGACAATAATTACTTCTTCTCCATTTTTCGTTTGTTTAAAGTAAATACAAGATTCGGTTTTAAGAGGTATTAAATTCATTTCTTTTAATCTTTCATCTAATTTCTTATGCCATTGACGACCTGATTGTCGAAGACCATAAATCGCTTTTTTAAGTAAACATGATTTCTTACCGTTTTCCTGGATTTCCTTTAACCATTCTTCTGCAGTTACTTTAATTTTTTTATCAATATTGGTTTTCTTGATAATTTCTTTTAATGCATTTTCTAAAATATCAGGTAATTTCATATATATTTCTTCATTAAGATTGCCATTTAAGTACGCCGTTTTAATATCAAATTGGTGTACTGATAAACTGTATTGTGCCGCTAGTGCCATCATCAAACAAATTGCTTTTAATGTGACCACTGGTGCATAAGTTTCTGTAAAATCAATTCCATAGATCTGAGTAAAACCTTTTGCAACTAATCTTGCTTTTCGTTTTTCTAGAGATCCATCTAAATTATACTTATTAGTTAAAATTAATCTGCACCCAATTTCTTTTCTATCATCTGGTAATTGAACTATTTTCCAGGTTTCATTTTTGATCATTGAAGTAATTTCGTCACATATTGCTTCCATCCATTCTTTGGCATTTCTTGCATTTAACGCTTCTTCTGGAGAAATTTCTGCTACTGTAGCCACTTCTTCGGGACTTTCATTTTGTACTTTTTGCACACTATTAGTTTGTTTTTCGATCATGTGGTATTGTTTCTTCGGTCTTCCCCTTCCTCCTGTTTTCAGCAAACTTGTCTTCCTCGACCTTTAATGAATTCTCTTCCTTGTTCATTATTAATATTATTTTCGTTATCGGATTCATTTTCATTATTAACTGAACTTGTTTCTATTAGCTCTTCTCGATCTTGATTTAATCTTTGCTCATTTACTTCATTATCTTGTTTATTTTTCTTGTTTGGGGAAATAATCAAAATTTCACGTTCTTTTTCTTTGTTCTCCTTTGATTCTTGTTTTTCAATCAAATTCCTAACTTAAGTCGTATGTTGATTCACTGTATGTGCATTTATGAATCTTACGTCTTTTCGTATTATAACCTTACGATCTTTTATAGACCATAATCTATACGCTCTGGACGTTTCAGAATATCCAATGAAAATGCATTCTTCAGTTTTTTCATGAAATTTTCCTCTTCCTGGAGTTTTATTTAATGCAAATGCTTTGCTACCAAATTTTCTAAAGTAGCTTACAATTGGAAGTTTGTCATACCATAAAGAAAAAGGTATTTGACCATTGATCGACTTTGATGAACATCTGTTCCTTATGTAATTTGCGGTAGTTATTGCTTCCGCCCAAAAATTTTCTGATAGACCAGATTGGATTAGCAAACATCTTGCCATTTCGACTAATGTCCGATTTTTTCTTTCTGCAACACCCATTTGTTCTGGTGTATAAGTGACTGATAACCTTCTTTATATTCCACTTTCTTTTAAAAAATCATTAAATTTAAGATTACAGTATTCCGTCCCATTGTCCGTCTGGAAATATTTGATTTTTCTTCCTTGCAGATTTTCTACTTCCTTTTTGAAATGTTTGAAAGTTGCGAGTGCTTCATTTTTGTTTTTTAAAAATTTTACTACACACCATCGAGTTTTATCATCTATAAATGTTATAAAATAACGACTACCACCAATAGAATTGGTTCTCATAGGACCACATAAGTCGCTATAAACAATTTCCAGAGGGTATCTAGTTCTTTCTGTTGTCGATGATACAAAAGGTTTCTGGCTCATTTTTCCTTTCATGCATACCTCACATGTATTTAATTTTGGTTAAACCTATTGCTAATTCGCGTTTAGCCATATCTAACAAAGTTTTCTCATTTAAATGACCAAACTTTTCGTGCCAATCTTGAAGAGTTTTCCCTTCTGTCAAAAAATTACTTCTTTCTAACCTTTCGGATACAATATATAAATCATTTATTCTTCTTGCTAGAAAGATGACCTTTCCTCTTTTGTTCTTAACTCTTGCACCAAATTTGCAAAATTCAACAGTATAACCATCATTGACAATTTTGGATACTGACATCAGATTCATTCGAAGATCAGGGACATATAAAACATCTTTCAATACAACATCTGATACAAATTTTCCATTATCTAATGTTCACTTATTGTTCCCTCTTCCTTCAATATTTGTGGATGTATTGGTTGCTAATTTGACTATACTTTTCTCTATTCGTAAATTATTTTTAAACTTTTCTCTGTTACCTGTCATGTGCGATGTACATCCACTATCCAAACACCATTTACTTTTATAGTCTTGTCGATAGCTTAATTCACCATAATTAAAATAACCAAAATCATGTACCTGTTTAGCAGTCTCTTCATAAACATAATGAGATTCACGTTGTCCATATCTATCTTTGCTAAAATGTTTTTTACTTCTGCATTCTGATTTCTTATGTCCTGCTTTACCACATAAATGACATTTAAATATAAACGTCTGTTGCTTTTTATCTCTATTCTCTGTAAAGCTTCTTCTTTCTTGTCTTCTAATGACGTACAATGCTTATGTATTATTATTAATTTTGTTATTTCGAGCTTCAAACTCCTCCACTATTTTAATTTTCAAATTTTCAAGTTTCGGTAATTTATCTCGAGATTCTATAGCACACCTGAAATTTTCAAATTTTTCTGTGAGACTATATAATAATAAAATAACTAATAATTCTTCATTTATTTATAAAGCCATGTTGTGAAGCTTATCTACAATTTCCATAAAATTATTGATATGCTCTTTCACATCCTCTCCTTCTGCCATCTTCGTAAATAAGAGCTGTTTTAATAAATAAGCTTTTCTAGCGGGACCTTTTGACTGGTACACATCATGCAATTTAAGCCACAATTCATGAGATGTAGTACAGTCTTTAAATTGACGAAGTTGTGAAGGACTAATACATAGGATTAGATCTGACCTTGCTTTCTCGTCTGTCTCATCCCATTTTTCTACTAATAATTCTTGTGCAGCATTTCCCGGTATTTCAACTGGTTTCTTTTTCTTTCCGTTTACATAATTCCATGCATCATTTTTCGTCAATAATGCTTGCACTTGTATTTTCCATGTGTCAAAATTGTTTTCTTTCAAATGTTCTATTTTAATATTCATATTAGAACCTGAAAAATCTAACCATAACCATAACCTATAGGAATATAAATAGGCCCATAACCTATAGGAATATAAATAGCAGTATAGCAGTAATATATTTAGGCACTAATATGATACAGACATTATAACCCATGACATAACATATATTTTATATATTATTATTTTTTTACTTGTATCCATGGTGTTATATATAAGTTACTTGGTTGTAAGTCCAATACTATTGTATCTAAAGTGTTTACATACGGTAACATACTAGAACTTATTGCGTTAATTTCAAATAAAGGAACTTTTTACTTACTTTTGATGTGTACAACTAAATTGAAATATCGCAAAAAAATCTGCTCCAATAATACAATGATTAGTTTTAGCGACAATAAAACGTCAAGTATAGTTCTTACGATGACCCAAGTTTAATATCAAGGAACGCTTAACGTAAGTATTAATGAAACTGTTATTGACAACCTGTAACCGTGTATATACATCTTTGTTATTAAGATCCACCAAACGCGGTTTAACAATGATAACCCCAGCGCCAGTATCAACTAAAAAATTATGATTTGAATTTCTATCTGTAACATAAAAAAGGTCATATTGGTGACGTTCAAAAGTCCCTCTGACATTAGTCACCATTAATGTCGGGGTATGGAGTTTCCCTGCCAAGTACAAGGAGGTGAACATCTCGGAGCTTTCTCACGAAAATTATAATGATACCAACATAATTTACGTGGTGAAGTTGAACGTGAAGGTTTATTCAAATGAGATTTTTAATATCTTAAACAAAAATATTATCTCTTAACTTTATCTTTTGCCAACAAATTATCCAATTTCTCTTTAATTATTTTCATATCTTGTTTTACTTCATCAATTTCACGTTGAGAATTGAGCGAGACAGCTGCAACTGTATTATTTGTCACATGACATCCATTATGTCATCAGCAATTTTAGCTAAATTTTCCAAATTTTCCTGTTGAGATGCGGCTAAAATTGTCTGAATTTGGATAGGAAGACGCTGTAGAAATATTTCTTTTAATATAGATTTATCCATTACTTTATTACCCAATGATTGCTTCATATTCCTCAATAATTTTGATGGTTTACCGTCGTCAAAATTTTTCTTACTTAATAGTTGATTAATTTTTTTCCTTCCAGAAATTGATAACCGCTGAACTAATTCCGACTTTAAAACATCATAATGAAATTGTTGTGAGGGTGTCACAATTAAGTCCCTTACTTCATTAGCTATATCTGCACTCAAGCCTGATATTACATAATTAAATTTATATTTCTGGGAAAAAAACTCTCGCATTAGAAAAAAGCTCAACATCAGCCCAGAACGGAGATTATCTCAACTTAGCTGAGTTTGTTTCTTGCAAAAAACTTTCCTCTACTATTTCTTGTAAATGTTGCTCTACATTATCTTCTTGTATGATCACGTCGGGGTCACCAATTGTGTCTTGAAAATAGCAATCTTAGTTTCTTACAATAGTCTTACAATACATAAATTGGGAAATATTATATGTTTTATTTAAAGTTTATAGTTTTTTACAAAAACGTCAAAATCATAATTCATATATTTATTTTTCTGACCTTGTTTTATAACCAAGTAACTTCAAACTTCATTGAGCTACTTGATAACTGCTACAGATCTAAAATTCGCAAAGTTGATTCCTTCCATGACGTAAGCACTCACTAAGTACCCGTAGTTTTTCCTGTTTGTTGAGTTATAACATTCATTTTTGGCATATGCGTGCCTCTTTCAAAACACCTTTTTCAAAAACAAGTATTTTGACAGTTTTTTTTAAGTTTCATCGCTAAAGGAGTAAAGTGGTATTTTTTATTTGATAGAAAATCCAATGGATATTAAGACATGAAATTCGGAGCTTCCATGATGTGAAACCAATAAGAAGAGATTTTTCTAAATTCGATTTTTAAGGGCTGAAATGGGGTGAAATTTGACTCTTAGGCTCAATGAGATATCGACTTGGTTTTTGCTTATAAAGGTTACCCATGCAAATGTTTAAAACAGTAATTCACGATTTTGCCCTAATCAACCCATAAATGGGTGAATAAGCATTCGGTGAGGATTTCCTGAGTTATAACACTTCATTTTGGTACATAGGTTTCTATTTAGAAAGCGATTGACAGTTTTTTTTTTAATTTCATCCCTTACGGTGTAAATTGGTATTTTTTATTCGATAGAGCGTACCTTGACAAAGAGACATGAAATTCGGGAGAAACCCTTCGTATCTCCTGTGCTAATTACCCCATCAATATACCGTAGCGAAGCACGGGTTTTCACTCAAAAATGAAGTGTTATAACTCAGGAAATACAAAGGTTTTTATAATTCACCCCGAATGCATATCCATCCATTTAGGGGTTGATTAGGGCAAACACGTAAATTTATGTTTTAAACATTTGTATGGGTATCATTTGTAAGCAAAAACCAAGTCAATATCTCATTGAGCCTAAGATATATTGAGGCATCCCTAAATCAATTTTCACCTCATTTCACCACTTAAAAATGGAATTTAGAAGAATCTTTTCTTATTGGTTTCTTACGTCATGGAGGGAATGTATGCTCCAAATTTCATGTCTTAATATCCATAGGATTTTCTATCGAATAAAAAATAACAATTTACCCCTTTAGGAATGAAACTTAAAAAAACTGTCAAAACACTTGTTTTTGAAAAGATTTTGAAAAAGGTGTTTTAAAAAAGGCACGTATATGCCAAAGATGAATGTTATATCAGCAAACAGGAAAAACTACGGTTACTATAATTCATCCCGTTTGGAGTGGTTGGGATGAAAAAATATATATTTTTTTAAATTATTGTATGTAATTGTATGTATGTTTAAATTTTTCAGCACCTTAGAAGTCGACTTTCGAAGAATCTCTTCTTAGTGGGTACTTACGTCATGGAAGGAATCAACTTTGCGAATTTCATATATCTATGTCAAAGGAACGTTCTATCGAATAAAAATATCCATTAACCCCATTAAGGGTGCATTTTAAAAAACTGTCAAAACCATTTCGGGACATTTTAAAAAGGCACCTATTTGCCAAAAAAGAATGTTATAACTCAACAAACACAAAATACGACGGAATATACAATTCACCCCGAATATAGATTCACCCCTTTACGGATTGATTAGGATAAAATCTTAAAGTAAGTTTTTCGATATTTGCATGGGTAATCTTTGCAACTAAACGAACACAGGAAAAACGACGGGATGTATAATTCACCCCGATTGTAGATTTATCCCTTTAGGCATTGATCAGGACGAAATCCTGAAATATTTTTCGGCATTTGCATGGTATTTTTGTAGTATTTGTAAGCAAAAACCAAGTCGGTATCTTATTGGTCTTAAGAGACATAAAAGAATCCTTAAAATCACAATTCACCCCTTTTCACCCTTTTGGGGGTGACATTTTAAAAAACTATCAAAGTCTTTTCGAGATATTTTAAAAAGACACATATGTGTCAAAAAGTAGTATGTTGCAACTAAACGAACACAGGAAATACGACGGGATATTCACGACGATTATATACAAAAACCTGAAATATGTTTTTCGGTATTTGTATGGGTAATCTTTGTAAGCAAAAAGCAAGTCGATATCTTATTGGTTCTAAAAGATATTAAGGAACACAGGAAATACGACGGGATGTATAATTCACCCCGATTGTAGATCCATCCCTTTAGGGGTTGATTAGGACAAAACCCTGAAATGAGTTTTTCGGTATTTGTATGGGTAATCTTTGTAAGCAAAAAGCGAGTCAATATCTTATTGGCCCTGAGAGATTTTAGGAATCCTTGAAATCACAATTCACCCCTTTTCACCCTTTAGGAGTGAAATTTAAAAAAACTATCAAAACCGTTCCGAGATATTTTAAAAAGACACCTATGTGCTAAAAAGTAATGTTGCAACTAAAAGAACACAGGAAATACGACGGAATGTATAATTCGCCCCGATTGTAGATCCACCCCTTTAGGGGTTGATTAGGACAAATTCCTGAAATAAGTTTTTCAGTAATTGTATGGATAATCTTTGCAAGCAAACAGTAAGTCGATATCTTATTGGTCCTAAGAAATATTAAAGAATCCTTGAAATCACAATTCACCCCTTTTCAACCCTTAGGGGTAAAATTTAAAAAAACTGTCAAACACATTTCGATATATCTTAAAAAGACACCTATGTGCCAAAAAGTAATGTTGCAACTAAACGAACACAAGAATTACGCCGGGATGTATAATTCACCCCGATTGTAGATCCACCCCTTCGAGGGTTGATTAGGGCAAAATTTTGAAATTGGTGTTTCGGTATTTGTATGGGTAATCTTTGTAAGTAAAAAGCAAGTCGATATCTTATTGATCCTAGAAGATATTAAGGCGTCCTTGAAATCACAATTCCCTATTTTCACCCTTTAGGGGTGATATTTGTTAAAGGTAAAAAACTGTTAAAACCATTTCGAGACATTTTAAAAAGACACCTATGTGCCAAAAAGTAATGTTGCAACTAAACGAACACAGGAAATACGACGGGATGTATAATTCATCCCGATTGTTGATCCACCCCTTAAGGGCTTGATTAGGACAAAATCCAAAAATCTTTTTTTCGGTATTTGCATGGGTAGTTTTTGTAAGCAAAAACCAAGTCGATATCTTATTGGTCCTAAAAAATGTTAAACAATCCTGGAAATCACATTTTACCCCTTTTTACCCTTAAGGGGTTAAATTTAAAAAAATTGTCAAAACCATTTCGAGATATTTTAAAAATACGCCTATGTGCCAAAAAGAAACCTTATAACTCAACAAACACAGGGAATACGACGGGATGTATAATTCACCCCAATTGTAGATCCACCGTTTAGGGGTTGATTAGGACAAAATCCTGAAATATATTTTTCCGTATTTGTATGGGTAATCTTTGTAAGCAAAAAGCAAGTCGATATCTTATTGGTCCTAAGAGATATTAAGGAATCTTTGAAATCACAATTCACCCCTTTTCACCTTTTAGGGGTGAAATTTAAAAAAAACTGTCAATATTATTTCGGGATATTTTAAAAATACATCTATGTGCCAAAAATTAATGTTGCAACTAAACGAACAGAGGAAATACGACGGGATGTATAATTAACCTTGATTGTAGATCCATCCCTTTAGGAGTTGATTAGTACCAAATCCTGAAATAAGTTTTTCGGTATTTGTATGGGTAATCTTCGTAAGCAAAAAGTAAGTCGATATCTTATTGGTCCTAAGAGATAATAAGGAATCCTTGAAATCACAATTCATCCCTTTTCACCCTTTAAGGGGTAATTTTAAAAAAATGTCAAAACTATTTCGAGATATTTTAAAAAGATACCTATGTGCCAAAACGTAATGTTGCAACTAAACGAACACAGGAAATACGGCGGGATGTATAATTCACCCCGATTGTAGATCCACCCCTTAAGGGGTTGATTAGGACAAAATCCAAAAATTGGTTTTTCGGCATTTGCAAGGGTAGTTTTTGTAAGCAAAAACCAAGTCGATATCTTATTGGTGTTAAAAAATATTAAACAATCCTTGAAATCACATTTCACCCCTTTTCATCCTTTAAGGGTTAAATTTACAAAAGTTGTCAAAACCATTTCGAGATATTTTAAAAAGACGCCTATGTGCCAAAAAGAAACCTTATATCTCAATAAACACAGGGAATACGACGGGCTGTATAAATCACCCCGATTGTAGATCCTTCCTTTAGGGGTTGATTAGGACAAAATCCTGAAATATATTTTTCGGTATTTGTATGGGTAATCTTTGTCAACAAAAAGCAAGGCAATATCTTATTGGCCCTAAGAGATTTAAGGAATCCTTGAAATCACAATTCACCCCTTTTCACCCTTTAGGGGTGAAATTTTAAAAAACTATCAAAATATTTTCGAGATATTTTAAAAAGACACCTATGTGCTAAAAAGTAATGTTGCAACTAAACGTACACAGGAAATACAACGGAATGTATAACTCACCCCGATTGTAGATCCACCCCTTTAGGGGTTGATTAGGACAAATTCCTGAAATACGTTTTTCGGTAATTGTATGGATAATCTTTGCAAGCAAACAGTAAGTCCATATCTTATTGGTCCTAAGAGATATTAAGGAATCCTTGAAATCACAATTCACCCCTTTTCAACCCTTAGGGGTGAAATTTAAAAAACTGTCAAACCCATTTCGAGATATTTTAAAAAGACACCTATGTGCCAAAAAGTAATGCTGCAACTAATGAACACAGGAAATACGACGGGATGTATAATTCACCCCGATTGTAGATCCACCCCTTTAGGGGTTGATTAGGACAAAAACCTGAAATATGTTTTTCGGTATTTGTATGGGTAATCTTTGTAAGCAAACAGTAAGTCGATATCTTATTGATCCTAAAAGATATTAAGGCATCCTTGAAATCACAATTCACCCCTTTTCAACCCTTAGGGATGGAATTTTAAAAAACTGTCAAACCCATTTCGAGATATTTTAAAAAAGACACCTATGTGCCAAAACGTAATGTTGCAACTAAACGAACACAGGAATTACGACAGGATGTATAATTCACCCCGATTGTAGATCCACCCCTTTAGGGGTTGATTAGGACAAAATCCTGAAATCTGTGATTCGGTATTTGTATGGGTAATCTTTATAAGCAAAAAGCAAGTCGATATCTTACTGGTCCTAAGAGATATTAAAGAATCCTTAAAATCACAATTCACCCCTTTTCACCCTTTAGGGGTGAAATTTCAAAAAACTGTCAATACCATTTAGAGATATTTTAAAAAGACATCTATGTGCCAAAAAGTAATCTTGCAACTAAACGAACACCGGAAATACAACGGGATGTATAATCCACCCCGATTGTAGGTTCAGCCCTTTAGGGGTTGTTTAGGGCAAAATCCCGAAATTGATTTTTCGGCATTTGTATGGGTAATACTTGTAAGCAAAAACTAAGTCGATATCCCATCGGCCCTAAGAGATATTAAGGAATTCGTGAAATCACATTTCACCCCTTTTCATCCCTTAGGAGTGGAATTTTGAAAAATCCCTTCTTAGTGGGTGCTTGCGTCATGAAGGGAATATACTCTCCGAATTTCAAGTTTCTAGGCCCAGGGGTTCGGGCTGGGCGGTGATGAGTGAGTCAGTCAGTCAGTCAGGACACTGCCTTTTATATATATAGATAAACTCAATTTATAAATGTTTTGAATTTTCCTTCAGTTTATTAATTGTTGACGATTTGAAGTTCTATAGAGTTATTGAAACGACAACAGATTGTTATAAAATGCAAGAAGATCTATTAAGACTTCACAAATGGTGCCTAGAAAATGATATGAGCTTAAATATTGATAAATGTTGTGTGGTCAACTTCATGAGAGGATAAATCTGACGCTCGATTGACACATGTGCGCATGCTTCAAAATGATCTTGAGCGGAGATTAAAAATATAATATTCTGATTTATTGTGGATATATTTAAGATTATCATTAATACATCAATAATAAGACAATAATAATCATCAATTTATTATTTATTTATTTATTTAATAGAACAGCAAGTAGCTAATATGAACAATAATACAAAACAAGAAAAAACAAAAAGGAACAAATATCACAGTGTTGTCGATAGTCATAAAATTATTGTTAAGTAACAAATAATTCATTCTTAAGTTATAATTTGCTTAAATAAATAAAAAGGAGATAAAATGAATGAAATTACACAGCGCACACAATGTGTGCGCTGCATATAAGTACATGTAAACACAACAGTGGTTTCCTCGTTTCATCCTTGTTTCCCGCTACACTGGAACGCATGCGTATATGTGTCAATCGAGCGTCACATTTATCCTCTCATGGCAACTTCACACGTAATAGAAATATATTTAAATTTAACTATGGTTTAAATGGTATAAATTTAATAACCAAGACAACAGTCAGAGATTTAGGCATACTTTTCGATTCTAAACTATTGTTTAATGATCATATTGATAACATAAGAAAAAAGGCTTATAAACTCTTAGGTTTTGTAATTAGATCTACTAAGCCCTTTCACACGAAAGAAACTTTAACATTGTTATTTAATTCCATAGTTAGATCTCAATTAGAATATTGCTCAGTCATTTGGAATCCAATGTATGATAAAAATATTAATTTAATAGAATCTGTTCAGAAAAAAATCTTTATACAGTTTTTTACAAATTAAATATTGACTACTCTACTTACTTAAATACTTTGCAATTACTTAATTATGAATCTTTACAAAACAGAAGATACCAGACCGATATGATATTTCTTTTTAAAATAGTTAATAATTTCATCGATTCCCAAACATTTATTTCAAATATAAACTTTTTAGCTCCCGTTAAATCTACCAGATCAAGCGCACTTTTTAAATTACCAAAATGTCACACTAACTGTTACAAAAACTCACCTATTAATAGATTTATGTCAACTTACAATAATAATTGTCTACATTTAGACTTATTTAGCTTATCCTTGCAACAATTTAAAAACACTATAAAAATCCAATATCCAATAACATACGTATTATATTTTTTTTCTTTTTTTTTTAATATTATTGTTATTAATTTAAATTAATGTGTACAAATATGTAAAAAAAAATGTAAGATATGTAACACAATTATAATAATTCGTGGAAGCCAGTTATAGGGTCTACTGTTAGCTTTCCTTAAAAACTGTAAAATAAATAAACAATAAATAAATAAATAAATAAAATACATATTTTTGATTTATGAATTTGAAAATTAAATTAAAAGTTTTTCTTTCTACACTATTGTATATGTATTTTTTTTTTTGCAATAAAAATATTGGTGGCTTCGGAATTTTGTTTGTGCTTCCCCAACTAGTAAAGTCACGCCTCGCCACTGGTGTGTTTGTAGATAAACGATGGTTTCTGCAGTGCTGCCACTGCTTTAAGAGCAAATTACCCACCGACGTACGTAAAATAACCCACATTGCCCAATAACCATCATTTACTACTGAATTCGCAATAATACAATTTAACTATAATCCGTCTCAATTTGTAAGACGAAACTAGATCTGGTTACTTTGGTGACTGTTGTGGTGTAAACAGACTTTGGCGTATCCGTGTGAACCAATACTATGATAATATTATAAATGTATTTTCAATATACAACATAAAAAATTAACTTTCTCTGTTAGTTACGTATTACAAAATGAGACAGATAATACTGGAAAAATAATGTATATGCTGTTCACTTTTGGAAAAACAAACTAAGAGGAAATTTTGATTTCAATAGTTTGCACCTTTGAAATTTTATGTCATATTTGTATTAAAAAAATATAAAAAATGTCACTTTCTTAATAATGATCATAACCAATAAATCTAAATTCAGTTTTACAGCGTAAGGAATATTTTTAATTGACATTTAAAGTCAGTAATACACTATAAAAGTAACCAAAATAACTAGATCTGGTTTGTCCTTACAAAAGTGAACAGCATATAACTTTTGTCTAATTCCTCCTAAAGGTTTGGAATAGCCTGTACTACAGGATATTCCAAACGATTAGGCGGAACTAACTGGAATTTTCATTTTTGTAAATTGTCATTAGCTATTTTTTTATATATTGAAGTTGGCTTTTCCTGAACAAAATAATCAAAAGCTTCAATCAATCTGTAAAAATTACTAGATTTGAAAATCTAGTTCCGCCTAATTGTTTGGAATAGACTTTTTATGTTGTTCACTTTTATAAGGACAAACCAGATCTAATTATTTTGGTTACTTTTTTAATGTATTAATGATCATAACCAACAAATATAAAATCTTATTTACAGCGCAATGTAATTTCTAAGTCAGTAATACACTATAAAAGTAACCAAAATAACTAGATCTGGTTTGTTCTTACAAAAGTGAACAGCATATACAGTCTTTTCCAAACTGTTAGGCGGAACTAAATGGGAATTTCGTTCTTTTAGGATGTCATGAGAAGGGACCTTGCTTGGGTTATTTAATTTTTCACGTTGGCATGTCAAAATTAAAAATTCCAACAATGAAACCATGGACACGAATGACATATGTCAAAATTAATTTTTTTTTTACATATTTTACTGACAAACAAATAAATAAATGGGAAATTTGTATTAATAATGACACAAAAAATCAAAATAACATTTTAAAATGATATTAACCTTAACCAAAAAATGTTTATTGTAAGTAGGATTAACAAGCTTAAACAAAACGGCCGAAAAGCACGATTTAAACGATGAAAGTAATTAGATTGCAAAATCTAGTTCCACCTAACAGTCTTTACTGTTTGGAACAGACTTTACACCAGCTTGTATACCAGTGTATCCACACAATTATAAAAAACTGAAAAAAAAATGATTATTTGTACCCTGACCAAATTACACACATTTTATCCACCGAATTTCATTACCCACAAATTACACATGGCTATTGAAATTACACGCATTTCGTGTAATTACACGCAGATTGGCTACACTGGGTTTCTGATATTGCACATAATTTTCTGATTTACAAATTTCAATTGGAGGACCATGCAAATTTTAAACATGATCTAATAATAATTGAGATTTAGCTTCAGTTATTATTATATTCATACAGCTATATTTTTCCACACTTCTGTAGCTATAATCCATGGATAGATTTTTACTTGCCCGACCTTAATATATAAGGGGCAAGTATTGTAATCGCGAAAATTTTCGATGTCGAGATTGTGACTGATGACCACGTTTCATGGTCCAGAGAATCCAAAAAACCTATTTTCGAAGAGCCGTCCATATGTGTGTGTATCAGTGTGTGTGTATACACGATAACTCCAGAACGGTTCAACTTAGAAAATTCGTTCCGGTACTAAAAAATTCTCCTATTAAATGGGAAGAACCCTATTGTTTTTTATGAAGATCGGTTGACTAGAAATGGGAGTTTACTCGTGTCGATTTTAAGATTTTTGTGAATATTTAGCAACAGAAAAATATTTCGAAAAAATTTATTGAACAAAAGTTACTATAAATGCAATGACTAATAACTTTTATTTGAGACGATTTTGATAAAACGAAAAATTTCGAAAAATTTTTGTAAAAGTATTTAAAATTTTTCCAAGTCTCAATTTTTTCATACTTATATATAACGTTTCCATGGTCATGATAATTAATTCGTAACTAGTAAACCAAGCCTTGGACAAAAGATGATGTATTTTTGAAGATTTATCTAAATATTTTTAATATTTTTTTTTTTTAAATTTCAAGTTTGCATGTCCAGCGGAGGTTTCCCTTCGCCACTGGTTTTCTTTTCTATCCACATATCTACTGTCCAAACATTTGGCCAGGAAGGTGAACATTCAAAGTTATTTTTGTCTGACGACTGTTCATTTACCATATTTAATGAGAAAGTAGATTTAAATTTGATACTATCAATATTAACACTTAAGGGGTGAAATGTGATTTCACGGATTCCTTATTATCGATGGTATATGGCCGCAAGGATTACCCATAAAAATGCCGAAAAACTTATTTCAGGATTTTGTCTCAATCAATCCTTAAAGGGGTGAATCTAGAATCAAGGTGGATTATATATCCCGTCGTATTTCCTGTGTTTGTTGAGTTATAACGTTTCTTTTTGGCACAAGGTGTCTTTTTAAAATATCTCGAAATTGTTTTAACAATTTTTTTAAATTTCACCGCCAAAGGGTGAAAAGGGGTGATATGTGATTTCAAGGATTCCTTAATATCCCTTAGGACCAATAAAATATCGACTTGCTTTTTGCTTCCAAATATTACCCATATAAATGCTGAAAATCTTATTTCAGGATTTTGTCCTAATCAACCCCTAAATGGGTGAATCTACAATCGGAATGAATTATACATCCCGTCGTATTTCCTGTGTTCGTTTAGTTGCAACATTACTTTTTGGCACACAGGTGTCTTTTTAAAATATCTCGAAATAGTCTTGACAGTTTTTTAAAGTTTCACCTATAAAGGGTGAAAATGGGTTTCATCGTTGGTGATTTCAAGAATTGCTTAGTATATCTAAGGACCAATAAGATACCGACTTGGTTTTTGCTTACAAAGACTACCAATGCAAATGCCGAAAAACTTATTTCAGGATTTTATCCTAATCAACCCCTAAAGAGGTGAATCTAGAATCAAGGTGGATTATATATCCCGTCGTATTTCCTGTGTTTGTTGAGTTATAACGTTTCTTTTTAAATAAATAAAACTAATAATAATGGCACATGGTGTCTTTTTAAAATATCTCGAAATTGTTTTGACAGTTTTTTTTTTTAAATTACCGCTAAAGGGTGAAAAGGGGTGATATGTGATTTCAATGATTCCTTAATATCTCTTAGGACCAATAAGTTATCGACTTGCTTTTTATTTATAAAGATTACCAATACAAATGTCGAAAAACATATTTCAGGATTTTGCCCTAATCAACCCCTAAAGGGGTGAATCTACATTCGGTATTCGGGATGAATCATATACCCCGTCGAATTTCCTGTGTTTGTTGAGTTATAACATTCCTATTTTACAAATAGGTGTCTTTTTAAAATATCTCGAAATGGTTTTGACAGTTTTTTAAAATTCAACCTTAAAGGGGATAAATGGGTACTTTTATTCGATAGAACGTTCCTTTGACACAGATACATGAAATTCGCAATGTATATTCCTTCCATGTCGAAAATACCCACTAAGAAGAGATTTTTCGAAAGTCGAGCTCTAAGGGCCTAAAAAGGGGGTCAAATATGATTTTAGGGATTCCTTAATATCTCTTAGGACCAATCAGATTCGACTTGGTTTTTGATTACAATGGTTATCTATACAAATGTTTAAATGACATACAAATTCAGGATTTTGCCTTAATTAACCTCTAAAAGGATGAATCTACATTCGGAGTGAATTATAGAACCCTTCGTATTTTCAGTGTTTGTTTAGTTATAACATTCCTTTTGGCATATATGTGTTTTTTCAAAATTTGTAGGAAGCGATTTGACTTTTTTTTAACACCACCCCTAATAAGGTAAATTGGTATTTTTTGTTCGGTAGAATATCCCTTGGACATAGAGACATGAAACTCGGTAAGTATATTCCTTCCATGATGTAAGCACTCACTAAAAAGGAATTTTACGAAATTCCAGGCCTAAGGGGTGCAATATGATTTCAGGGATTCTATCTCTTAGGACCAATGAGATATCGACTTGGTTTTTGCTTATAAATGTTACCCATACAAATGTTTTTAAAAACATTCAGGATATCGTCCCAATCCACTCATAAATGGGTGAATTAGAGTACCCATAGTTTTTCCTATGTTTGTTGAGTTATAACATTCATTTTTGGCATACACGTGCCTTTTTCCTATGAACATAAAGATATGAAATTCGGGGTTTATATTCCCTCCATGACGTAATCAACCACTAAGAAGATATTTTTCTAAATTCGATCCCTAAGGGGTGAAATATGATTTAGGGATGCCGCAATATATCTACTTGGATTTTGCTTTCAAAGGTTACCCATACAAATGGTTAATAAATTTGTAGATCTATATTCGGAATTAATTAAAGAAACCTTTGTATTTCCTGAGTTATAACAATTCATTTTGGTACATAGGTTTTTATTAAGAAAGAGTTTTGAGAGTTTTTTTAAATTTCACCCCGGACCGGGTTAAATTGGTATTTTTTATACGATAGGGCGTCCCTTAACAAAGAGACATGAAATTCGGGAGAAACCTTTCGTATTTCCTGTGCTTCCTGAATTATAATATTACTTTCATATAGATGACTTTTCAAAATCTTGCGATAGTTTTCTTAAATTTCACTCCTAAAGAGTAAATGTCAGAAATAAGTAATTCGGCGAGAACATTCCTCAGTATGACGTAACAACCCATTAAGAAAGGATTTTTTCAAGTTCGACCCGTTTGTGGTGAAAAGGAGTAAAATGTTTTTTCACGGATTCCTCAATATCTCTTTGGACAGATGAGACATCGACTAAGTCTTAGCTTACAAACGTTACCCATATACATGTTTAAAAACAAACTGAGGATTTTACGCTAATGCGACCATCAATATACAAAATCCTGAAATGTGTGAAATTTCACACTTCACATCAATTTTTTAATATACGAAATATTCTTCAACAGTTGGTTGGTCTGCTACATTATGCACGTAAGAAATTCAATTAAATTTTCTTAATTATCTGGCCATTCGCAGGCACATATTTTAAATAACCTGCACGTTATTTAAATAACTTGTCGATGTACTAACCCATGCTATTGATCCATAAGTTAATATTGGTCTGATCACAAGGTTCGTGGAAGGGGGCGCCCGCCACGGATGCCAAAATCGGTATTTAGTTGTTATTAGATTCTGTTTTTGCCCCAGGCACAGTTTAGTTTTCACGCGGCCTTGGTGATCATCTATATATATAAAAGGCAGTGTCCTGACTGACTGACTGACTCACTCATCACCGCCCAGCCCGAACCCCTGGGCCTAGAAACTTGCAATTCGGAGAGTATATTCCCTTCATGACGCAAGCACCCACTAAGAAGGGATTTTTCAAAATTCCACTCCTAAGGGATGAAAAGGGGTGAAATGTGATTTCACGAATTCCTTAATATCTCTTAGGGCCGATGGGATATCGACTTAGTTTTTGCTTACAAGTATTACCCATACAAATGCCGAAAAATCAATTTCGGGATTTTGCCCTAAACAACCCCTAAAGGGCTGAACCTACAATCGGGGTGGATTATACATCCCGTTGTATTTCCTGTGTTCGTTTAGTTGCAAGATTACTTTTTGGCACATAGATGTCTTTTTAAAATATCTCTAAATGGTATTGACAGTTTTTTGAAATTTCACCCCTAAAGGGTGAAAAGGGGTGAATTGTGATTTTAAGGATTCTTTAATATCTCTTAGGACCAGTAAGATATCGACTTGCTTTTTGCTTATAAAGATTACCCATACAAATACCGAATCACAGATTTCAGGATTTTGTCCTAATCAACCCCTAAAGGGGTGGATCTACAATCGGGGTGAATTATACATCCTGTCGTAATTCCTGTGTTCGTTTAGTTGCAACATTACGTTTTGGCACATAGGTGTCTTTTTAAAATATCTCGAAATGGGTTTGACAGTTTTTTAAAATTCCATCCCTAAGGGTTGAAAAGGGGTGAATTGTGATTTCAAGGATGCCTTAATATCTTTTAGGATCAATAAGATATCGACTTACTGTTTGCTTACAAAGATTACCCATACAAATACCGAAAAACATATTTCAGGTTTTTGTCCTAATCAACCCCTAAAGGGGTGGATCTACAATCGGGGTGAATTATACATCCCGTCGTATTTCCTGTGTTCATTAGTTGCAGCATTACTTTTTGGCACATAGGTGTCTTTTTAAAATATCTCGAAATGGGTTTGACAGTTTTTTAAATTTCACCCCTAAGGGTTGAAAAGGGGTGAATTGTGATTTCAAGGATTCCTTAATATCTCTTAGGACCAATAAGATATGGACTTACTGTTTGCTTGCAAAGATTATCCATACAATTACCGAAAAACGTATTTCAGGAATTTGTCCTAATCAACCCCTAAAGGGGTGGATCTACAATCGGGGTGAGTTATACATTCCGTTGTATTTCCTGTGTACGTTTAGTTGCAACATTACTTTTTAGCACATAGGTGTCTTTTTAAAATATCTCGAAAATATTTTGATAGTTTTTTAAAATTTCACCCCTAAAGGGTGAAAAGGGGTGAATTGTGATTTCAAGGATTCCTTAAATCTCTTAGGGCCAATAAGATATTGCCTTGCTTTTTGTTGACAAAGATTACCCATACAAATACCGAAAAATATATTTCAGGATTTTGTCCTAATCAACCCCTAAAGGAAGGATCTACAATCGGGGTGATTTATACAGCCCGTCGTATTCCCTGTGTTTATTGAGATATAAGGTTTCTTTTTGGCACATAGGCGTCTTTTTAAAATATCTCGAAATGGTTTTGACAACTTTTGTAAATTTAACCCTTAAAGGATGAAAAGGGGTGAAATGTGATTTCAAGGATTGTTTAATATTTTTTAACACCAATAAGATATCGACTTGGTTTTTGCTTACAAAAACTACCCTTGCAAATGCCAAAAAACCAATTTTTGGATTTTGTCCTAATCAACCCCTTAAGGGGTGGATCTACAATCGGGGTGAATTATACATCCCGCCGTATTTCCTGTGTTCGTTTAGTTGCAACATTACGTTTTGGCACATAGGTATCTTTTTAAAATATCTCGAAATAGTTTTGACATTTTTTTAAAATTACCCCTTAAAGGGTGAAAAGGGATGAATTGTGATTTCAAGGATTCCTTATTATCTCTTAGGACCAATAAGATATCGACTTGCTTTTTGCTTACGAAGATTACCCATACAAATACCGAAAAACTTATTTCAGGATTTGGTACTAATCAACTCCTAAAGGGATGGATCTACAATCAAGGTTAATTATACATCCCGTCGTATTTCCTCTGTTCGTTTAGTTGCAACATTAATTTTTGGCACATAGATGTATTTTTAAAATATCCCGAAATAATATTGACAGTTTTTTTTAAATTTCACCCCTAAAAGGTGAAAAGGGGTGAATTGTGATTTCAAAGATTCCTTAATATCTCTTAGGACCAATAAGATATCGACTTGCTTTTTGCTTACAAAGATTACCCACACAAATACGGAAAAATATATTTCAGGATTTTGTCCTAATCAACCCCTAAACGGTGGATCTACAATTGGGGTGAATTATACATCCCGTCGTATTCCCTGTGTTTGTTGAGTTATAAGGTTTCTTTTTGGCACATAGGCGTATTTTTAAAATATCTCGAAATGGTTTTGACAATTTTTTTAAATTTAACCCCTTAAGGGTAAAAAGGGGTAAAATGTGATTTCAAGGATTGTTTAACATTTTTTAGGACCAATAAGATATCGACTTGGTTTTTGCTTACAAAAACTACCCATGCAAATACCGAAAAAAAGATTTTTGGATTTTGTCCTAATCAAGCCCTTAAGGGGTGGATCAACAATCGGGATGAATTATACATCCCGTCGTATTTCCTGTGTTCGTTTAGTTGCAACATTACTTTTTGGCACATAGGTGTCTTTTTAAAATGTCTCGAAATGGTTTTAACAGTTTTTTACCTTTAACAAATATCACCCCTAAAGGGTGAAAATAGGGAATTGTGATTTCAAGGACGCCTTAATATCTTCTAGGATCAATAAGATATCGACTTGCTTTTTACTTACAAAGATTACCCATACAAATACCGAAACACCAATTTCAAAATTTTGCCCTAATCAACCCTCGAAGGGGTGGATCTACAATCGGGGTGAATTATACATCCCGGCGTAATTCTTGTGTTCGTTTAGTTGCAACATTACTTTTTGGCACATAGGTGTCTTTTTAAGATATATCGAAATGTGTTTGACAGTTTTTTTAAATTTTACCCCTAAGGGTTGAAAAGGGGTGAATTGTGATTTCAAGGATTCTTTATTATTTCTTAGGACCAATAAGATATCGACTTACTGTTTGCTTGCAAAGATTATCCATACAATTACTGAAAAACTTATTTCAGGAATTTGTCCTAATCAACCCCTAAAGGGGTGGATCTACAATCGGGGCGAATTATACATTCCGTCGTATTTCCTGTGTTCTTTTAGTTGCAACATTACTTTTTAGCACATAGGTGTCTTTTTAAAATATCTCGGAACGGTTTTGATAGTTTTTTTAAATTTCACTCCTAAAGGGTGAAAAGGGGTGAATTGTGATTTCAAGGATTCCTAAAATCTCTCAGGGCCAATAAGATATTGACTCGCTTTTTGCTTACAAAGATTACCCATACAAATACCGAAAAACTCAGTTCAGGGTTTTGTCCTAATCAACCCCTAAAGGGATGGATCTACAATCGGGGTGAATTATACATCCCGTCGTATTTCCTGTGTTCCTTAATATCTTTTAGAACCAATAAGATATCGACTTGCTTTTTGCTTACAAAGATTACCCATACAAATACCGAAAAACATATTTCAGGTTTTTGTATATAATCGTCGTGAATATCCCGTCGTATTTCCTGTGTTCGTTTAGTTGCAACATACTACTTTTTGACACATATGTGTCTTTTTAAAATATCTCGAAAAGACTTTGATAGTTTTTTAAAATGTCACCCCCAAAAGGGTGAAAAGGGGTGAATTGTGATTTTAAGGATTCTTTTATGTCTCTTAAGACCAATAAGATACCGACTTGGTTTTTGCTTACAAATACTACAAAAATACCATGCAAATGCCGAAAAATATTTCAGGATTTCGTCCTGATCAATGCCTAAAGGGATAAATCTACAATCGGGGTGAATTATACATCCCGTCGTTTTTCCTGTGTTCGTTTAGTTGCAAAGATTACCCATGCAAATATCGAAAAACTTACTTTAAGATTTTATCCTAATCAATCCGTAAAGGGGTGAATCTATATTCGAGGTGAATTGTATATTCCGTCGTATTTTGTGTTTGTTGAGTTATAACATTCTTTTTTGGCAAATAGGTGCCTTTTTAAAATGTCCCGAAATGGTTTTGACAGTTTTTTAAAATGCACCCTTAATGGGGTTAATGGATATTTTTATTCGATAGAACGTTCCTTTGACATAGATATATGAAATTCGCAAAGTTGATTCCTTCCATGACGTAAGTACCCACTAAGAAGAGATTCTTCGAAAGTCGACTTCTAAGGTGCTGAAAAATTTAAACATACATACAATTACATACAATAATTTAAAAAAATATATATTTTTTCATCCCAACCACTCCAAACGGGATGAATTATAGTAACCGTAGTTTTTCCTGTTTGCTGATATAACATTCATCTTTGGCATATACGTGCCTTTTTTAAAACACCTTTTTCAAAATCTTTTCAAAAACAAGTGTTTTGACAGTTTTTTTAAGTTTCATCCCTAAAGGGGTAAATTGTTATTTTTTATTCGATAGAAAATCCTATGGATATTAAGACATGAAATTTGGAGCATACATTCCCTCCATGACGTAAGAAACCAATAAGAAAAGATTCTTCTAATTTCCATTTTTAAGTGGTGAAATGAGGTGAAAATTGATTTAGGGATGCCACAATATATCTTAGGCTCAATGAGATATTGACTTGGTTTTTGCTTACAAATGATACCCATACAAATGTTTAAAACATAAATTTACGTGTTTGCCCTAATCAACCCCTAAATGGATGGATATGCATTCGGGGTGAATTATAAAAACCTTTGTATTTCCTGAGTTATAACACTTCATTTTGGTACATAGGTTTCTATTTAGAAAGCGTTTGACAGTTTTTTTAAATGTCACCCCTTACGGAGTGAATTGGTATTTTTTATTCGATAGAGCGTCCCTTGACAAAGAGATATGAACTTCGGGACAAACCCTTCGTATCACCTGTGCTCCATGAGACCATCAATATGCCGTAGCGAAGCACGGGTTTTCGGCTAGTATATAATATAAACAAAATAGGCTCCAAGTGGAACCCTGAGGTACACCCGATTTAACTGAAATTCTATGAGATATGAAACCATTACATACCACAAACTATGACCTATTTCTAGTGTAGCTATCAAGCCATTGTAATAGGGACCCATGTATGCCGTAACTCGTTAATTTTAATGTAAGTAAAAAGTGATTTATTCTATCAAACGCCTTGCTAAAATCGGTATAAATTACATCAACTTTTTTCTTGCTGTCTAATGCATTGCTCACAAATTGAGTGAAAGGTATTAAATTGGTACGTACTGATCTGCCACTGTAGAAACCATTTTGTTGTGTAATAATTATTTGATTTAAATTAATTTTGAGATTATCGACTATAAGGGATTCCAAAATTTTAGCAAAAACTGGTAATATAGATATGGGTCTATAATTAGTGACGTTATTTTTGACACCGGATTTAAATATTGGCGTAATGAATGATATCTTCCATATATCAGGAAAGACTCCATTCTCCAAAGATTTTTTAAATAAAATATGAAGCGGGTAATCTTAATAATATGCACAATTCTTAACAAATATGGGATGAATTTTGTCAAGTCCACAACCCTTTTTTATGTCAATTTGAATTAGTTTATTGAGAATTTCGTTTTCACTTATTTTTATTGAGCTTAAGTTGATATCATTATCGTTAGACAAAGCGTCTAATAAATGCGGTTGTACATTAGAGTCCACATACATGGATCAAAATAATCGGCAAAGAGATTGCATATATCATTCCCTTCTAGACTCTCATTATTGCCATAGTGCATAACATTAGGTATACTATTATTAGTTTTTAAAGTTTTTGTGTAATTCCAAAAATGTTTTACATTAGATTTAATTTTTGTTTCAATAAAATTTACATGTTGCTCAAGATATTTATTTGCTTTAATTTTAACACTCTGACGTAATATAGCAAATGAGTTGTAATCATCCAAATTATTATAACGCTTCCATTTTTTATTAAATTAATTTTTTTCTTTCAACATTTTTATTAGTGAACTAGAAAACCATTTTGGATATTTAATATTAGGTTGAGAATATAATGGAGTATAGCAGTTAATTAAATTATACAAAATTTTATAAAAAAGATCAGTGCTCTCATTGACGTCCAGTTCATTTAGTGTTTCGTCCCATCTGACAGCAGACAGTTTATATATAAGTGATTCATAATCACACTTTCTGAAGTTGTAAGACTTTTTATTTATTTGAGATAATTTCTTATAATGGTTCAGCGAAAAATTAATTTCAAGAACTGGATGATACAAGTCAGAAATTGGCATAAATTAATATTCAAGTTAAACGAACTCAAAACCAAATCTAGTACTTTGTTTAAATTGTTTCTGCCACCATTAAACTGAAATAAATTGCAATAAGACAAAGTGTTCACTAGCTCTAAATGTATGTTGGATCTTGTCAGATATGTGGGAACAAAATAATTGTGTTGAGAGTTCCAGCTTAGATCCGGCAAATTATAGTCGCCAATAATAATAAACTCATCTCGCGAATATCTAGTTGTGAATATCTAGTTGTGAATAATCATAACGTTTCGGTTAGAAATATTATGTCAAAATTACACGTAGATAGTTCATTGTATAGGTTAAGTAATTTAGTTTTTATTCCTCGCACGTTTTGATAATATGTTCTTATTTCCATTTGTATTTACATACAAATATTTAATTTATTTGTATGTAAAAATGAAATAGTTCGAGTTAATTAATTTTTTGTATATCACTTTCTGAGTAGCAGTAGTAGTAGTAGTAAAATAATTTATTTGTTGCCTTTCGGCTTAAAATCTACATAAATTGTAACATATATTATTGTGTTAATTATTATTTATTCTGGCCTTCAGCACTGCTCTCATCCAATCCTCTCCTTTTCCGTGGTCTCCCAGAAGTTGTAAAGGACCCCTGCTTTCTAACTGCAGTCCTTCACAGCATCGCAGATGATTAAGAGTCTCTATCTCTGTACCGCAGGTTCTGCAAAGCTGCTCCTCCTCCTTCGTCCAGAAGCAGTTTGCCCTCTCTTCATTTCCGCATCTAAATCTCGCAATAATCTTTTGCTGTTTGTTGGGCTGTGCCAGATACCTTGGAACTTCTGTACATGCAATGTATTGGTAGAGCTGATTGTATCGGGACTTGGTTATTCTACTACATTGCTCTTGTTTCTGCACATCTTTATCTCGTTCCGTCACCATTAGCACTGTTTCTAGCCCAGATCTTTTTCTTCCTTCGATATCTTCCTTTGATGTGCCATTTCTTGCTAGGAATTCATTTTTCTTCGTTGTCCATTTTGTTATATTAGTTTCTTTTTCCTTCCAGCACTCTTTTAAAATATTGTTTTCGGTGGTCGCAATATTTTCTTCGAACTTCATTGCTCTTTTGCCCGTCATTATTCTTAGCTTTTCTCTCTTTGTTTCTTCCAAAATAATGTAACTTGGGGTATGTCTGTCCAAGCCCAAAGTCCATTTCAGGTATTGTTCCTGCAATCTTTCTATTTTTTCCTGTTCTTGCCATCCCCATATTTCCTGTCCATATATGAGGCTTTTAACCAGACTGTCAAACATAAAAATTCTTCTTTTGAAATTGTTCTGGAACATTCTTTCTCCCATACTCCAAACTCTTCCCATTACCATTCTTGCCTTTTTTGTTATCTCCTTTATGTGTGTCTGGTCTTCATTGCTCTTCTGAAAAGTATACCCTAGGTACTTGAATTCTTTTACTTGTTCTATATCCTGCCCTTTCCATCTCCATTTGTTCTCGGTCTGTCGTCCTCCTCCCTTTTTAAAAACTAAAACTTTGGATTTTTTCGTACTGAGGATCATCTTCTTTTTGTCCAGGTATCTCTCCAATCTGCTCATCATTTCCTTCAATTCTCCCGGTGTTTTGGCTAGTAAGACAATATCGTCTGCGTAAGCTAGCGTCCATATTTTTATATTGCCTATCACTACTCCTCCGGCTTGCCATTTCTCTAGTATTTCTTCAAGGTCCGATATATATAGGGAAAATAATATTGGGCTTAATGGACAGCCCTGCCTTAGTCCCCTTTCTGTCCAAAACTTTCCACTTTCTTCTTCGCCTACTCTTACCACGCTATATGTTTCTTCATAAATTTCTGCTATTTTTTTTATGAGAAGTGCGCTGATGCCTTTCTTTCGCATTATGCTCCATAGGTGTTGCCTGTCTACTAAATCGAACGCCGATTTTAGGTCAGTGAAGAAAGCATAGATTTTTTCTTTTCCTTTTGATATCTCTTTATCTATCAGGTGTTTTAATATATATATATATATATTATCCATTGTGCTTCTTCCCTTTCTGAATCCTGCTTGGTTATCGGGGATGATATGTTTTGTTTCCACTTCTTGTGTTAATCTATTCTCTATTACCATTGCATATAACTTATATAAGGGGTGCTGTCGTGATCCCTTTTTTTGTATATAGGACATATAACGCCTTTTCTCCATCCATTTGGAAATCCTTGTCCTTTCCACACTGCATTTAAAATTTCTTCAATTTTACATTTCATATTTTCCGTGCTGTAAATCCAAGCTTCATTTTGAATGTTATCTTCTCCAGGTGCTTTCTTTTTCTTCATTCGTGTTAGTTGTTTATCTATTTCCTCTTTTGTTATTATATTTTCTGTAAAAGATGGGCGTTTTGGTGTGCTTATTGTCATTTTATCGGTACCCTGTAGTGTTCTTATAAAATGTTTTTCCCATTCTTCGATTTTTATCTTTGTACTGATCTTATTTCCTGTATGCTTGTCTCTGTTTATAAATTTTCATATTTCTGATTCGTTTTTTATTGCTTCTATGGTTTTGATTATATTGTCTTCGTGTTGTTTCTTCCTTGCCTTGCACATAGTTTTGTATTCTCTTTTTTTTGGTGTGATAATTATTGTAATCCTTGGTTGTGTGGCCTTTTTTCCATTTTCTGAGTGTTTTTCGTACTTCTGTTTTCCGCTTCTTACATTCTTTGTTCCACCATGGGTTCTTCCTAGTAATGTAACCCACGTATTTTAGCTTTTTCCTTACTGCCTCTTTTATAGCTGCTTTTAGTTCTTCTAACATTTCTTCTGTCTTTGTTTCTTTAAAAGTTTGGTTGGATAAAGTTTGTTTGTATGTTTTTACTGCTTCTTCAGACCAGTCGTTGGTTTCTACCCATTTTTTTTTACTGTTTCTACTAATATGTTCTCTTTCAACTTTGCTATTATTGGTTGGTGTTCCGTATCCATCCTTTCCCCTACTTCAAATGCCTCTAACTTGTATCTTGCTTCCTCATTTGTTAATACATAGTCTATTACGGTATTTCCTTGCGGTCCTAGGTATGTATATTCTCCTTCATGGTCTCCATGTATGTTTCCGTTTAAGATGTTCCAGCCTCGTTCTTCTATTAATTCCACTAAAATTTTCCCATCTTTGTTTATAAATTTGTCTTTGGTTGCTCTTTTGTTGTTATCTGCTTCTCCATTTAACTGGATTGCTCCTAGTTTTCCAATCCTTGCATTAAAATCCCCGCCTATTATCAGATTGTATTCCTCTTTTTCATCTAAGTATTCGTTAATTTTTTCTTTTATTTCCTTCATCCCTATGTTGTTGTATACTGTAAGTATTCTCCATTTTTCATTTCTAATTCTGATTTCCCGTTCTTGTATACCTTGTATATTACTTGTAATGTCTGTTTCATTGATTTCGTTTCGTATCCCCGTTATTATTCCGCCCTTTGCTCTACCTTTCTTCTTTTCTCTGGTTGCATATTGTATTTTCCATTGGTAACCTTGTGGTAGGGTTTTTTTGAATTTATTCCATTTATTTGCTTCCAGCCATGTTTCCATTAGTCCTATTATATCAAATGTAGTTATGTATTCCCAAAACTCTTCATCCTTGTTGCCTTCCCCTCCTATGTTCCAAAAGCCTATTTTTATATTTTTTGTTTTTGTTGATAACCTATTATTTTCCAGTTCATTGTCCATTTCTTTGCCGTGTTGTCCTTGGTTTCCGCTGTGCATATCGATTAGTTTTTTGGCTTTATATTTTCTTTCTCGTCGTCCCATTCAAAGTTTTTCCCATTTATAGCTATCTTCTTGTAACCTATTTTTACTCTGTTCCCTTTTTCTATCTCTGTTTTTCTTATGTCCCTTAATTTCTTTTGTATGTCTCTTTCCTTTAGGGTTAAGTCGTGTTCTATGTAGATTATATCTCCGGCCAACTTATTTTTGTTTTTCATCACTTCTTGTTTATCTTCCCATGTTTTAAGTTTAGCCATTACTATTGGCTTGCCTTCTCCCCTTTTTCCCATTTCATATGCCTCTTCTACCTTCAGTTGTACTCCTAGTTTATTGGCTATAAAATGTTCGACTTCTTGTTTTGTATTACCATTTTCTATGTTAACCCCTTTAATTATTATATTGTTTTTTCTCTCAAACTTTTCTTTTTCTCCCATCTTTCTTCCATGTTTTGTATTTTCATTCTTATAGTTTTGTTTTCTTCCTCCAATTTTAGTATTTTATTTTTATTTTCCGCTTGCATCCTTTCCAAATCTTCTCTTATAGCTTGGTTATCTGCCTTGATTTCTTTTATATCTTTTTTTATTTCTATAATACCTCCCAATTGCTCCAAGATTTTATTTAGTTTGAAATCCATATCCTCCATTTTTTTCTCCATCTCGCCGTCTTGCTTTTCAGCTGTGCTTATTTTTTCTGTGCCCTGGTTTTTCTTTGTGGTTCGTACTGTTTTCTTATTCACGTTGAATATATTTGCGTCTTCGTTTACTCCTTCTTGATTATTTTCCCGTTTCCTTTTTAGGAATTCTGCGATTGAGCCTGTAGAATCAGTTCTACTCCGGTCCATTAATTTATTTAGGCTCCTTGAAGTCCGCAACCTCCTATACTCTTCTGTATTACCAGTGGCCTTCCAGCAGTTAAGCAAAATATTCCAAGTGTCGCCCGCTTAGCGCGCTGCACTGCAACCCTACTACTTTCAAGTTGCAGACTAAGGTGGCGCTGGCCTAGAACCTTCTACTCGCTGCTAGATGTCACTTCTTCAATTTATTAGTACTCGATATTATCGATTGAGACTTTGACAGTTCAGATCTTTTTAATATAAGTTTAAATAAGTGATATTCGTGCGGTTTAAGGGTTTTTAGGTTTAAAAGTTACCTTTTTTGCGGCAGGACGCTTCTCCAATCGGGCAACGTAGCCTTTATTTATTTTTTTTGCACCAATTAACACTACTTTTTGAATAAATAGGGAGCTCTCTAAAACACGTCTAAAACACATTAACACAATATTTCTCTCATTCAACACTTTCTGAGTATATAATCGATATAGGCGACGTTTCATTCTTACGAGCAAATATCTTGCAATTTTTAACCCAAACAAATTTGAATTTTTTTTCAAAGGCGGCATCTTCGGTCTTTTTGAGCAGCAGTTTATTAGTCGGGTTGAGATGATCGTTTACAAAGATTTTGCTTTTGTTGTTAAAATCTAATTTGTCCGCGGTTAGGTCTTTTAAATTTCTCGCACTAGCCAAGAAATTGTCCCTCTTGAGTCGGGTATAAACCTTACAATTACGTTTTTTGGTTTATTTGTGTTGACTTGGTACGAAGAAACACGATGAAGTGCATCAATTTCCTTTATTGGGCAACCGATTTTTTCCCCAATATTTTCGACAATATATTTTCCTGCGGATGTTCGGGAATTCCCACTATTTCTACATTATTGGATCGTGCTCTTTGTTCCAGGTGATCATTTTTCTTTTTAGCGAGTGGACTTCACTGATAAGTGAGTCGTATGTTTTCATCTTGCATGACAGGGTATTGGATGTTTTTTGAAAATCGTCAATCTTGTTAGAGAAAAAATGTATAGATTTGTCAGATTCCTGTAAATTAGACATTTCCATTTGTCCCTGCCAGTGGTGTTGCCATTTTTCAATTTGCAACAATTTTGCCATAACATCTGTTAAAGTTGGTTCATTACTAGGCTAACTTCCATCAGGAATTGGAGACGCAGGCGGTTCAACATTTTTACATTTCTTACAAATTCATAGAAGATTTGAGGATTGTTGCAGGGCATCCTTTTCCGAGTTTCCCGCGCAACTAAGATGATAAGTTTTGCTGCAGATACCGCTGCACTTGATACCTGGATATGTTCTCTGACTCACATTTTTCTTACACTTGTCGCACACTGAAACCATATTGTTTTGAATTCGGTATAAACAGCGGACCGATTAATACGAAAACAAAATCAATGTACACGTCACAACTCTAATACCTCACTAACTAGTTACAAACGGCGCAGCACTGGGTTACATTGTAGATATAATTTTTTTAAATAACAAATAATTGTTTATAATCACAAGGGAATTGTTGAATATTAGTTAGTTATTATTAATAACCGATTTATGTGCAACTATTCATATAACATACTTCCATTAAATCACAAAATAAACTATCAAAATATTAATTTTAACGGAGAGCAATTTAACACATGCACACCATGTAAAAAAAAATGGATATATGTATAATGAATAAAAAATTATAAAGAACAACAATAGTAGGTAATAATAATATAACGTTAATACCTATATTTACTTATAAATAAAGTCCATTCTTCTAGTGTTTTTGCAAAAATCATCTATAATATTATCGTATAGTCTTTTTTTAGTCGCAATGTTAATCAAAAAATTTTAGATTGAAAAAATTAACAGGCACTACGAATTATTTAACTCAACAATTAAACACAAAACAGTTTTTGTTTTTCTAGTTGCAATGTGTCAAACAAAACGATAAACACGTTATGCATCATTTAAAATTCTCCTACGTTAAAACCACAGAACATAAATGAAGAACGAACCCTCCCAGCAAAAAAAATTAGTACGTCTAACAGCGCTCCTTACAACAGTCCAGTGAACTAAATAACTGAACCGCCAAATTTGAATTACACTATCAGTTTTAGGTTTATAATTATTGTATTAAATATATATTTTTTGTGTATTGCAACATTTTGTTATTTATATTAACAAAAGTTTTACAATAAACAAAAAAATACATATATTTTAAAACCTGTAATAATATAAATAAGGAATCTAAATAAATAAATTTAAATAAAAGATCTAATCTATTTATTTTTGGAACACAAAATTACATACTAAGAAATAAAATACTGAGAAATAAAATAAGTTACTTTTGAACTGTCAATATTTATAAGAATCACAACTTTTCACTGTTAGATATAAATAATATTTGTCGTTACTGGAGTTGTCTTTTTAAAAAGGATTTATTTTAATATTACAAATTAAAATATTAGAAGTACATAGTTTTATGTCAAATACCAGAATGAATATAATACATAAAAATGGTCTTTTATAATCTTAACATATTTAGCAAGGTCAGGGGTTTTAACATGACACTGTCTGGCGTGCTTCTCACAGAGTCATCATAATACCGAAGGTAACTTATATAGCTGTTTATCTAACAGGGAAACGTTGTGATTCGAAAATAAATGCTGACTGTCCAAAAGTAGAGTTATTTTATTTCTCATATACTATTATCTAGACATTAATATAATTTACAAAAAAAAAAAAAACACAAAAGACAATATCAAAATAAACAAAACTAATTAACTCCTAACTAAAAATAATGGCAGTTACTCAGCGACTTAAAAACAACACAACACGAAGCTACTGGTCGTTAGAAGTCGGCTACGTTCGTAATATATCTATTTATTTTGCATTCTCTCGCCATCTCTACACGGTCCAAAGAACTAAAACAGTATCCAAGGTTGGTCCATAAGAGTGTCACCCGGCTGGTAAAAATACACTGCTTCCGTTTGTTAGTTACAGGACTGAGAACTGCGACCTGTACCCTGAACACTACAGACAGATAGACAGCGGACAGCGGGTACTATTGAAGATTTGAGACGCACTTCTGTCTAAAGCGTTTTTTTTTTTTCATTATTGTATTTCAATAAAATGAGCGTTCATGCGCGCTTGCATTTTTTCGCGACAAGAACATTTTTAGACAAAAATGGGTAAAAATATAACACATATTTGGTTTTAAAATAGTTCCTAATTAATTTTATTTTTTTTAATATAAACGCTTACTAAAAGTAAGTGAAGCACTGCTTCCTGTGCTTCCATTGACGCTTCGCCACTGAAACACACAAATATGTACGTATATGCAAAGTTCAAGAAGTTGAGGAGAATATCATCTGGAAGATTTTATAAGTAAAAATTAATAATTACACATTGATATGATGATTTATTTTTTACAAATTTTATGATTAAATAAATTTAAAAAAAAAAATGTTTATACATTTATTATTATGCATTTCCACATTTGCAGTTGGTTCAGTAATAAAGCACCTCCCATTATATAATTTTGCATTAAAACATTCCTACGGCCAGTGTTGCGTACAGCTTATTTTGAACTTCCTTATGTAAGTGGGGGGAGAGCAATTTTTCATTAGCACTATACTACTGCGTATTATCTAGAACAGGGGCGGGCAAATCTTTTGGCTGTCGGCCCACATTGCGAATGAAAATTTATTTAAATATTATTTTTGTTACGAAGGATATTTTATAAATTTTAAAACAACACGTGTATTTATTATGCAATTTAAAGAAAAAAATTGTAAAGAATGAAAATTTTAAAGAATATTGGACAGACAGTAATATTTTTGCAGGACACAATAATGTATAAAATGCTTCGCGGATCGGATAGAATTTCAGCGCGGACTGCCATTTGCCTAGGCCTGATCTAGAAGAATTTCCAAAACGACTCAAGAGGAGATTTCTGAAACATCGTTTACTTCAATACTTAAGCACATAATACTTACTTTCTAACACACACGATTATTACATATTTCTAAACTTTTGTTAGGTTTTTTGAAATTTTCGCTAGAATTAAACAAAATTACTGTCTTCCTCTACCTCTTCTCCCTTTCACCAGCAAGCAGTTCGTTCTCCTTCCTATATAATTCTCATTTCTCCTCATAATATGTCCATACCAGTGAAGTCTTCTTTCTTGCACCTTCTTTAAAACCTCTACTACTTTAGTCATTTATCTTATCATTTCGTTCCGTATCCTATCTCTTATTGTCTTGCCCATCATCCACCTCAATATTCTCATCTCATTCAAATCCAGCTTCTTTTCCTGTTTTTTTTTTTTTTTTTATTGGCCATGTCTCGCTACCATAGGTCATAGCTGGCCACAACACGGTTTTGTACACTCTGCCTTTGGTATCTCTTCCGTTTCTCCGATCACACAACACCCCTGACACCATTTTCCATTTAATCCATCCTGCCTGTACCCTGTAACCGAGATATTTAAACTCTCTTACTCTACCTATTCTGTCATGTTATAAATTCAATTTCTCGGTGTTGCCTTTTGCTCCAAACCACATGCATTCCGTTTTCGTCCTGCTAATCATAAGCTCTCCACCTTCAATGGCCTCTCTCCCTTTTTCTAGCTTTTCTTGTGATGTTTCTATGCCCTCCTCTACTAACACAATGTCATCCGCAAAGAGCATGGAGCCTGATCTCTCACCTTCTCCGTTAGCAAATCCATGACGATATTTAACAAGTAAGGGCTGAGAGCTGAACCTTGATGTAAACCTACTGAGACAGGGAACCTTTTCGTTATTCCAACACTAGATCTTACTTGTGCGTGTGCTTCAAGATATATGTCCTTCGCTAGTCGCACATACTTTTCCGGCACCTCTTTTTCTCTCATACACCTCCATATTTTCTCTTTACGCACTGTGTCATAGGCTTTTATCAAATCTATAGATCAGAAAGATCAGATGTAATTTGTTTTTGCTTCTCTCCATGCCTTTCTAGAAGCTACCTTAAGGCAAACAGCGCGTCCGTTGTTCCCCTTCTCGGCATGAAGCCAGACTGTTCCTTTCCTATTGAAGTTTCTTCCCTCAATTTCTGCTCCACAATTTTCTCCCAGATTTTCATCGAAGGTGGCAATAGTTTTATTCTCATACATTCTCATTTATTCTCATACATTCTTATATATCCTTCTCCTTATATATAGGTATTAAAAGACTCTTTCGCCAAACCTCAGGTATCCTCTCTTTCTTATCTATTTTACAAATCAGGTCCCATAACAAATCCACTTCCTCATTTCCAAGAGCCTTCCATGTCTCTACAGGTATACCGTCTGGCCCTACCGCCTTACCCTTCTTCATTCTTCCAATAACTTCAAAGACTTCTTCTCTTGTTATTCCAGACATTACATTCTCGTTAGGTGTTCTACAGTTCAGATCGTTTCTTGGGTGCTCTTCATTTAACAACTTGCTGAAATAATCGCCACACCTTTGCTTTCCTTCCATATCTTCACTCTTTTAACTGATAAACAATGCATACAACTTCATAAATTCAATTAACGGGGATATGCGCGAAATTATAAGTTAGGTTGTTGGAATATGTATAATAATATTTATTATTTTGATAATAAATATTATTATACAACAATTTAAATGGGATATAATGACAAATGAAAGAAATAATACAATGTTAATTAGCAGATATAAAATAATTTATTATGACATATAAAATATATATTATTTAACTTGTAAAAAATAACATGTGATATAAAAAAATCATTTTCAGGAGTTTTAACTTGCTTTAGTTTAATTCACTGTATTGATATCTGACCGAAGTCAACTGCTTATTTCTGGCTGAGTTGAGGTTCTAGCCATACCTACGCCCGAGAAGCTACGGACCACCCAGTAAAATACTATGTATAATTCGAAGCCTTAGGGCAAGAATAATAAAGTTCTATCTATCTATAAAAAAATCATATGTAATCAATAAAATAATTGTTGAGTTGTTGGGGCATGTTTTCTCATAAACAGAAAGTATATTTGAATGATTTTTTTTGCTTTCCTTTTGTCTGTTTTAAAAACAACTGTAACAAATCAAAAACCAAATTATATGCATCTTTTATAACAATTATTTTATTGATCATACAGAACATTTATTATCTAAAGTTGGCCGGGTTGGCAGGACGGGTGTCTAGCGCACTTCGGAAGACAATATTTATCATTCATTTCCAAATATATGGACTGGTCGAGGTGGCTCAATAAACTGGCGCACCATATCTCCTGATTTGATTTTTTTCAGTAAGCCTTTTCTGCTTTTAAGCATTTTATAATAGTCTTAATATCGCTTCACTTCGTTCGTATTATTTTGTTGATATGATCAATTATTTAAATTGAAATATACTTAAAGTAAAGGCAGTAAGTATTAAAAATAATCTTAGCAAATGTTTTAATATTAAGATAACAATTTTTCGGAAATTCGGGACAAATATTGTTTGCGAAAAAAATTGGGACAAAGGGTGAAAATTAATGTGTATAAAAAACAGAAATTATATATAATTACTGGCGCGCATCCAGAAGGTCATGGCCTTGATTCCTCCTGCAAACTCAAAAAACCTCGCTCTTAAGAGCCTGGTATACATTATTGTTGGGAAGTTTATATTTAAGCGCCAATATTTCGCGCTATTGCCTTTGTTTATTGCGTTGTTAATAAATTAAATTGACAGATGTAAAAATTATTCCAAAAGTTTCAAAATATATATTTTCCATATTTATATATTTACTTTTATTTTCACGTTAATTACTGCCTGGAACTTCCTATGATTGTCCAATTTTATAAGAATAAAAGGGGGGACGAATAAAAGGGGTGAGCTGCGTCCTGTGGATGTAAATATTCATCTCGCTGATGGTACTATTGCCAAAACTACAGGATCTGGTGAGGTGATGCTATCATGTCACCTACCAGAGAGCGGAGTACGTATGATAACAGTCAAAGATACGTTGTACTCTCCTGACCTCGACGCGAACCTACTCTCCGTGCCACTACTGACAAAACGTGGATTTCGGGTTGTATTTGACAAAAATGTGTGCACCATTGAGAGAGGGATAAGAATATCATTGCTAGGGCAGTAAGAACAAACAATATATACTGTCTGGAAGCAGAGAACAGGACGGAGAAGACAGGTTCAGCCGTTGCAACAGCGAGGTTGCAAGAGTCTGCATCGCAGGCTTGGTCATCGCGACGTCAAAGCAATTCGTCGAATGATAACTGAAGATCTGGTGAGTGGTATGATCATCAAAGGCAAGGGTGGTGACGTCGTGTGCGATCACTGCCAGCAAGGTAAGATGACACAGAAACCATTTCCAACCAGTACTTCAAGAGCTGAGAATCGGACCTCATCCACAGCGATGTTTGCGGACCGATGCAGACGCCGACTCCTAGTGGAAACTTGTATATGGTGACTTTCGTGGATGATTTTTCTCGTTTCACAGTCGCCAAACTAATCCGGACGAAAGATGAGGTGACTGACGTATTCAAGCAGTATGTGGCTTCCCAACTGAATTCTGAAGGGGAAAAAGCCAAAGATTTTACGTACGGATAATGGTAAAGAATATGTCAAACAAGAGCTGGAGAAGTTCCTGAAAGACCAGGGAATCGAACACCAGCTGACCTGCCCATACACGCCACAACAGAATGGAGTTGCTGAAAGGAAGAACCGCTCGCTGATCGAGATGGCAAGGTGTATGCTTCTTGATGCTGACCTACCCAAAAGTTTCTGGGGAGATGCAGTGTTGGCTGCGGCTCACATACAAAACCGTTTGCATAGCCGCAGTGTCCAGCACACTCCACACGAACATTGGTTTGGGCCAAAGCCCGATGTGAGTGCTATTAAGCAATTTGGTTCACGTGTATTTGTGCACGTTCCTAAAGTAAAACGCTAAAAGTGGGACGACAAGGCTGAGGAAGGCTTAGGCCTTGGTATAGACGCTCACTGCAAGGGATACCGGATATGGAATCCGAAGACAGATCGTGTCACTCTGGCAAGAACGGTAAAAATAATCGGAAAGGAAATATCAACGGACAAGAAGAAGCTCAAGGAGAATATAAGCTACAATAAAATAACTGACTGGGACGATTTAGAACCAGAGTCAGAAGGGGCAACGCCGCCAGAGTCAGTGTCTGTTGAGCCTCTCCAAATCAACGAAGTTGTGATTGGCGAAGAAAGAGTTCGTAATCAGACAACGGAACAACGTGTTTCAACTAGAACCACTAAAGGTATTCCTCCAGAGAGACTCAATTACAGGGCCGAGTATTCAAGGAACAAATAGCCGGCTGGCCGGAACGAGATGATGGAGCTGCCTAAACATGAACGCCGTAGGTGGATGGATGCAGTGAGAGAAGAACTGAAATATCTAGCGAAACACGAGGTATGGGAACTTGCTTCTCTTCCGGCAGGAAAGAAAGCGAGCACTGCGAAGTGGGTATTCAAGATGAAGACCGATGCAGAGGGGCATCCCATCACCTACAAAGCAAGGTTGGTAGCACGAGGCTTCACTCAGAAATATGGAAGCGACTACGATGAGACTTTTGCTACAGTAGTACGACATGCCACCGTGCGAGTTTTACTGGCGGTGGCAGCTACCCAGAAGTAGCACGTCAGGCACCTCTACGTCAAGTGTGCCTATCTAAATGGTGACTTGGAGGAAGAACTTTATCTCGAGCAACCTCTAGGTTTACAGAAGACAGGCCAAGAGGGAAAGGTGCTGAAACTAAAGAAGAGCCTCTATGGTCTTAAGCAGGCAGCTCGTGCATGGAATCGTACAGCTACAGAAGCATTCCAGCAACTAGGCTTTCAGCGTGGAAATGCTGACCAGTGCCTTTACACACGTCAAGAAAAAGAGGGGGTAACATATGTACTCCTATATGTAGATGATATGCTTGTTGTTGGAACCACACCAGAAGTAACCAAACGGGTTAATGATCAACTCCAGAGCCATTTCCAGATGAAAGATCTGGGAGATGTGCATTTCTACCTTAGAGTGCAAATTGATCGAGATGAAGATCGGTCCTTTTTGTTGGGACAGTCTACAAAAATTAGACTACTTCGAAAGCAAGACATCATCAAAATGGAATATTGCCCCACTGATGAGATGGTGGCTGATATTTTCACCAAACCTCTGTGCCGAGACTTGTTTGAGAAGTGCTGCAAGAAACTAGGACTGTGGAACTAGAATGCCGCGCTGCATTGGCGAGAAGGGGTGTTGGGAAGGCAATATTTCCCGCTATATGCATTTGTTTATTGCATTGTTAATAAATTAGATTGACAGATGTAAAAAATATTCCAAAAGTGTCAAAAATATATATTTTTCATATTTATATATTTACTTTTATTTTCACGTTAATTACTGCCTGGAACTTCCTATAATTGTCCAATTTTCAAGTATTATAAAGATTTTTCTTATATGAGGCCAATGGGAAATGGCCTCAAAAAAAAAATCTTAATTTAGGAAAATGGGCTGCCAAAGACTACGCAAGCCAAAATAGATTGGGAATCACTAATTTATGTTTTTTTAAAGGTTTACACCAGCCAAACCTTCGTAATTGTCCTTAGCTAAACATTTTTCTATCGCTTTTAACTCTTCATTTGCAAAACTATTACATTTTTTTGGGAACAACGTATATATTCTGGCATAATCGTAACAGTCTATAACTCCATCGTCGTTGCAATCCTACAACAAAAAAATGTTAATTTAATATTGCATTGGGTTGTTACATAAGTCCGTTCGTTTTTGTTTTTTTTTTCACCTTTTATTCAATAAAATATACATTCTAAAAAAAACTTTTATTATCAAATGTACTGTCCATTGTTTTCTATCACTTTGGACAAACACTCAGGCAATTTCATATTGCCATATCTCCAGAAGGTTTCATCTTTGCTCTCGAAAAATCTATAGAGGTGAATTTTGATATCATCCAAAGATACGAAATTTTTTTCGTTAAGGGAATTTTGTAAAGAGCGGAACAAATGGTATTCGGAGCATATGGTCCAGACATCGCACTATCCGACTACCATTTGTTCTGCTTTCTACAAAATTCCCTTAACGGAAAAAATTTCGCATCTGTAGACGATATCAAAATTTACCTGGACAGATTTTTCGAGAGCAAAGACGGAACTTTCTTGAGAGATAGCATTAGAAATTGCTTGAGCGTTTGTCCAAAGTGATAAAAAATAATGGGCAGTACATTTGATAATAAAGTTTTTTTTAGAATGTATACTTTATTGAATAAAAGGTGAAAAAAAAAACACCGAACGGTCTTATGTAAACACCCAATATATCGACGTAATAAGAAGTATGTTATAAGTATACGTATTGTTATAATTAAATTAGTTATATTTGTAATGTATTTAATACAATACAGAGCTACAATAATTAAGGTAAAATGTATCGACTTATATGTTAATACAGGTGTAATATATCAGCACCTTAAAGGTAAACTGTATCAAGTCACATTTTTATCAGAAATTACATTTTAGTGCCAAGTGACTTAATACTTTATAGTCCGTCGATTGGAAAATAATTTGGAATTATAGCTCTAGCCAGTTTCAATATACGTTGCTTTAAAATTGTATCAAGTCGATCAACGCAAGGAAGTAAACAATCTTAAATCGTCTTTTCTGAACTGTTTATCATTTGTGACTTAATACAAGTTACCTCTGAGGTGCGGATATTCTTTATTGTAGAAGGGAATCAAATATCCAAATGTGTTTAATAATAATTCAAAATGTGCGTCTGCGCAGACAGTTCAAAACTAGTGATTTCCTGACGCTAACATAAGAATAAAATGACCGTAGCAGATGGCAGCACCGAAGATTTAAACATCTAGCGTGAAGGCAAACCGATGTTAAACATCGGCGGACTTAAAGTTCACTTATCTTAAAGTTCTAATGTGAAAATGGTATTATAAGCAGTATGTAGAGCAACAGGTTATTCAAGGTCGCGATGGACAAACAGATCAGTTCCACTCGAATGCTAAACAACGGACTTACTCAAGGATCGGTACTTGCGGCTACTTTACAACCTGTATATCTTCAATATGCCGCAAACAGGAAACAAAAAATTCGCTTATGCAGCCGATCTAGCCATAACAACACAGCTCGGAAATATGCTCAACCTGGAAAAGACGCTAACAGAAGATCTAGCCTTACTTAGTGAGTATTTAAAAAAATGGCGACTAACTCTCAGTACTGCAAAAACTGAAACTTGCTGTTTCCATTTAAATAACAAATTGGCTCATACGCCTATTACTGTGACTCTTGACGGAGCAATCCTGCCTTTCAACCCAACACCAAAACATCTGGGAGTGACACTTGACAGGACACTTTCTATCAATAAACACGTAAGCAATGTTGCCGTGAAATATCAGACCCAGAAAGAATATTCTTCAAAAACTAGTTGATTCATCGTGAGGAGCAAACAAGTCAACACTTCAAATAAAAGCGCTAAGCCTAGTGTACAGAGCCGGCACTAGCTCTTTTGTCACGTGGGGCAAACCCACCAAACTGCGCCCTTTTAGGTGCTCGCAATCTTATTTCAAACATATTCTTTTGATTTAGATGGTTGCAATTTTAATATTTTAACATTTTAACCGAATACTAGTTATGACTTAGTAAATTTGCTAGATAAATACAGTGGTACCTCGACTTACAAATCTCTCGACATACAAACATTTCTAGATACAAACTATTTTCATATCCTATATTGACCCCTAGATACGAACCGTGACGTTTTTCTTTTCAAATTAATTAAAGTCTATTTACATTATGGTTTTTAAAACTTTTTTCCCTAGTACTAGAAACAGGCTACTACTACAGGCAACAAATCGAAAACTCCAGTCACAAAACCAGACACAATAAAATTTTCCTTTTTTTACAATTTAATGAAAGATGATTTTCAGACTAATCATATAAAATAGAAAATTTTGTAAAAAAAGAATTGTTGCGACCACTTGAGTCGCAAAACTATTCAAAATTACCGCTTTTGGTAATTTTTATGAATTCTTATTTTTCATATACAATTCTAGCGTTCATTGTATGAACCGCTAGAATCTTGTATAATTCTGTCTGAGACAGCGACTACTCGATTGTCTTTCATCAAGAACAGACCTCTTTTTGAGTTTTTTGATAAAATCTAATATACTGTGTTTCGAGTTTACCAAGAAGGGGGTTGCGAGCATTTGGTAAACAAGAATTATCGCTTGACCACCGTTCGGGATCTAAGTTTTTTACGAGAAAAAAACCCCGTTTTTGGATCGCGTCAAGAAGTTGTCTAATTTTTTATATTTTTTCACCATCAAAAAATATCTATCTATAAAGTTCTCAAGTAGTGTCTATTTGGAACTACCAAATAACCATACGCGAACCAGGATAACCAAGACCACTCCAGAAGTTGGGCCAGTAATCAACCAACATCGGCGATTCCACCAGGAAATTGTAGGGTCCGATTGTGGATAACTGAAGCCAACTTCTGTATCTGTATTCCACGCTAAGTATTTTTCCGTATTTTCATACGGAACGCGTGAGTACACATTTTAATTCGTAATTTCTCATTGTTTTCTGACGCGCCGCACAGTCCAGTCCCTGTGCGTGCGCACATTGTAATTTTTGCCATTTTCTTAATTTAAATTCTGTAAATTGTAAATTGAATATTATTTGGAACGACCAAATAACCAGACGCGAACCAGGAGAACCAAGACCACTCCAGAAGTTGGGCCAGTAATCAACCAACATCGGCGATTCCACCAGGAAATTGTAGGGTCCGATTGTGGATAACTGAAGCCAACTTCTGTATCTGTATTCCACGCTAAATATTTTTCCGTATTTTCATACGGAACGCGTGAGTACACATTTTAATTCGTAATTTCTCATTGTTTTCTGACGCGCCGCACAGTCCAGTCCCTGTGCGTGCGCACATTGTAATTTTTGCCATTTTCTTAATTTAAATTCTGTAAATTGTAAATTGAATATTATTTGGAACTACCAAATAACCAGACGCGAGCCAGGAGAACCAAGACCACTCCAGAAGTTGGGCCAGTAATCAACCAACATCGGCGATTCCACCAGGAAATTGTAGGGTCCGATTGTGGATAACTGAAGCCAACTTCTGTATCTGTATTCCACGCTAAGTATTTTTCCGTATTTTCATACGGAACGCGTGAGTACACATTTTAATTCATAATTTCTCATTGTTTTCTGACGCACCGCACAGTCCAGTCCCTGTGCGTGCGCACATTGTAATTTTTGCCATTTTCTTAATTTAAATTCTGTAAATTGTAAATTGAATATTATTTTGTGTATAGTTTCTCACCCCAATGTATTTGGTTGTGTCGGGGAGAAACATATATTTGTAAAACTTATATCACCCGTCTACTGGGTGACCATTATTTATACTAATTTACTATTTTCCCCACTTAATTTTTGTTTGTTATAAAAATTATTCAAAATAATTTTTCGTGTTACTCAGAGCAGTTCTACGATATAAACGGCTGATTAGGGATTCAAGAGGACAGAATTGTGTTATTACTCCTCGAGAACCACTGTGTGGGCCCCTTCGAATACCTCAACTCCCAGCGAAAAATAACCACTTGTAATAAGTCTCCAAGAATAATCTCTTGGAGTGAAATACGTCTGAACCCTGCCTGTCCTTTTTTATGTTTGTGAGTATAACTCTGCTCTGTAGTAACGCGCCCCTTTTCCAACGATTTACCTGCAATTCTGCTGCAGGTTAAATCCGCACACATCACAATTTTCTCAGCAGAACCGTTTATTAGGCACCACATGTGGCGGGTCCTACTATCTTAGTCGTAGACCTATGTGACGCCGCGACGCCTGCGTCTCTCCTACGAAACCAGCTCAACGGGCGCCACAATAATAATATGTAATGGTATACAAAATGCATATTTATAGTGAAAAAGTGTTCCTTCTCACTCATTCTCCATTTCTTTTCATTTTCTTCATTTAGTTGAGAATAGTATTTGTTTTAAATTTTTTGTTTTTTTTTTTTTTATTTTATTTTTTTTAATCTGGGAACGGATTAATTGAGTTTCCATAAAATATAATGGAAAATTGGGATTTTAGATACATACTTTTTAAGATACGAACCGCGGTGGGAAACAAATTAAGTTTGTAAGTCAAGGTGCCATTGTATGTGTAAATGTGCCACTATAATCAGTTATAAATGTTTTCAGATGTGTAAGAAAGTTAATACAGCCCAAAAGAAGACTGAATATTATTACATAATCAATAAATGTATACATCTTTAAACTAAATTTTATAATTAATATGTACAAGATTGATATAGAAATGAAAATTTATAATTTTCATCTAAATAAAAATAGAAAAACTTAATAAAAACCTAGAATATGTATATTTAGTGTCTGTTTTGGCGCCCCCAATAGCTGGCGCCCTGTGCCTGTGCCCCTGTCGCCCCTGCCTTTCACCGCCGCTGCTGGTGTACGCAACAGCAGAATATTGTGCCCCTGTTTGGTGCCATTAGGTCAACATTGTCTACTGGCTTCCAGTTCTCGCTCATATTCAGCCACCCAATATACGCTGCCTGTTAACCCTCTTGCGTGTGTATGGGAAAATTAAAATACAGAACTTCCTATACATGACGACCTGGCCAGTACCGACTTCCACAGACTGAAATCCCGAAACCCATCAGTTATTATAGCAAGGATTACTACGGCAACTGGCTACAACGCAAAATAAACCTGGCTGCAAAAACGGGTGGAGTAGGCCCCAGCTGAGTTCTACTCCTTACTTAATCCCGAGGAACCTCCGAATGGATTTGACTTTCCCAAAAAAACATGGATATCTTTGAACAGAGTTAGAACCCGCCACGGTAGAAGCGGCGACTCTTTATTCAGATGTGGGATGCGGGAGACTCCAAACTGCGACTGCGGTGCAGAATGTCAGTCGATGAGACATATAGACTTTGAATGCCCAAATAGAGCCTTCCAAGGGACAGAAGAAGACTTTGTATTGGTGACAGAAGGTACTTTGGCCTGGTTGTTAAATACAAATATTTCACTGTAACATTTTGTTTTTGAAGTGAAAACTTCTTTGGGTGCACCGCATACAGAAAATGTTTGTTGGAAATGAATGAGTCTGATCCGTCAGGTCACGAAGTGAAACGCTCATTCGGTTTCCGCGAGTTTCGCTGAGCGAGAAAGGAACAGACGCTCTCATTCGAGTAAACTCGAGGGAGGCGACTTTATCCGAGTTTAGCCAAGCGATGTTGCTAAGTTTAAGAGACCTCAGTGCAGAGCTGCAGGAGTAGTCATATACAAAAACAATAAAGACACAACGAACATTACAAGTTCACAGATGAATGTAGTATTAGGTAATTCTCAATCATATGGCTTTAACAAATCATCTGTTGGAGAAATTTGTGCAGTACAATGTGAAACAGAAAATGGACTCATTATTATAATTGTTGCAATTTACATCTCACCTAATAAACGTGTAAATAAAATCATCGAATTTATCCATTAAAATTTGCTCATTTATACAACAGCCGGATCTACTCTGCTTAAACGGAACTTGGGTGGAGATTTTAATGTGGGTTTCTCAAAAGAAGAATCAATGCCGTTAATTGAGTTTTAAAAAACCACATTGGATTTAGATATGTCAAATAACCCAAAAACAAACTACAACAAAATATGGAACTACAATAGACGAAGTTTCAATTTCTTTAGATATTTAAACAGATTTCAATCAAAAGTATTTATCACATATTTCAATTACCACAAACCCATTGTTTCATTCTTAGATTATAATATTGAAAGAGATCTTGATTCACAAAATCAAGAACAACAAGATTCAGCAGAATAATTTATACATTTCATCAGTTCAGTTATAAGTTCCTATACTGTAGAGCAGCAGTTCCCAACCGGTGCGTCGCCCATTTTCGTGAGATATATTCACTTGCAGGACATCAAAGAAGAGTTTCTGTTTTATAGTGCACAACAAACTACTACGAAAGGTGAAGACGTTATGGAGATGATAAGTTCATTCTTTGAAAGTAATTACTTATAATGGAAAAACTTGTAAGGATTGGATTGTGTACCGATGGAGTACCAGCCATGCTTGAATTGAGGTCGGGCTTTCAGTCAAAAGTTAAAGAGCTTACACAAAGGGATTACACTGCACGATTCACAGATTTGCACTTGCTACCAAAACTGTTTCAAAGCTTTTACAAGAAGTGCTCGACTCTTTGGTGACAATTGTCAATTATATAAAATCTAGTGCTCTCAATACTCGTCTGTGCAAAGAACTATGCAAAAACATGAACTCTGATCACGAAGTTCTTCTTTTCTACACTGCTGTTCGTTGGGTATCAAAAGGAAATGTTATTGACCGAGTTTGTAAATTGAAAAACGAAATAAAACAGTTCTTAGAAATAAGAGAAAAACATGAGTTTATGACACACTTTAATGATGAGACTTGGATCCAAAGAGTAGCTTATTTATCTGATATTTTAAATCAGCTAAACAAGCTAAATTTGTAACTGCAGGGTAAAGAAACGAACATTCACTTCAGAGATAATATCCAGGCGTTCGTATTAAAGCTTTAAAGCTGGCGCCGTTAAGTAAATCTTGGAAACTTTGCCATGTTTGAACAGCTTTTCACCAAGACTGAAGAATCTGAATATTGTAGATAATCTAAGAGAGGAAATTAATGACCACCTTCAACGTTATTTAAATAAATTCAACGTTATTTCCCGGAGTTCTCTGAACAAGAAGCTACATTAGTACGAAACCCATTTCATGTATCTTTGGATGTTACCGACATTCTCGATGAAGTAGAGGATGCATTTTTGGAGCTGCGCAATGACTCCTCTGCGCGTGATATATTTCAGGAAAAATCGTTATCTCAATTTTGGTGTGCTATGCATCAGTCTTATCTGTTGGGAAGTTTAAATTTAAGCGCTTATATTTCGCGCTATAGGCTTTTGTTTATTGTGTTGTTAATAAAAAAAATTGACAGATGTAAAAATTATTCTAGAAGTGTCAAAATATATATATATATATATACATATATATATATATATATATATATATATATATATATATATATATATATATATATATATATATATATATGTTAGCGACAATATAATTATGCAACATTTATCCTTATTAACGATCGTGGGGTGCTATATCGTTGCTAAGGCATATTGTTTTATGTAAATAGAATAGTATAAAATATATCATATGATGTGTGAGACGTATTAGTTGATCAATAAAATCATGTCTTATTATTCATAAAATACCTTTTTTATTAATATCAGAAGTGTGATTGGCCTATCACCCACAAGAAAATTAAAATAGAAGACTATAAGTACAATATTAAAAATATTTTTTTAATGAAACAATACATTGGTGTAAAGAAATTGTCGTATAATATTGCAAAGGCTAATGTAAAGGTTTAAGTTAAAGGTGATGATTGAGAATCATATAAAGGTAGTATGAACTATGAGCTAGATAATAGATTGCCGAATTTTAAGGTATAGTATTTCTGATTTGTTTAATGGTAATTTTAAATTTTTGGAGTATTGTTAATAAGGTGATTTCTATAGAGTTCTGATTATTGTGAATATGATTAAAGGATAGTTTTTGTAACTTCAGACAACTAAAATAGGTTTTGTAGTTTTTCAAAAATTGAAAGATATTGTTTCTTTTATTTTATTTATTCATTTGACGTTTAGATTACTTGGCGATCGATTACTTTAATGTCAAAATTTATCGCAGTAAAATAATAAATTAGAACAAACTATTCCTTTAACGAATTTGAAACCAGCTTAAATTAATTAAAATAAAATCAAAATTCATTTAATGGGCAAAATATGTAGTTTTGAAATAATTCTAGTAAATTTAAGTCGGTTAATTTATATTAGTTGAATTTGCAGTTATTTTGTCAAAAAAAAAAAAAGAGGGAAGAAAGATAGAAGTAATACTTTCTGTTATTTTTGCTTACGATTTTTATTTATTTAATGATATCTCTGCATGTTGATGTCTCCATAAAGTATTATGGATTACATGGTTCCTAGACATTAAAATTAGTATCTATGGAAATGGCACTTTTTGGAATAAATTTTAAATGACATTTCTTTGAAAAATGCAGGTGTAATAAATTTTTAAATGTAATACTACATTTCTTGGTACCTTTCGTGGTTTCGGGTGGAGTGAGAATTTCGTTGGCACTGTCTATTGCAAAATTAATAAATTTAAATGGCTTATAAACATCACGTTTGTTTATGTTTAGAGCATCCATATAGAAATTTCATAGCGAATGACAGCTGTGATGTGGAATTTCCGTGACTGTTTTGAATTTTTATAATTCTTGATTTAAATCAAATCTCTAATTGCAAAATTAGGAAATGTAATATATAAAGTGTCAAATGGAAATGAAGTTTGGATACGTCATGCCAAACAATTACGACCTAGAAAACAGTCGTTAATAAAATTGAATGATTTATTGGAGTTGTATGACACCCTAAATCAACATTTAACACTAGTAGTTGAGTGGATAATGCAGGAGAACAATATTTAAAACAATTATAAAATAAATGTGAATTTTTAGTTATCGGCCAAGGAATTCTTTGTAAAGCGTGACAGAGGTGCAGTTTTACTGCCTTGCTTGATTTCAGCCATTTATTGTAGTATAATATTCTATGTTTATGAATGTTTTCTATGTTTTAAAGGAAATTTTAAAATCTTGTAACGATTTTGGCACATAGGCAGACAGATCTATTCTGTAAGCGATAGTAGAGCAGCAGCGATCCGTTGTATTGCATTTTCGTTATTGCAATGAATTTCGAAATGGAGCAATTCTCTAAAACTTGTTGTTGTTTAACCAAAAACGTTAAATATTTTCGTTGGAACTGTCATATTTAACGAAAAGAGGAATGTGTCGTTATGCTTAGCGTATGTGATGGATGGAAATGATATTTTGATATTTTTGCTGCGAACTTGTGCATCAACCCAGTGTTCATAAAAACGGAAACACAATATTAGTTACATGATTAATATTTATTTTAACAGTTGTAAATACCGTGAATTAAACAGTTGTAGAATAATGATTAATTTGGAAACATATAGTATAAAAGGGAGGAGGATTTTGAAAGTATTTAAATGGATGAATTGTTCTTAGCTCTAGATTAACCATTTGATTTGTAATTTGATTTAAAATGATTTAGTTAGTATCATTTACATTTTGGATATATAAATAATAAAAATATGTGATGAAAAATTAACTTACAATTAACTAAAAAAAAAAAAAAATTAAAAAAATTGTTCATTGTTATTGCATATTTAATACTTCAAAGCTAATATTAATTGGCGAGTTTATCTTTTAGTTTAATATTGATATCAATCAGAAATTTTCAAGTTTGACGTATACAGCATTGAAATTTGACAAAATGTATTGATAATGGGTTTCTGTAATTCAAATAATTGCGCATGTGCAAATCATTGTTTACATTGTTTACACAAGTTTTGTTGTTTACTTTACAAATGTTTACGCTTCAACAGTGAGGTAAATTACATCATGTAATTTACGTGCTCATCACTAATTGTAGTTTGCATGGGAGCGTTAACAACTATTAAATTTAAAAGTTAATATAGTTGCGAGCAATGAAGTATTGCCGATATTCAAATGCGAACGTCGATTTTCGTTACGCTAGAAGGCCAAGCTCAGGATGTGACGAGCATTTTTGGAAAATGCCATTTTCTCTGGTTTCGTTGCAAGAGTTCGATAAAGGTTGAGTCCACGAGAGATGTTATATTGTCTAATCATTGTGATTTATTTTACAGAATAAGGCAGTAAATGATTAAATAAATAATAGGGTGCAACTATTACTACACATTTTGGATTTGTTTCTTGATCTGAGGTCCCACGCAAATAAATATTTTTTATTTTTAGCTATTGCTAAAAATGTTGGTGCTTGTTGATTGATTTACTAAATATATATTTTTTTGTTTTATGACTTTTGAAAACCTTAAGAAAACAGTAAGAGCTCAACTCCAAAGAGTTTTAGTTGGTATGTTGTCCCATCATCCCCCTGATGACGAATTGACGCGTGTTTTAGCTGAGAACGCCAGGATTAATTATCCAAAGCAGATCCTTAAAATTTGTCAGGATGAACGAGCGTTGTTTTGTCATTAACAGACACATTGTACGAAGGTAACTGGTTAGATAGTTGACGACTAAAATGGTAAGAAGCATTTTATTGTTTTGGTCAAATCATATGGCACGTGTTAGCCATAATGAGTAAAATTTAGATTTGAGATTTAACATTTGAGATTTTAATAATTGAGTTTTAAGACTTGAGACATCAAAATATGAGATTTTGTTTTTGATATTTGAGATTTAATATCTGAGTTATGATATTTGAGATTTGATAATTAAGATCTGAGTTTCGAGATTTGAGTTTTAAAGTTGAACGTTTATTGGAAAAGAAAAATGACAGATCACTGGGATCGGAATGGCAAAATAAACTGAGAAATATAATAGATAATGAGTTGAGAGTTGAAAGGTTGTCGAGTACCGCAAGACATGCCGCTGCCAGTGGCATCAGTCCGGTAATAGCTCTGTAACCATGGTGGCAGATGGTGAGCTATGGCGACGGGCTGATGATGATGATAAAGCACTGTGTGTGCAGAAACGAATAGACGCTCTTTGAGCTGAGCACTGTGTGTGCAGAAATGAATATACGGCCTCTGAGCTTGTTGTACTGTAGACAATCTGTAATGAAGGAAACTAATAGATAGTTATTGAGTATCTGAGCTTGTTGATCTAGTCACTGAGTTCGTGGTAGATAAATGAAATGTTAACGTATAGTCTCTAAGCTTTCAGATCATAAGTTATAGTATTCCTGGAGAGTTCTGTTTTAAATAAATATTTACTTTTATTAATTGACATTGGTGCATGGTTGATTTTGTGAAAGATCAATTCTGCGCCCAAATTGCTCTATTTACAGATTATGAATTAGGTGAAAACTTTCAAGATGCAGTAGAAGATAAATGGTGGACCAGCTCAAGAATGGAGATCCTGATATGCAGGATGCTGTTACTGGTATGCAAGATGCAGAATGCTGTTGTTGGTATGGAGCAGACCATTGGTGGTATGCAGGTTGCTGTTGCTGATAACAACAATGCTGTTAATGGTGTGAAGAATACAGTTGCGTCCCGAGAACGTTTCGCATGTCAGTCTGGCCGTGTTAGCGACAATATAATTATGCAACATTTATCCTTATTAACGATCGTGGGGTGCTATATCGTTGCTAAGGCATATTGTTTTATGTAAATAGAATAGTATAAAATATATCATATGATGTGTGAGACGTATTAGTTGATCAATAAAATCATGTCTTATTATTCATAAAATACCTTTTTTATTAATATATATATATTTTACATATTTATATATTTACTTTTATTTTCACATTAATTACTGCCTGGAACTTCCTATAATTGTCCAATTTTCAAGTGGTTATGGGCCCAGGCATGTATCCAGTGTAGTAAGTGAATAAAAGGGTCAGGAATTAGTTAATAATTTTTTGACTGCTGAACGCCAAGTATCTGATATTGGGTTCAAGATGGCAGAAAGTGGAAACAACATGCAAAATGTTGTAAACGCAAATGTAGAAAACGTACGTGAACATTTGACAACAATTAGGCTGAATTGTTTAGATGGTACGAATTATAATTCGTGGAAATTAAAGATAATGGGTCAACTGATGAGAAATGGGCTATGGCATGTTATAGAATATGAAGTGCCACAATCTAAAACACCTCAATGGATTGCAGCAGATTGAAAAGCATTTGGAACTCTCCTGTTGGCATTGTGTAATGACCAATTAGTGAATGTGACTGCCTGCAAGACCGCAAAGGAGGTGTGGACCACATTGAAAGATATGTATGAGAGAAAAACTTTCGCCACCAAATTACATCTGATGCGTAAGTTGTTTGGCATGCGGTATACTGGCGGACCGATGTGACAACATGTGGGTGCAGTACGCGAAGTGACTCAACAACTTAGTAACATAGGTCAAGTGATTGAACCAGGGTACATTGAAGCAGTGCTCATGAATAGTTTGCCAGAGAGCTACCTTCCGATGGTGACTATGCTAGAAGGTCACAAGGAAGAAGAATTAACAGTAAATTACGTCACAGCGAAGCTTGAAGACGAGTACGAGTGACGCCAACATGCTGCCAGTGGTTGTCATGATAGCAGCAAGGCGCTACAGACATCCCACAGCGGAGGTAGTACTAGGAATCAACGTCAACAAGGCAAGACTGGTAAACCGAAGAAAGAAAAAGAATGCTACTTCTGCGAGAAGAAGGATCATTTCAAGTCAGAGTGCTGGGGCTACAAGCGCTGGAAAGAGCAGCAGGGTGGTGGCAGCAGCGACAATCAGAAAGGGGCCAGCAAGTCTCGCAATCGTCAAGAGCGCAAAGATGAGAGCGGAGCCAGTGCACAACGCGGCATGTACGTATTCACAGCTTTCACTACTGAACATTATGTACATTTTGCAGGAAGTGGCCTCGTGGTCGCTGGTGTGTTGACTCAGGTGCAACATGTCACATGACGAATAGAAGGGATGTGTTTACAGAGTTGCGTCCTGTGGATGTAAATATTCGTCTCGCTGATGGTACTATTGTCAAAGCTACAGGATCTGGTGAGGTGAAACTATCATGTCACCTACCAGAGGGCGGAGTACATATGATAACAGTCAAAGATACGTTGTACTCTCCCGACCTCGACGCGAGCCTATTCTCCGTGCCATTACTAACAAAACGTGGATTTCGGGTTGTATTCGACAAAAATGTCTGCACCAGTGAGCGAGGGAAGAATATCATTGCTAGGGCAGTAAGAACAAACAATATATACTGTCTGGAAGCAGAGAACAGGACGGAGAAGGCAGGGCGAGCCGTTGCAACAGCGAGTCTGCAAGAATGGCATTGCAGGCTTGGTCATCGCGACGTCAAAGCAATTCGTCGAATGATAACTGAAGATCTGATGAGTGGTATGTTCATCAAAGGCAAGGGTGGTGACGTCGTGTGCGATCACTGCCAGCAAGGTAAGATGACACAGAAACCATTTCCAACCAGTACTTCAAGAGCTGAGAATACATCGGACCTCATCCACAGCGATGTTTGTGGACCGATGCAGACGCCGACTCTTAGTGGAAACCGGTATATGGTGACTTTCGTGGATGATTTTTCTCGTTTCACAGTCGCCAAACTAATCCGGACCAAAGATATTCAAGCTGACTGGCTGACTGACTGACAGACTGACTGACAGGCTGACTGACGTATTCAAGCAGTATGTGGCTTTCCAACTGAATCAGAAGGGGAAAAAGCCAAAGATTTTACGTACGGATAATGGTAAAGAATATGTCAACCAAGAGCTGGAGAAGTTCCTGAAAGACCACGGAATCGAACACCAGCTGACCTGCCCTTACACGCTACAACAGAATGGAGTTGCTGAAAAGAAGAACCGCTCGCTGATCGAGATGCGAGGTGTATGCTTCTTGATGCTGACCTACCCAAAAGTTTCTGGGGAGATGCAGTGTTGGCTGCGGTTCACATACAAAACCGTTTGCCTAGCCGCAGTGTCCAGCGCACTCCATACGAACATTGGTTTGGTTCACATGCCCGATGTGAGTGCTATTAAACAATTTGGTTCACGTGTATTTGTGCACGATCCTAAAGTTAAACGCCAAAAGTGGGACGACAAGGCTGAGGAAGGCGTACTCCTTGGTATGGACGCTCACTGCAAGAGGTACCGGATATGGAATCCGAAGACAGATCGTGTCACTGTGGCAAGATCGGTAAAAATAATCGGAAAGGAAATATCAACGGACAAGAAGAAGCTCAAGGAGAATATAAACTACAATAAAATAACTGACTGGGACGATTTAGAACCAGAGTCAGAAGGGGCAACGCCACCAGAGTCAGTGTCTGTTGAACCTCTCCAAATTAACGAAGTTGCGATTGGCGAAGAAAGAGTTCGTAATCAGAGGGAATAGCGTGTTTCAACCAGAACCACTAAAGGTATTCCTCTAGAGAGACTCAATTACAGGGCCGAGTATTCAAAGAACAAAGAGCCGGCTGGCTAGAACGAGATGATGGAGCTGCCTAAACATGAACGCCGTAGGTGGTTGGATGCAGTGAGAGAAGAACTGAAATCTCTAGCGGAACACGAGGTATGGGAACTTGCTTCTCTTCCGGCAGGAAAGAAAGCGATCACTGCGAAGTGGGTATTCAAGATGAAGACCGATGTAGAGGGGCATCCCATCACCTACAAAGCAAGGTTGGTAGCACGAGGCTTCACTCAGAAATATGGAAGCGACTACGATGAGACTTTTGCTCCAGTTGTACGACATGCCACCGTGCGAGTTTTACTGGCGGTGGCAGCTACCCAGAAGTTGCACGTCAGGCACCTCGACGTCAAGTGTGCCTATCTAAATGGTGACTTGGAGGAAGAACTTTATCACGAACAACCTCAAGGTTTACAGAAGACAGGCCAAGAGGGAAAGGTGCTGAAACTAAAGAAGAGCCTCTATGGTCTTAAGCAGGCAGCTCGGGCATGGAATCGTACAGTTACAGAAGCATTCCAGCAACTAGGCTTTCAGCGTTGAAATGCTGTCCAGTGCCTTTACACACGTCAAGAAAAAGAGGAGGTAACATATGTACTCCTATATGTAGATGATATGCTTGTTGTTGGAACCACACCAGAAGTAACCAAACGGGTTAATGATCAACTCTTGGACCATTTTCAGATGAAAGATCTGGGAGATGTGCATTTCTACCTTGGAGTGCAAATTGATCGAGATGAAGATGGGTCCTTTTTGTTGGGACAGTCTACAAAAATTATACAATTACTTGAGGAGCAGGGCATGCAAGACGCAAGACCTGTGGTACGCCCATGGAGACAGGTTTTCCATCATCCACTTCCACCGAGAGCAAGGTACCAAATAACAACACGTACAGAAAAGTAGTGGGATCACTACTGTACTTAGCAACAGTAACGCGGCCGGATATTGCAGTCGCGGTCGGTTACTTGTGCAGGAGAGTAGAAAAACCAACCGAAAGGGATTGGAATGCAGCTAAGCGCGTGGTGCGTTATTTGAAGGCCACCCAGTCGAAACTGCTGCGTTTATCATCCAAGTGGATCGATGATTATGAAATGCTACGTAGATACCGATTGGGCCGGCGACCGGCGTGATCGAAAGTCAACGAGCGGACATGTTTTCGTTATTGGCCGTAATGTCATTGCGTGGTCAAGCCATAAACAGAGCACCGTGGCTATGTCCTCTACTGAAGCAGAGTATTGCTGCATCGAGAGCCGCAAGAGAGCTAGTATGGCTACAACAACTGTTGCAAGACATAGGAGAGTCAGTGGTCGGTGCAACAACGGTGTACGAGGATAACCAAGGATGCATCAAGTTGGTGGCGTCCGAACGGTGTGGCCAAAGAACAAAACACATCGACATTCACCACCATTATCTGAGAGATCGTCGAGAGCAAGGCATCATCAAAATGGAATATTGCCCCACTGATGAGATGGTGGCTGATATTTTCACCAAACCTCTGTGCCGAGGATTATTGTTTGAGAAGTGCTGCAAGAAACTAGGACTGTGGAACTAGAATGCCGCGCTTCATTGGCGAGAAAGGGTGTTGGGAAGTTTAAATTTAAGCGCCAATATTTCGCGCTATAGGCTTTTGTTTATTGTGTTGTTAATAAAAAAACAGATGTAAAAATTATTCTAAAAGTGTCGATAAAAATATATATATTTTACATATTTATAAATTTACTTTTATTTTCACATTAATTACTGCCTGGAACTTCCTATAATTGTCCAATTTTCAAGTGTATCCTAAAGTATCCATGCATTCTTTTCGAATATTAGTGCCATTTGCTTTTACTTAACTCTGTGAAAGTGGATTTTCCACTCTTCTGCAGATCAAGACAAAAGCCAGGAATAAGCTGAATGTTCAAGATGACATGAGATTAGCCTTGAGAAAAACTCAACCAAGAATTATAACACTTGTTAAGCAGATGCAAGCTTAATCATCACATTTATCATTAATAATTAATACTTAATAAAAAATATCATTACTTTTGTTAAGTCTTAAAATATATTTTGTCAAATCCTTTATTTTTTGTTTCATTGATAAAATATGGCGGATGAGAAAGGAGGGTCACGAACATTTTTAAAAATAGTAAAAAGAGTCATGATTAAAAAAAGATTGGGAACCAGTGCTGTAGGGCTAATGAGTATACGCATGAAAATAAATGATTTTCAACATAAATTTTTTTTTAAGAAAAGTTGTCATACAAGCAATAACTTACTTCCATTTGATACATTTTTACATTACATGAAGATAAAGATTTACCTCGGTGTATCTTTAGGATCGCAGTAACTGTCGTATATATCTAAATGTTTTTCATATAAATAGTGCTTTAGTTGTGGAGGCATAATTGGTACTAAATGTTAATTAATTTTTACAAGCAAGGGTTTATTTTAAATATAAAAATAAAATCTAGTTATGGGCGCCCGCAGAATTTTTATCAAGAGGAGGGGCAATTATGATGTCATATTTTTGAAAATATTTAGTAATGTGTAAAATAAACTTTCATAAATACAGAACTCTATTTAAATTTGTTTATAAAGTCTATTCTATTATTAGTAATTTTTTCCCTGTGCGCACTTACGATACACAAACCGGCTAAATGATCAATTGTCATAGATGAAGTAATAATAATTGAAATAATAGTGTTTATAGATCCGGACTACCCAATTTGACTGCACACTTTGTTTACGTAGTTATCCGTCATCTATTATCAGTATTTGGACCCCTTTGTGGCGTTTCTATCGGTAGCTTCAGCGTGGAAAATAAGCAAGTCACGTAAACTATATATTATATAAAAAGTAAAGCACAATTCCTATCTGCGCGCAGTTCGGGACAAGCACATTTAGGAAATTTTTGGCAGAAATTGTATTAAAGAAAACGAATTTAAGAAAACTATTTTTCGTTCCTTAATCTACGTCTTAACAGCTTTCTTTTCATACCACACAATTTTTTTTTTAATTAATTTTTTTAGTGAGCGTTGAACTGTCAGTTAACTGACAGTTATTTATTGACTTACATTTGAAAAAAAACCTTTTTATTATAAACTCTGTGCGGAAGATTCAAGTGAGTTGCACCTGTATATAACGGTATATCATTGTACATATATATCAATTAATATATAAAAGATTTTTTGAAATAAGTATCTAAAACAGTGAACTTGCACCACAATGCAAGAAAACAGTGTTGGCGAATCAATTTACACAAAAATTCAGCCTGTTACAGCAGTAAGCATAACTATGTTTATGCCAATGCCAATAATGACTTATGCGGTACAGCCAACAACATTTTCAACAACACAAATTATGTCATCTATACAATCTACACCAGCGTATATTAATGAACAAAAAAAATGTATCAAATCTTTCACAACCAATGACATCACAAGATATGTCAGTTGAACAAACAACTGATAACTGTACTGAGACCCCGTGGCAAGTTATTACTAGAAGATATTCTAAAAGGCAAAGAGAAGACCAAATTAAATCAGCACCGGTAGCAAAAAAGAAAATTGTGCACTCAAATATTGCTCACCCTATTTACGCCATTAAATGTATGTTCGGAATTACAGAGCAGCAAATTCGAAGAAACTGTAAATGTTATTGAAGAACCAGCTGAAAACTCCAGTGATACTGCACATACTGTGAAAAAAATACCAAAACCACCACCAATAATTATAGAGAATGTTGTTAATTACACAGGAATGATCAACAATATGAAAACAGTTATTAAACTTGATGAATTAAGCTGTAAAACATTGCCAAAAAACCAGGTAAGAATAAGTCCATCGATGAGTACCGAAAATTAAGAAAACACTTAGAACAGAGTAAAATAGCATTTTACACATATCAGCTTAAGCAAGATAAAGCATATAGGGTTGTCATTCGTAACCTGCATCCATCTGTTTCAACTGGTGACATAAAAGAAGCCCTGGAGGATATAGGATTTGAAATAAGGGATGTCGTGAACATCCGAAGTTAAATAAGCAAAGAACCGCTTCCGCTTGTTTTCGTCGATCAAGAACCCCACGAAGGGAACAAAAAAAATTATGATGTTAAGCATTTGTTGTATACAAAAATTACAGTTGAACCACAACGAAAAAAATTCGACATTCCACAATGCATGAGATGCCAAGAATATGGGCACACTAAATCTTACTGCACAAAACCCTTTTATTGTGTTAAGTGTGCTGGTGATCATCCGACCACAAGCTGTACAAAATTAAAAACTACTGAACCCAAGTGTGCTCTGTGTAATGGGCCACACCCTGCCAATTATAAAGCATGTCCAGTATATCAAGACTTGCAAAAGTCAAAAAGGTACTCGAACGGTAACAACAAAATAACTATGCCAAACCAATTGGTTGGAAAAACATTCACAGTGAGGCCCAATGTAAATTATGCTCAAGCTACCAAATTATCAAAGAATAATACTTGTCCAGCTGATCCTGAAAATACAGCGAATGACAACAGTGGTAAATATATTAAATCAGTTCCTTACGAACTTTGAATCAATGTTTGCCCAGCTAATGAATCAAAATAACATGGTAATAAACTTGTTAACAACAATGATAAATAAACAAAATCATGGATAGCACGTTAAGAATAGCATTATGGAATACTAATGGTCTTACACAACGTCGAAAAGACGTTGAATTATTTTTAAAATCCGAAAAAATTGACATTCTTTTAATTTCGGAAACACATTTTACAGATAAAAGTTATTTTAAAATCCAAAATTATACGATTATTTTACCCTATACCCAGTACTTGTACCAGCGGGCAGTACCTGATGGTACTGCCCGTGGTGACACAGCAATCGTAATCCACAATAAAATTAATCATTTTGAAATTGAAAAATATGCCGAAACACATTTACAAGCAACTTGCATCAAGTTGCATGATTCAAATGGAAAATTGGTAGTGGCAGCTGTTTATTGTCCTCCAAGTCATAGAGTCAAACGAGATAAATTTCAAACATATTTTAAATCATTAGGACATAGGTTTATATCTGGAGGTGACTACAATGCAAAGCATACTCTCTGGGGTTCAAGACTTATTACACCCAAAGGTAGAGAACTCAAAAGTGCTATGACAGCTGAAGGCTATAATTATGTTAGCACTGGTGAACCAACGTACTGGCCAACAGACCCTAATAAAATGCCAGATCTCTTAGACTTTTTCGTCACAAACGGTTATTCTTCAAACTACATTGATGTATGTTCCTATTTTGATTTATTATTCAGGCATAATAGCTTCAGTAAGCACAACAATAATTAAAAACAGTAACAGCACTATGCTAACGAATAACCGAACTAATTGGAAATTATTTAAGAGATATCTAGAAGAAAAAATTGTTATACAGATACCCCTAAAAACTGAGGATAATGTCAACAGTGCTATCAACCAACTCACGGAAAATATCCATTTTGCTGCCAAGAGTTCGACACCAATACAAAATAAAAATGGCTGTACCATGAACTACCCAAAATATATAAGAGATAAAATATACGAGAAAAGAAATGCTAGAAAGACATGGCAACATAGCAGACATCCTAATGATAAAAAAATAGGTTGAACAAATTAACTAAAGATCTTAAAAATCTTTTGTATAAAATAAAGAATGATGTATTTCAAGAATACGTCAGTGAACTATCTTCTACTGCACAAAATGATTATTCTCTATGGAAAGCTACTAAGAAGCTCAAAAGACCTGTACAACCAGTTCCTCCACTGCAAAAAGCAGATGGAACATGGGCAAGATCCAATAAAGAAAAGGCAGAAATGTTTGCAAACCATCTATCGAAAGTCTTCCATCCTTTTCCTTGTACAGTAAGTGCAGAGGAAGATGGCTACATAACAGATTATCTGGACTCACCCTTACAACTTTCACTTCCTATTAAATACTTTACACCTGGGGAAGTAAAAGAAGAGATCAAGCAATTAAATAGTAAAAAGGCCCCGGGCTACGACCTTATTACTCCAAGAATGATTAAAGAATTACCAAGAAAAGCTCTTATCCTCCTTACTCAAATATTTAATGCTGTAATCAGAATTCACTATTTCCCTACACAATGGAAGTTTGCTCAGATTATTGTAATACATAAGCCCGGTAAACCAACTGAAGAGGTAAGTTCATACAGTCCTATATCGTTACTCCCTGTATTCTCTAAAATACTTGAAAAACTTATATTAAAACGGTTAAGACCCATAATAGAAGAGAGAGATCTAATACCAAACCATCAGTTTGGTTTCAGGGAGCAACATTCTGCGATAGACCAAGTTCACAGAGTGATTAACGTAATAGAAAAAGATCTTGAAGAACGTAAAGTATGTACTGCAGCATTTCTTGATGTAAGTCAAGCATTCGATCGTGTTTGGCATACGGGTCTCTTATATAAAATAAAAAAATGTCTACCTGATCAGTATTATCATTTGTTCAAATCTTATCTTGCCAATAGATACTTCCAGGTCAGATTTAAAGACGAACTATCCACTAAATTTCTTTTAGAAGCTGGGGTACCCGAGGGTAGCGTACTTGGTCCAACATTATATCAAATTTACACGGCGGATATTCCTAATAACGAAACGACTTTCATGGCAACCTTTGCCGACGACCTAGCCATATTGTCATCCCATGAGGATCCAACTGTAGCCACCAATAATCTACAAAAAACTTTAGATAATGTACAAAAGTGGACTGAGAAATGGTTAATGAAAATAAATGAAAGTAAGTCGACACACGTTACATAGACGAATAACTTGTCAAGAAGTAACCATCAATAATAAATTAATGCCAACAATGGACGAGGCTAAATACCTAGGTATCCATTTGGACAAGAGGTTAACAATTCAAATATTAACATAATCCAAAGATTTCAAAATAAAGCACTACGTTTAATAGCTAATGCCCCTTGGTATGTTACCAACGAAACTCTACACAGAGATTTAAAAATCACCACAGTTAAAGATGAAGTAAGGAAATTTGCAACTAGGCATGTCAATCGATTAAATTACCATCCCAATGATCTAGCATTAAATCTCCTGAATAACGAGAATGAAACAAGAAAACTTCAAAGAAGAAAACCTTTAGATCTAATTTTTGATTAAAATCTAAATTAATTGTAAATAGTTATATGTATGCAACTTTATAATATAATAACATATTTTATATATATTGTAAGAAACTAATGGGTGAGTACTTCATGCATGACAAATAATGTGTACAACAAATTTGCTGGTTAGCCATATAAAAAGGCTAGTTCTAAATAAAATTATATTCAATAAAAAAAAAAAATTTATCGACGACTAAAAAAAACGACATTTTTCGAACCTAAAAAGTGTTTATTGGGACATATTTCTGGTGAAAATCCCATAAAAAAATTGATTTTACAAAATAAAAATTTGCTTGTTGATCCGCTCATTCAGAGATTTCATTTGATATGCCACACAAAACATTTAAAAAAATATTTATTTTTTATTAGGTACCTATTTGTTTATAATTATCTCGGGATGTGTTTTTTGAACTCTCAGTATTTTTCCTATATGTGGGTCAAAGAGTTGTACAAGCATGCCAAATTTCAACTTTTTATGTTAAGCCACTGAACACACAAATGATTGATTTGACTGATTCGTCACTAATCAGAACAAAATATAATTTCAAAGATTTTAATTGTGTTGATTTTTATAAATTCTTACTAAACAAGGAAGGTATTTTGAAGGTTATAGGGCAGACTGAAAAGTTTGAAATGTAATAAGTGGATGTTTTCAGTTCTTTTAATTAATATTAGATAATTTTTATTTTGTGTCTACAGAAGTAGAATTGTATCTTTAATTTTTAGAAAATTTATTTTCGTTCCTAAATAGAAGAGATTTAATTTAATTCGTTTGGTTTTACTGTTTTACTGTTTTTTGTAAGCTGACTAATTTTATAATAAATAAATAAATAAAGAAAGACACTGTATAACAATTTTAACCTATTTCATTAGTAAGTAAAATAAGAAACATTATCTGGCAAAGAATGTTCGGGTTTCAAGCTAAAAAATCCGGGGTTTTCGAACTCGTTGTCCTGGTTTAATGATTTTACAGATGGCAGCCCTAGGTCATAGCTACAAAACCGTAAAAACACATAATAAAATAGTTTTTAAATAAAATAGACAAATAAAAATAAATAAATTTGAGAACAAAAAAGTATAAGGGTTTAGAATAAAACACTTAAGAGTGGAGACTCCAGGGAGGATAAGTGCCCCCTCTTGCTCCTTATAATAGGCGCCCATGAATCCAGTGTGTCCTTGAGTTGAAATTTGCAATTTTTATTTATTTACACACCGGGGTCAATCTTTATTTTCAAATGAAGGAAAAATCAAATTGAGCCGACTATATTAGGTCTTAATTCTAAAATCGAAACAAATGCATATTTATGTTGTGCGAAACCTAACTACATTACCTTCTCAACTTAAAATATTTTAATGCTTACCTGGTGAAATTTATCGTACAGATTTTCAATTTTTTTCTCTTGAACAATTTGGATCCTGGTCACAATTAGCTAATAATTTTTCTGATAATTTAAAGAAGTGTTGCATCATTTCAAAACAATTACTATCCCCATTGCAGAGACAGTAAACACATTTTTTATCATCTGATTTTGCTGTGTGTAAATCTAAAATTATATTTATATTATTTAATGGATTAGGTACACATAACTTTACTTACAAATTAGTACTACTGCAAAAATCAACCTCATTTTGTTAAACTTGTTGTCAAAATACCATTTATTTATTTACATGTTTTACTAAGAGTTCCCTTATTTTTGAAGATAAAAAATGACCTACGACCTATTATCATTGTGCTAATATGACAAACATAACTTTTGTTTTCTCCTTGTTTTCATCTACCAACACATTGAGTGCCACGGTATATTCACTACATTCAGTACACAAATCGACTATTTTATATTTGTTATTATTTGTCTTGTTTTCACATTTAAACATTAACTATCGAGTTTATTTTTATTTTTAACTAGTTCTAAATCATATTTTGTTATATTTTTGTTGTCATTTATATATACGTGACATTGCCTAGGCTAATTTTGTTATAAAATTTACGTATTGAACCACATTATTCATAGCTATATAAAAGAATAGAAATAGAAATATCATACAAAACCGTTTATTTCGCGTAAAACTAGCTTCAGAACTACTACTAATAACGATAAAAAATTGATGTTCTGTGAATTTATACACATTTCAGGGTTTTGGGCGTATTTATATAATGATAATAATAGTAAAAAATAAATTAATAGACTCGACACTGACACTGTAAAACAATGTGAACCTATTTTATTAGTAAGTAAAATAAGAAACATTATCTGGCAAGAATGTCCGGTTTTCGAACTCCTTGTCCTGGTTTAACGATTTTACAAAAAGTCTGCATATCGCCAGGGTTTGGGATGCAGCCGTGTCTATTTAGCTCCACTAGTCTGTAATGTGACACGGCTCAAAATCCTAAATAATAATAATAATAATTTATTAAAGTTTATTGTACATTAATTATACAGTAACTTAAAAAAATCCTAAATAATAATAATAATAATTTATTAAAGTTTTTTGTACATTAATTATACAGTAACTTAAGTCTAGGTGCAGAAATTTAACCCTTCATGCCAGTTCAGTAATACTCATACGGAATTCGTCAACACTGTATAATGTTTAGAAAGAACAGAGAAATATGTTCATTCTTTTTTTAAATACATCTCTATTAAGATTTTTCATCTGAAGAGGTATATCTACACAAAGGCGTCCGGAAAAGTTCTTTCTGCTTAGTGTTATAATTATGAGTGTTCTGTTTTTTTCCAGAACACTCTCATTATCTTTAATGTACAAAAGTACATTTAAGATGTACAATGATGGGAGCGTCAAGATGTTGAGTTCCCTAAATAGATCCCTACAATGTGCGTAACATTTGGCTTTCGCTAAAATGAGTATAGCTTTTTTTGGAAGTTAATTAGTGACGCCTGGTGGCGGTGGTGCTAAATACAACTGTCACATTTTTGTCGTTGTTGACAAATGTTACTGCGTATTGTTTTATAAATATGAGCTATCACAAACAGCCTTATGTATTTCTAGAGCCCAGCGCGGGTAACTTTTTCTGTATCCGCATCCGCATAGACAAGATCCGCATCCGCAGCCTTTGTAAATATAAAATCCGCATCCGCAAAAATATCCGCACAATCCGCACAGGATTTGCTGTCTGTTTGGAAATATCTAACATGTTTCGCCTTATTTGACATATCGCTGTTTTAAAAAACTACTAAATTTTTTTAATTTTATCACATTAATATAATTTGGTCCAGAAATATGTTTTCTATCTAATGTCGTACTGAGATTATACAGATTAACAAATAAAGATAGAAATTACAATTATTCGACTCTTAAACCAAGTTTATATAAAATGTAAAACTTAGTTTTTTAAGATATCTCACTATTATTTTAGAGAAGCGATATTTAGAAATAATTAAACAGATTAATTTATCACATTAATGACCAATAAATAACAAGGAAAGTCTTATAAGATCAGCAAAATAAAAAAAAAAAACAAGTTCTTAATAATAAAACTAAATTCTTAAATTTGGGCTCATGAGGAAGAACAGTCCTTGTGTTCTTACAAGGACTGATCACGGGCCTTTATCCATTGTACAAACTATTATTATTATTATTATTATTATTTGTAAAAAATTAAAAGACGAAAGTTATATGACGATTTCAAGAATTTTAAGATATTTTTACTTTTTAAAATTTGATATGAGCTATGTTTTTAAATGTGGCAAATTACCATGGTTAATTTTTACTAATATTTCCAAAAATGCAAAATAAGGCGATACATAATTATTCTTAAATTAATAAACGCAATAAATCCAAAGAAATTGTTGTATCTACGACTGTTATATAAACTCTACTATATTTATTTATTTAAGTAAGCGTAAAAAAAGTAAAAAATGCCGTATCGTATCATTATTTCACTCTTGCCATAAGAACAATACAAATGCCAGCGATACATTTTTGAAGTTCTAAACACGTCTTCCATAGGAAGAGGCGTCCAACCGAAGATTTTATGTTCACGCGGCTATTGCGGATAAGTGGATATGATATATAATCCGCATCCGATCCGAATCCGTGCGATTAATTGATAATTTATCCGCATCCGCAGAAAAATGGCAGATATTCGCGGGTAATCCGCGGATATCCGCGGATTTACAGGGCTCTAAGTATTTCCTCCATTTTGTTCGGTTACTTTTACTGATGTTTACCATATGTTTACATCACTTTCCATCTGACTGCAAGATTCAAATTACCGGCGCTAACCCCCACCACCAATTAATGCTAGCAATCCGGCTAGATCATCAGATTGTTTTGAAATGCTCGGATTTCTCCAGCGGATTAATCAGATTGACTAAAAATAAGCTAATGTGTACGCTCCGACTGACTTTACGAACGGATTGGGAGCACTCGGATCGTTCGGGTTAATCTGACTGACTAAACGTAAACGCCTATTGGGTCATTCTTTTTAGCATATACGTAATTCTATTAAACTTAATAACGATAATACGTGGATATGCTCTTTCCACGTTAGCCGGTAGTCCAAATAAAACCCAAGAAACTTAATGGTATTTTCAGTGTACAGGGTATTGTTGTTTAACACCCTATTTATTCTAAAAATAATTGCTTTGGTTTTTGCAGTATTCAAACGCAATTTGTTACTGGTGAACCATTTTAGAGCTTAATCTTGGGTTACATTTGCGGCTAGCATAGCATCATCACAGTGGACTCCATGGTTTATAAATGTAGAGTTGTCGGCGTAGAGCATAGTTATGGATATTGTCTGGCAGATCATTAATAAATAATATAAAAATTAAGGCCCCAAAATTGTGCTTTGCCCGACGCCCATGTGTATACTCTTGGTCGACGACAGAACATTGTTGTGGAAGACACATTGTTTCTTGTTTTTTAGGAAACTTGTAACTAGGTTGAGTGCTTCGCCACGTATACCGTAATAGTCAAAATTATCACGTAGTATGCTGGAACTAACACAGTCTAAAGCATTGCACAGATCGTAAAACGTGTCAACAACGTGTAGCCCCTTTTCGATGCTTTCTAATAATTCGTCGATCAGTTTAATAGTTGCTTTATGCTAGCTCCACACGCTCGTCCGAGCGGCTCGGACGAAGCGCTCGGCGAACGATGGCGATACGAGTGCACCGTCCACACGCTTGATTTTCACCTGTCTTTTCACGCAGTTCGGCATCTCCTCGTTGCATCAGTAACACTCGATCCTCCACGACTAGCGCTAAGCATACTTCCGCCTTCTGGATCACATCTGCGATGGTATCCGATGCAGGATCCACGCTTCCTCTACTCAAAGCGTCTACATGGGCCATCTGCGTAACTGGCCGATGTTTAATACTGAAGTTGAATTCCTGGATCAGCATTACCCATCTGGCGACTTGCGTACACCCGCTAACTGTTTCAGCTGCTCATCTATGGACGGGATGGGCCATGTCTGCCTCTTGGTCTGGCTATTCAGCCTCCTGTAGTCCACCACTAACCTTGGTGCTCCGGTCTTTTTCCACACGACGAGTACAGGGCTCGTATATGGCGACCTCGTATCCTTAGTGATACCAGATTGCTTCCACTCTCGAACTGTCTCAGCTATGATGCGCCGATCTTCTGGAGACGTCCTGTAAGGTTTTGTTCTTACCGGCTGACTACCTTCGACTTCGGTTATCTCCATCTCAACTAGATCGGTACAACCTAGTTCGTTGAAATTTCTAGCGAAACAATCTTGATATTCGGATAATAATTTCAACAGCTACACTCTTTCTGATGACGTCACGGAGTCATCAATCTTTATTTCCTTCTCGATGGAATTTGGTCGTTCCTCTTCTGCTCGCAGATAACTTGGAGCTTTCAAGCATACTTCCTCAGCACGAGCCAACACTTGCCCCTTGAGTACCTTTTTTGGGCAATCAGTAAAGTTACTCACCGGAACCTCAGCGTAACCATCTTTGGCCTCGAACAATGCTCCTAATCCTGTTCGACTTTCCACTGCGTAGTTCCCTGGTTCCTTGATTTCAACTCGTACGCAGTGTACTGCACGAGCTGGTATCGTTTCACCTTTTGCTGCTCGTAAAGTAACTCGACTTACCAGGTCTTTGAAAAGGTAACTTGATGCATTTCCGAATCTCAAAATATCACCACTTTTCTCATATGCGATGTGTGGTAACTCTGTCCACGATCGACCTACAATGACCTCCACAGGTTGAGCGTGATCTGGTACAACTAAGATTTCGATGTTGCACCCCAAGATGTCATCGATACTCAGATCCGCTGTGGCTTTACCGATCGTTGAAGCCGCTTCGTTGACTGTGTTCCCAAATCCAAATATTGGGTACGATACTTGCGTTACCTGCAGGCAAGCTTGCAATGCTACGGTCCCTCGAACGATACAACTTGAGCTACCAGTATCTACGAGTCCTTGATCACTACATCCTTTATGTATTTTCCAGCATCGTCTACTGATGACCACTAACCGCTTCGTTTCCTCTGTCTGCTTAGCGAGCGGACAATCCCGTTGGAAATGTCCCTCTGACTTGCAACCTCTGCAAACCCTTGATAAGTGGCCTAACTTATTACAATTGTAACACCGCCTATCGCGCGATGGTATGTTTTCACTGTCATCATCTGGCGTGTATCTTCGTTTCTCGTGACACCGTCACGTTTTTCCGCCGTATTGCCTTAAGCGCGTTTTTCTGATGAGAATCGTTCCACTCGGTTCTTCTCTACTCGTTCACAGAGTTGAATCGCGGACAACAATTCATCCTCATCAGCGCAAATTCGTTCCACTAACTCTGCACACAGCGCTTTGGATCGGAGTCCTGAGTCCCAAGTCCCTGCACAAGCGTATTTTCGAGTACACGTACTCCGCCGTCGATTCGTCGGTCTTTTGCACTCGCAAGGTCATCCTTTCCCACCTCTCTGGTAGAGTACCGTCTCGGGTAAACGATTTTCTGAATTGAGCCTCAATGCTTGACCCTGATCTCCAGCGCCGCCATCTTGATGCTCGCTTTCCGTGTCGGCACCACTTTATCACCCTGTGGTTGTACCATGTGGTTGATGAGTGACGATACAACAAGTGGTTGTATCGTCACTCATCATGCTCCTTGTTACTGGAGGTCCCATATTACAACTGCAAATGTTCTCATTTTACGCGACGCGAACGCGTTTCACTTTCTTTAATCATACGCAACGAACAGTTTTTTTCTCACACAGAGAAACAACACAAGTTTTTAGCACTCAGCCACACACAGTTAGCTAACACAGTTGTTCAAGCTACGTTACAAAAATGTTACTTTTTTCACACAGAACAAAGCACATGTTCGGCACTTGAGTTACAATCGCACTTCTGAGATGTTATAAACTATATAACTTTATTGATATTAAAATGTTTACGATATTTACATTAGTATATATTGAGATACACTATGTTAAATAAATAATAAGTTCGTTAGGTCTATTACAGTACACACATTCACACACAGATACTCTGCTTTTTGTTCACGGACAATAACAACAACAGGTTACGCTACACGTTATGGCCGCCGCACCTACACACTTCACCACGCACCCGACTTCACGTTCTTCTTATTTCTGCTTATTGTGCCGGTAGGTGCTGCCATCTTTCGCGAATATATATCAATCACATCAAAATCAACAGATTTTTTATAATCATTTTAGCACAACTTCAAATTTTAATTGCTTTGAGATTTCTGGCTACAGGGGCTTTCCAAATTCTAGTTGGTGATGATGTGCATGTACATTAAAGTACAGTTTGCAAAATTGTTAAAAAAAGTGATACATCGAATTGCTCTGTTGAGACCGCAATTTATTTATATGCCGGAAAATAATGAAGAAATTTTGAAAACCAAAACAAAATTTATGTCTGTTGCAAACTTTCCATGTGTTATAGGGTGTATAGATGGTACACATATTAAAATAATTTCACCAGGCGGAGAACATGCCGAGCTTTATAGAAATGGAAAGAATTATTTCTCTTATAATGTTCAAGCCATATGTGATGCTAATTTAAAAATTCGGGATATAGATGCACGATGGTATGGTTCTACTCATGACAGCACAGTTTTTAATGGGTCACATATAAAATATCCTTTCGACGAGGGCTTATTTCCAAATTGTTTTTTATTGGGTGATAACGCTTACGCATCGAGTAATTACATGTTGACGCCTATTTTTAACCCTACAACTGCAGCACAACTGCGATATAACAGTGCTCATATTAAAACAAGGAATACTGTTGAAAGAACATTTGCAATATGGAAACGTAGATTTCCATGTTTATCTGCTGGGTTTAGAAACAAACGGGAATCCACTTTAGCAGCGATTGTAGCAAGCGCGGTTTTACATAATATGGCGAGAGAAGAAACAAAAGATTTTTGGGAAAATACCGTATTTAATGAAAATCAAGACGAAATCAATGAACAAAACGATGGAATCAACGCAGTAGACAATGGAATCAACGCTATGAGAAATGCTTTTATCGCAAGATATTCTGTTTAATGAATTATTGTGTATTTACAAAAGAACAGTACATTATAAAAATATATATATATAATTTATTACTATGTTTTAATATATCTAATTCATATTTTTCTTTTTCTAGTTTTATTTTAAGCATTTCTTCCTCCAACAGCTTCTTTCTTAGTTCCACTTCCTCTTGCTTTTTTAATAGTTCCTTTATATCTGTATCAATGTCCAAACATTTCTGTTTTGAATTGTATAATTCATCTTTTGCTTGTAGCGTTTTTTTTTTTAAATTTGTCCTTTCTTCCAAACATTCCGCAATTTTTTCCATGGACATTTTTTTGCTTCTTTTTACTATATTGGTCTTTTCTTTTCGTACAACCCTTCGATCTATATTTTCAATATCACTTTTTTCAATTAACTCATCACTCGTAAGTTCATTTTCAACTGAACTTCTTTTGTACATTTTTGCTACTTGGCTCTTTTCTTTTTCAATAACTGTATTATATATTACATTGTCTGTTTTATTTATTTTTTGTAAAGATGGACTGGATTCGTCACTTACATATGAACAACTAGGTTGTGGATCTAGTTCTGAAATAAAATACATTTCAGAACTAGAGTCGTATAGTTGTTTGTCCGGCAAAAAATGTTCCTTTAAAGATGATAAAATTTTATAGTCCGTATCATCTGCGGACGGAACAAATGTGCCTCCCCCAGTTTTAAAATGTTCCACAGGATCTACATTAATTCTTCGCCTTGCAGATCTTTTCAAAAAAGTGTACAAATCTTTTATGTATTTGCTTAACAGTACGTGGACCACTCTGACAATTTCTATTGTATTCCATTTGGATATTCTCCCATGTCTTTTTCTTTTTTTCATTGCTTACAGCATCTGTTTGCTTGTTTTCAACATTTTTTTTTTCTTGAATCTTCATGTACTAATGCCGTTATGAGTTCTTTATCAAACTGTGTGAAATTTTTACACCTTTTTTCTGCCATTTCAACAATCTATGTTTAAACTATAATATTATACTATTACACATTTATAATATATAAAATAATAATATTATAAAATTATTATATATATTTTTGTAAATTATTTTTGACACTGACATTGACTATTGTCATTTGTGAACAATTGAACACATAAATGACAAGAGATTTTGTAAATATTTTGGCTGTGTGAATTGAAATGTATACATATCGCTACATTAGTTATTGGATACAATAAACATGTCAGATGAGAATCGAGAAACCGTCAAAAAGTTATCGAATCGATAAGGTCTATTGTATCGATAACTATTGAGGCGATATCGTGTCAATAAAAAAATGTTCCCGAAACCGGCCCTAAGGGCCGAATTCATAAACGTTCCTAATCCTCACCTTAGCCTCACCTCATCTCACACTCATTTTAGGTTGAGTCGTTCCCTCACTCACTTTTGTTATTCATAAACAATTGTAAATGAGTCACTAACTTGAGGGACGGTTGAGGGAAAACGTCACTAATTTTATGACGTCAAAATAAAATAATAAGTAATAGATATGGAAACGTTTTGGTAGTGACTGTAATAAACATTTTGACAGTAGTGTATTGTCAAAAACTCAAATCAATAAATATAGTGTATTTTATATATATTGTTGGTTTTATCATGGCAAGTAGAATATTTATGACGGGGGACGCTGCCCAATGTATACAAATGACGACTACATTTTCAAAAGACGACTCTACTCCCAAGGGATGTAATTATTAAATAGATTAATTTTTACAATAGGCAAATAATCTAATTGCCTAATTAAAAGTAACAGGAAAATTGGCAAACAAATAAGAAAACTGCGTACACATCAAGAGCTACTGCAATTGAAAAAGATATAATGAAGCAGTTATAATGAATAACTCAGAAAAAAAAAAATCCTGCAAGATGAAGAAATTCATATCTTTCGTCTCGAAGAATATCGGCTTAAAATACATGTGTAAACAACAGCTGCAAGTAGAAAAGCAAGAAATAAGAAAAAATATAGCCGAACAATAATGAATGCAAGAAACTTTAAAAACAAAAATTTTAGAATGACTTATAATGTTATTTAAATAGTTTATTATAAATGTTGAGCCGTTTTGCATTTAAGCAAGTTTATTTTAGTTCAAAAATTAAACAAAACTTGTATTTTTATAACTTATTTTATTAAACTGTCAAACACTACATTCCAATTATTACTCTTACATTTCATGGCACACTTATACATATATATATATATATCTAAAAGCCTTCTACCATATATGGTGTAGGCTGCATTTCTTTCTCTCTTTCATTTTTTTGTTTTGTTCTATGGCGTAAAATGCGTATCTACGTATTTATATACGAAGTTAGCCCATTCTTTGTTATTCTTCGTCATTTTTTTGGCTTCTACAATCGTTTTTCCTCTCTCTTCTAATATATCTTTTAATGTTTTGTCCCATGTGTTTCTTGGTCTTCCTATTTTGTTCTTTCCGTATGTTCTTGTCTCCCAGACTTGCTTCACTTTTCTTGTTTCTTGTAGTCTGTGCATATGTCCCCACCAGCTTAGTTGCCTATTTTCTATGAATTTATCTATTGCTTCTATGTTAAGTTCTTTCCTTATCTCCGTACTTTTAATTCTATCCATTTTGGTCACTCCTTTCACCCTTCTTAAATACTTCATTTCTGCAGCTTGTATTTTATTCTTTTCCCTTCTTGAAAGTGTCCACGTTTCGCATCCGAAAGTCAGTACCGGTCTGTATATCGTTTTAAATATATTCATTTTTGTCTCTTTTGTTATTTCTTTTTTGTTGATAAGAGTACTATTTATGTCATAGTAGAGTTTCATTGCTTTCTCAATTCTTGTATTTATCTCCATTTCCTGTTTTCCATCATCTCGTATATCTACTCCTAAATATCTGATATTCTTGACTTGTTCTATGTTCGTGTCCTCTATTCTTATATTTAAGTCTTCATCTGCTCCAATAATCATAACTTTAGTCTTACTTTTGTTCATTGTCATATTATATTCTTTGAATGTTTTATTCCATATATTTAGATTTTCTTGCAATTCGTTTCTTCCTTTTGCTATTATTACTACGTCATCTGCAAATACTCCTTCCGATATTTCTGTTATTCGCATGTTCCTGTATCCAATTCTGAATTTAGACGTTTCTTTTTTACTCTTTTTTATAATTTCGTCCATAAAAGTTATAAAGAGGGTAGGACTTAATCCTCCTCCCTGTCTTAATCCTTCTGCGGTTACGAAAGTGCTCGACTCTCTGTTGTTATATATTACGGCATTGCGGTTGTTTTCATATATCTTTTTTACTAATCTGATTATTTTATTACTTATTCCTCGATTTTCTAGTATATTCCATAGTGTTTTCCGTGGAACTCTATCGAAAGCTTTCTCTAGATCGATAAAACCTAGATATACTTTTGTGTTCTGTTTATGTGTTTTCTCTATTATTTGTTTTATGGTGAAGATATGATCTTGAATACTCCTTCCTTTTCTGAAACCACTTTGGCACTCATCTAACGTTTTTTCGATTATGGGCTTTATCTTCTTGTCGATAATTTGTTCAAAAATTTTCATCACAGTGCTTAATAATGTTATCCCTCTGTCTTTTTTGTCTCCTTTCTTGTGTATGGGAACTATTAAGGCCGTTAACCAATCTTGCGGAATTTGTTCTTTCTTCATTACTAAGTTAAAGATTTTTAACAGTACGTCCATTCCTTGTGGTCCCATTTTTTTAACCATTTCAGTGGTTATCTTGTCCTTTCCTGGTGCTTTTCCATTTTTGAGACTCTTTACAACTTCTTGTAATTCTGTTATTGTTATAATTTCTTCTACTTCTTCGGTGCTTATTTTAAATTGTTTTTGTCTCTCTTCATCTGTATTCTTGTTTGTGCATAACAGTTCTTCGAAATGTTCTTTCCATCTACTCATTATTTGTTCATCTTCTATTAATGTTACTCCATTTTTATTCTTTATTAAGTGTGTATCGTTTATTTTTTCTTTTCTACACGATTTAAGTATTCTGTAAAATAATTTCTGGTTTTCTTTACTATCTTTCTCCATTTTTTCTCCAAACTCCTTCCAGCTCTTTATTTTTGCTTCTTGAACTAGTTCTTTCACTTTTTTCCTTTCTTTTTTATATAATTCGTAACTATCTGTTGTTTTCTTGTTCAGGTAATGTTGCCAAGCTTTTTTCTTTATTTTAATACTTAATTTGATTTCTTCTGTCCACCAACCTGTTTGCTTTTTTCCTGTTCTTTTTCTGTAGCTACCGCACACTCTTTTGGCTGCGTCCATTATTGTGTTCTTAAAAACATTCCATATTTGTTCTACATTTTCTCCCTCAAACGTTTTTAAATGACTTTGCAATTTCAGCGTTACTAATTCTTCATATTACATATATCTTCTTTATATATAAAAGACAATATTTGTGGCTATGTCCGGAAATTCTAACCCACTTCCAGATATGCTACCGAGTTGAAATTTTGCATACAGGTAGGGAATGCTTTCATCATAACTAGAAAAATCGAAAATTTCAAAAAAGTCCCATCAGAAACGAGAAATTAATAATTTTGTTTTTAATTATATTGGACCATCGAAGTATGTATGATGCGTTCAGCGAGATCGCGGGAATTTCGTTTCAATGGTTGTTTGGACAACTATAGTAAGTTCGTGAAACATCGTTCAATGTCGTTCGGTGCGATTTATCATTACTCTGCTCTAGCTGATAAGATTTATATATTGTTATTTAGTAAAATTTTTGATTAGTTTATGCAGAGCGAGACTAAAGTGGAGCACCTGTTTTCTGGTTTTTAATTTTAGGGCATTTTTATGAACTTTGTTATTTTTATTTATTTTTTTTTTCTATTCTTTTATTTAAATGTTTAAATATAATAGTAAAATCTTTTATATATATATAAAACAGAAAATCTGTGTGTACCGAGTTGGAATTTGGTATATAGGTAGGAAATGCAGTCAATATAAGGAGGCAAATTGAAAATCAGAAGAAAAAAAATGGTATCACTTAAGACGTAGACTTAACAGAAAAATTGCTTATACAGTGAAACCTCTATCTATCGTTTTTGAAGGGACCTATTGAAATAAACTATGGATGCGGGAAAACAATGAAAAACACATTAATACATATTTAAATGTTTAATATGTACGTACATATATATTCTAAATAAAATTTTAAATAAAAAATATCGTAACAAAATAAAAAAGGAAGCTGCATGCCGACAAAAAAAATTATACTTTTTGTCTTTCATCGTCATTTGCTTTTTGGCTTTTTATATTGCCGTAAGAAATCAATATTCTTTCGGTATTACAAATTAAATTTTTTTCGGCATCAGTTATCGAATGCGCATAAAAAAGTTTTCAATTTGAAAAAACACGAAATTTGCTGCGTAATTCAAACGATGAATGCGGTAAAATGATACAGAGAGAAAAGATCGATGCGATCTATTTTTGCGTGTTTTGTATGAAATTAATTCGGAACCGCAAGAAATAACGATATAGGTATACGGGAAAATTATTATTCGAGGAACGATAGATAGAGGTTTCACTGTAATAAGAAAACAAATATTTTTTTTTAATGATTTTTATTTTATTGGATTGATTTACGGGAGTTACGAAGGGACAACCTAAAACTAAACTTTTGAAATATCTCATTTACTTTTGACTTAACAGCAAAAACGCACATGAGAAAAGCTGTTTAAAATAAAAATACAAATACATGTTATCCTATAAATTTTTCAATTGGTTAAGAAGCAGGGGAAGGGAGATGGGGGAGGTGCTAAAACTAAAATACTGGAAATATCTCGCTTATTATTTACTTTACATCAACAATTTATAAAGATAATTTATAAAGACTTTGATTGAAGAACGATTATTTTCTGTTTAGTGTAGCTTCTGAATATTTAGGGGGACAGAAGGAGCGCTACTTATAAACTTGAAATATCTCTTAATATTGACTTAACATTAAACATGTGTATAACAGAAGTTGTTACAATATCAATAATATAAATAAATAAATAAACAAATCTTTTCTGTTTAATCTTCTTCTGTATATAGGTATATCATTTATAAAATTTTCTTATATATGTATATAAATACATGACCTGACTGACTCATTAACGTTCAGCCCAAATCACTAGACCTAGAAACATGAAATTCGAGAAGTATATTTTCTCCATGTCGTAAGCGATCACTAAGAAGAGAATTTTCGAAATACGACCCCTAAGGGGCTGTTAAGTGATATCAGGGATTCCTCAATATCTCTTAGGCCCAATGAGATATTGACTTAGTTTTTGCTTACAAAGGTTACACATACAAATGTTAAGAACTAAATTCAGGATTTTGTTCTAATCAACCCTTAAAGGGATAAATTTATTATGTATTCGGAGTGAATTATAGAACCCTTCGTATTTCCTATGTATGTTGAGTTATAACATTGTGTTTTGGCATATAGATGTCTTTTTAAAATCTTAGAAACTTCTTGACAGTTTTCTTTTAAATTTTCACGCCTAAAAGGGTAAATTGGTATTTTTTATTCAATAGAACGCCCCCTGGACATAGAAACATGAAATTCGTGGAGGAAGGAATGTTCCTTCCATGATGTGAGCACCTATTAAGAAAGATTTTTTTTAAATTCGACCCCTAATGTGGTGAAATGTTTCTTTCACGGATTCCTCAATATCTCAGACCTATAATGAGATATCGACTTGGTTTTTGGTTACAAAGATTACCCATACACATGTACAAAAACGAGGTTCAGTATTTTGCTCTGATCAACCCATACAAGGCAAATCTAGATTCAAGGATATTCATAAAACCCTTCAAGTGACCTGTTTCATTTCTTTTTGGCACATAGGCGTCTGTTTAAAATCGCTATATGTATTAAAACTCAAAAACGGCTAAACCGATTTTAGTGCTATTTGCAACAGCGTATTCCAAATTTGTCTGGAAAGATTTTAAGCTATATATCATCGCGGTAAGACACCAGGTTTCCGATCAATTAAGAAATATTTAAACTATAAAAGATACACATATTCAAAATATACCTATATTAACGAATTTTGGGTTTAATATTGCAACAAAAATGTTCCCGAGGATATATATCACAATTTTCTTTATTTTCATTTTAGACGACAATTGTAACGTTAAATTCGCTATTGAACATTATTGTAACCCCCTAAAGCAATACGAAGAAAACTTACTTCGGTGGCAAGAATATTTACTAACGAAAAAAAGTGCTCTGATCTATATAGGTACGATTTATAAATCAGGAATAATCACGAAGTAATTATAATAAATATCATAAAAATTATAATAAATAATTTCGTAAGGTGCAACATAAAATGCTTTACGTGACTGGCGCTGCCTTTGGCAATGATTCTCACATGGGCATTTTCCTAGGTTAGCACATCGGGATACTTATACGTGTTGATATTAAATGTCTGTACTACCAATGTTTACAAAGAAATTCGTACTTAAATTATTTGTATAAGAAGCACATATTAATACAATTGTAGATTAAAACAAATAAATATATTTGAATATAAAACGATTCGTAGCAACCAGTCTTGAACCGATTTCGAAATGGGCCAGATCTAAGCGGGCTACGACTACTTTATTTCGGTAGCGAAGCAGCGGGTACACTGCTAGTTATTATTATACACTTATACATACAATAACATTATATTTTAACACTCCCCCATAATGTGAGTATGTAGACCCATTTCAAATCTTAGATTTTCAAATTTTGGTTTCGGTAGTGCCTTCGTTAGCATGTCTGCTAACTGTTCTTCACTTTTTGTATACTGTACTTCTATTACACTGTTTTCAATATTTTCTCGTATATAATGATGTTTAATATCTATGTGTTTGGATCTTCTATGATCTTCATTATTTTTTTGCCAACTGTATACAACTCTTATTATCTTCATAAATCACTATTGGTTTTTCAACATGTAGTCCAATATCTAGAAGAAGTTTCTTTAGCCATATTGCCTCACATGTAGCTGCGCTTAGTACCATGTACTCGGCTTCTGTTGTCGAAAGTGCTACTGTAGGCTGTTTTTGACTCACATATGTCACACTGGAACCATATATTTTAAAAATATAGCCTGTAGTTGATTTACTTATTTATTTATTTATACGTTGGGGAAGCTAACGGTTGCCCACAAGTAGCTTCCACGAAATACAATTAAATAGTGAACAAAATCTTATAAATTATATTACAGATTGTGTACGTAAACAAAGTATATTAATTATTAAGTATCTCATTACAATTTATATTTATTAAGTATTTAGAAATTATAAATCTCATTACAATAATTTTTTTAGTTTATTAAAAGTTAAGGAAAATATATCGAAATTTTTGAAATTATTGTTATATGAAATCATTATTCTATTAATTGGTGAGTTCTTGCAACAGTTAGTTTTAAATTGATTAATATAAAATAAATTTTGTGATCGTGTATACTTGTTTGGTTTTAAAAATGTAAATTCATGTACAAAGGTCTGTGTGTCAATCATATTATTGAAAATTTTGAATAATAGCAGGATACGAATTTAGTTTTTCTTTGTTCTAATGATTTTAAATTGAAAAATTCTAATTTATCGGAATAAGAGTTCAGCTGAATATTAAATTTGTAGCAAAGGAAGTTTAACATTTTTTTTTTGAATACTTTCAATTCGTTTAATATATTTTGAATATTGAGGAACCAAACAGAAGTAGCATACTCTAGTTGAGGTCTTACAATTGAATTATAAAGCAAAATAATTGATTTAATGTTTTGAAATGATTTGGAAGTTCTCAAAACGAAGCCCAGTAGCTTATAGGCTTTTTTTACAATTGTATCAATGTGTTCATTGAAAAGTAGTTTTGAGTCATATATGATGCCCAAGTCACGTATTGAATCTTTTCTTGATAACTGTTTATTGTTAATTGAGTACTTGAACATAATTTTAGTATTCTTTCAGCTGAAGCTTAAAATAAAACATTTGCTTAAATTTAATGACAAGTATTTAGATTCACAATAATTATTTAACATTTTTAAATCTTCTTGCATTAAAATGCAATCTTCGATTGAATCTACAGTAGTGTAGAACTTCAAGTCGTCGGCGAAAAGAGCAAATTTGCATTTTTTAAAGCAACTAAATATTGAGTTGATATAAACGTTAAATAAGATTGGACCTAAATGGGAGCCTTGAGGTACACCTGAAGTTACTTCAATCAGACGAGATGTATAGCCGTTACATGTTACATATTGGGATCTATTTTTGATGTAGGATTCAATCCAACGCAATAAGGATCCATGAATTCCAGCCTTAAACAGTGTATCGAGTAAGATGTTGTGAATGACCCTGTCAAATGCCTTACTGAAATCAGTGTAAATTACGTCAACTTGTTTCGTCTTGTCTATACTATTGTTCAGATATTGAGTAAATGGAATTAAGTTGGTTAGTACTGATTTTTTGCTACAAAATCCATTTTGTTGGGGTATGACAGTAGTTTCTAATGTATTTTTATTTTTTTTTACGATAATAGCCTCAATGATTTTACCAAAAGTGGGAAGGATTGGTCTATAGGTAATTGGATATATTATTCTTGCCTCCAGATTTATGTATGGGTGTTATGTATCATTTTCATGCTGGTGTTGGAAGCGTGGAACAAGAAATTCAATCAATACGATCGCTCTATTTTGAAAAAAACCCGTACCATGGTGTCGTAGGCACGGTGTTACAAGCGCGGTGTCGCAAGTTCAGAAATTTCAACTCTAGCGCCGGCCGCACCGTCGAAACCATAGAAACAGAAATATTATTTCGGAATGGTGAGATCTTTAGCGAGACACTTACATTAATTTCCTAAAAAAAAAATTAAGGAAACAAATTGATGTAGCGAAATAGCGACTTTTACAATGTTGTCGCCAGTCATAAAGTTTATTATTATGGATTCGGTTTCAAATATCTGGTCTGCAGAAATGTCATACAGTGGGTATACTAATAATACACCCCCAAGCAGGGCCCAACAGAATCTTCATTCTAAACTGTGATAAGAAGTAAAAAAGATTGTGTTTTAAATTATTTTCTTGTAATTGAAGTAACTTTCTGTGTTTTTTGTGTCTCATTTTTTGCAACAAGTTAAAATAATCTTCGTGTTGCCTTCTGTTTCTATGTATATATGGGACGTACCCACCATCGCTTTTCTTCATATCGCAATAAGTCTAAAAATGCATAAAAAAGAGCTAGACGTCTCCTTCGATTTGACGACATATTTAATGAAATTGAATAACCGTTTACTCCAAATACTTGTATAAACTTTTAGGTTAGATTTGGGTTAGATACAAATGTTGTCAAAACCGAAAACGCGCACTTATCGCGCCTCCAACCCCACCATGAAATTCGAACTTATAAATATAACACCACGCCTCTCACCCCTGTCGCGCCTTTGACACTACCATGAAAATGATGCATTATAGGTGAAATTTTCCATAACTGAGGAAAAATTCCGGTGGTTAACGATTTATTATAAAGTATATATAAAAGGGAAAGTGAGCACAATATTTAATAAATTTTGGGTGAATTTTGTCAGAACCACATCCTTTCTTGGTGTCGATATTTACAAGTGAATTAATAATATCTTTCGTAATTTGTAATGAACTAATATTGACGTTTGACGCAACTTCACTATGTTCGGCGTTTGACAGGTTGCACGTATAGTTACTAGATTTCATGTACAGTGATTGGAAATGATCTGCAAAAAGGTTACATATGGCAGGCCCGTTAGATGTTTCGGAATCGTTGTAACACATACTGTTCAGAATAGAGTTATTTTTTCGTAAAGTATTTGTAAAAGACCAGAACTGATTAATGTTTGTCTTTAAATTTGACTCAATATGATATATATATTTTTTATAATCTGATTTCATCAATAATTTATATCTGTTACGCAACAATGAAAAAGTATTATAATCATCTAGATTGTTGTAAGTTTTCCATTTTCTGTGATATCTATTTTTATTTTTTATTACATTTATTAAAGTTTTCGAAAACCATTTGGGATATTTGCATGTTTTTTTAATTTGCATTTGAACACATGAATCTAAGAGGTTGTATATGATACTATAAAAACACTCAACGTTATTATTAATTTCAGGATTGTTTAGTCTAGAGTCCCAGTTGACTGAAGACAATTTGTCGATTAACTTTTCATAATTACATTTGTTAAAGTTATATGTTTTTTTGTTGTTATGTGCAAGAGGTTTAAAATTATTAATTACTGCCAATATTTCTAGTGGTGGGTGGTATGAATCAATTTTACTTATAGGACATGCTGAAACATTAATTTTTAATTCCAAAGTACTAAATATAAGGTCAAGTGTTTACGATCATAGTCTGATGCCCAATCAGCATCTGTAAATCCTTCAATCAGTTTTTCATTTTCAATACTTTCGTACACAAGTTGAATATCAAGAGTGTCTTTAATATATCGTAGCACTCTTTTCAAATTTGTCCATGCATTTTCAGTTGGATTATTTTGCAGTCTACTTAAAAAGCTTATTGCAACACATAAATCAGGACGTGTTCCTAACATTGCATACATTAAGCAACTTATGAAATTTCTATATGGTTTGTCTAATTTTACTTTTTCCTTTTTAATATCTATTTTGAATCCAGATTCCATTGGTGTACTAACTGTGTTACATTCAGACATATTAAAACGTTGCAACAGGTTTTCTAAATAATGTTTTTGATTTAATTTAAGTATTCCAGTTTCAAAATTTCTTTCTATCTTTATTCCAAGAAAATTTTTCAGATCACCTATATCCTCCATTTCAAATTCTTCCATAAACTTTTTCTTTATCTTCTTAATTTCTGTTAGGTTTTTACATGGTATAATTAAATCATCTACAAATATTAAAATAATTATTTTGGTTTCATAAGTTTCTCCTTTTGTGTACAAACAACTATCTGCATTCGACTTTATAAAACCTAAACTTAGTATGAATTTATTGAATCTTTCATTCCAAGTCCTGGGAGATTGTTTTAATTCATATAAAGATCTATTTAGTTTACATACTAAATTATTTCCTTTATTAAAACCTTCTGATTGATGCATGTAAACTTCCTCTTGAAGTACACCATTGAGAAATACTGTTTTTACATCCATTTGATGAAATATATACCTGAATTTATTTCCAACTGCCAACAAAACACGTAGTGTGACAAGTCTTGAAACTGGTGCGTAAGTTTCATTATAGTCAATGCCTTCTTTCTGCAGAAAACCTTTTGCTACTAGTCTCGCTTTATAGCGACTTGGTTTCCCATCTGCATCCTTTTTAATTTTAAATATCCATTTACATTGTACTATTTTTTTATTTTTCGGTATTTCCACTAACGTCCACGTATTGTTTCTTTGTAAAGAGTCCATTTCATTTTTTATTGCTTTATACCATTCTTCTCGATCTGATCGTTCTTTTATTTCTTCAATGGTAACTGGCATTTCTTCTACAAAACACTCTGCGTTAAGTGCTAAACACGTGACATCATAATCATCTAAATACTTTGGCTGTTTTCTTATTCTTTTTGAACTTATTTCTTGGTTTTTCTCTAAAAGTTGAATATTTTGTTCCAAAATTCTTCAATATTTTGTTCTTTTTCTGATTCTTCTCAATTCTTTTGATTTTCTTCTTGTGAATTTTCTTGTATTTCTTCATATGCTTCACTTGAATGAATATCATAATTTATATATTCATTTTCTTCATAAGAAAATTTGTTTTCATCAAATACGATATCTCTACCGATTTCAATTTTATTATTTTCCTCATTCCACAGTCTATAACCATTTGGTGCATAGCCAACATGAAAACATCTTTTATTTTTTGTATCATACTTTTTGCGAAAATCTTTAGGTGTGTGTAAATAAGCAACACATCCAAAAAAATTTAGTTTTGACACTTTTGGCTTTACTCTGTACCACATCTCTGCAAGTGTCTTATTCTTTAGCACATTTGTTGGTCTTCTATTTATCGTATAAACTACAGCGAGAACGGCTTCACTCCATAACTCTTTATTAAGTTTTGTGCCCATCATTATAGCTGTAGATGTGTCCAATATTGTTCTATTCATACGTTCGCTTACCCCGTTTTGTTGAATAGTATATTCTATTTGAATTCCTTTTTCTTTACAAAACCTTTTGAATTCATTTGATGTGTACTCTTTTCCATTATCACATCTAAATCTCGATATTTTCCTTTCAAAGTGTGCTGTGGACATTGCTTCATATTCTTTTACACATTCCATTACCTCGCTTTTACTTTCTAGCAAAGAGACAATAGTAAAATGACTATAGTCGTCAATTAGTGTAAGAAAATATCTTTTTCCATTCCAAGGCGCTGGGTTTATTGGTGCACATAAATCAGAATGGATCAACTCCAATGGTCTTTTCGTGATTATTCTTTTATTTGTGTGTGGCAACTTTGTTTGTTTGCCTTCAACACATGATTTACATAATTCTATATTAGTTTGTAATCTATCATTTATACCAAGAACCATGTTATCATTCTTTAATTTCAATAACGATTTAATACCAATATGGCCAAAACGTTTGTGCCAAAGGTTTGTATTTTCTTCCAACGTTCTTGTTACATTGGCATTTTCTTTTTCTATAATAAATGAAATTTCATACATTTTCTTATTTATTTTTGCAACAGCAATCATTCTTGAATGATTAAATATTTTGACCATCTTAAAAAACTATTTTCAGTCCGTTCATTTCCATTTTTCTCTCTGAGAGTAAATTGTATTCCAGATCCTTAATGTATAATACATTCTTTATTATACACTTTATTTTATTACCATTTACACACGAGCATGCTTCAATGTCACCTATTTCAGTAGCTAGGAGCATTTGACCAGATTTCGCAACAGAAATTTTGATGGGTGTCTGCAACTTTTCCACATTTGTAAAATATTCCCTTCTGTTTACCATATGTTCCGTTGCTCCAGAATCCAGACTCCACACCATTTTATTAGCTCTGGCATATTCGTCTGCACTTACCATTCCATATGTATTTCTTTGACTATGTGAGGCGATAAATGTTATTGCTAAATCACATTTAGTTTTCGGCTTATTTTCGTATGTTGAATGTTTTACTTTCTGTTTCAGGATTTTAAATTTACAATCAGCTATTTTATGCCCTAATTTATTACAGTTGTAGCATTTATATGGAAATTTTGCTGTAAAAGCTGTAGATTGACCTTTTTCTTTTTATTGTGGTATTGGTGTCTGTTTGTGCTTCAATTCCTCGTCTAATAATCTACCTTTTACAAACTCCATTGACAATTTTTTATTTGATACTGTCTCTAATGCAGTGACTACAGTATCATAAGTTTTTGGAAGTGTTAATAGTAAATGACATATTTTATCATCTTCTTCTATTTTAGCTGCACAATTTTTTAATTCTCTCAACAATTTGTCAACTTTTATAAAATGCGTTTCCAAGCATCTCTTTCGTCTAGTTTCATTGTTAATAATTTCTTCCGTATCATCAACTGCGTAGCAATACCTTTTCTCTCAAATGTTGCTTCTAATGTCTTCCAAATTTGATCTGGGGTTTCTATTTCTTTAATTAATTCTAAATAAGAATCACCAATTCTCTGTACAATTACAGATTTACATTTTATTTCCTTTTTAATTCTCTCATCCAACTTCTTTTGTAGTTCATCTTTCTGTGCCTGTGTGGCTGTTGGTGAGATCATAAAAAGGTTTGTATCTCTTTCATCGATACATTCTACTAGGTTTAACTCTTCTAAATACACCAGGATACGATATTTCCAATTACTAAAATTGTTGCCATCTAACAGTGGAATTTTATATTTATCGTCATCCATTTTTATTAGTTTTTGAACTAAATTTCTTTTAACTACAACTAAGTTAAAAACCACGCTCTGCTGCCAATGTTGAGCCGTTTTGTATTTAAGCAAGTTTATTTTAGTTCAAAAATTAAATAAAACTTGTATTTTTATTTTATTAAACTGTCAAACACTACTTTTCAATTATTACTCTTACATTTCATGGCACACTTATACATACAATAACATTATATTTTAACAATAAATAAATATTATAGTTGAAAGTAATGGGATTCGGACCAGTCAGAAAATAAAACCAATTTATTAACTTCACTTACGTTTCGATTTAATTTAAATCTTCATCAGAGCTTAGTTAATAGTCACGATATAAAATAGCAAATTAAAAATTAATAAAAACACATCATATTGTCCGGTCATTGAACTCAGAGATAAGCTTATCTCTGATTTTAAATTGTTTCTAATTATAAATTATAATGTAAGTAAAAACAGGTATATTTGTGAGCCCATATTTACACGTCCTATGATTTATTATATTAAATTAATAAATTATTTATTTCTAAATACATACATTGACACTGTTATACACAAGAATTGCCATTTCGCGCTCACGATGAAAGGGAAATATCGTACTACAAAGGACATTATCGTGAATTGCTCAATTTTTTAATGAAATACGATAAAGAACTAGAAGCCTTCGTACACAATTCTATAATTTTTACTGGATGTTCCAAAACAATTCAAAATGAACTTTGTTTGGATAAATAATATAGTTAAAAAATATACTGAACAAGAAATTTATGATTGAAACTGATATATATATATATATATATATATATATATATATATATATATATATATATATATATATATATATATATATATATATATATATATATGTGCACCGCTATCCTTGTCGCCTCCGGGGTATTGAGCAGGCACTCTAGACTCCGGCATATGGAAAATACTTTTTCAAAATTTCTTTGCATATATAGGCTTCTGTATTGTATTAGTTCTACGGGAGCCTGAGAGGGGAAAGAAATTTTATTTTTTTTTTACGTTCTCTGGTATATATATAAGGCTTGAATTGGGCTCCACATATGAATTATATCCAGTTACCTCTATTTGTATAAAAATTATATATCAAACTGTAGCTTACGCCTCCATGCACTGTTGCCAAGTAAATTTAATAGAGCACAATGTGATGAATAGAGCACGAAATTTTATTTAGCACAATGTGATGAATAGAGCACGAAATTTTAGTGCATATAGTAAAATTGCACATTTTTTCGGATATGCTAGATAATTCCAACGCGGGACATCTGACGTAAATAATTCAAGATGTTGTGCACCGGAAATTTCAAGTAACCATTAGTATGCCATATCTTTGTATTTACAAAATAAAGTATAAAATTAAAATTAATAATTTAATATATTATGACCTGTTTATCATATTAATTATATATTTTATTCGATGTCGGGAACTAATCTACTAGTTTTTCATATGTACTGTATATATTTTTAAACGATTTTTTATACATGGATGGACTCGCCTAGAACCAATGTTTTGTATAAAAACAGGTCTGAGTGTATACAGGGTGTTTTTGGGAACCGTTTAAGCATTGCTAACTTCTTTATTATAAGAGATACAGAGGAGCTTAAAATGGGAAAGATCGAGTATTACACCCAAAACCTAAAAATATGAAATTGGAAAAACAATTAACGTCAAGTAAACAAGTCAATAAATAAAAAAACCCTTGTTTTTTTTTTTTTAAATTGTTCGTGTTATATTTTTAGGGTTTTGTAGGTATGACCAAAAAACCCTTATACCGTCATTTTGTCGTCTGTCTGTTCGGTAAAAGTTGTAGCCAAATGGCTAAACCTAGAGTTGAAATTTGGCATGCTTATACAACAGTTTCACCCGCACATAGGAAAAATACTAAATCATAAAAAAAAACATATCCCCCTAAAAATATAAACAAATTTCTGCTCATAGAAAAAAAAAAAAAAAAAATTTTAAATTCTGAGTAGGGTATCAAATGAAATCCCTTAATACGTGCATTAACGATCAAAATTGAATCCCAATTACTCACTATTATTTATTATTAAGATTTGGTTTTGAACGTTTTTTAATATTCATAAGTGGTTATGAAACCCCATGTAAAATATAGTGTATAGTGCAAATGTTTCATAGCCACCTATGAATATTATTATAAAAAAAAATTATGTGAAGTGTAAATTCTCACACATTTCAGGGTTTTGTAGATATTTAATAAGTGTAAGAAGCCAACATAATAGTTTATATCTAGGAATATTTGTGCTATAAACACATCACAATTATTTCATTTATTCCTCTTTGATACCTTAAAAACAAAAGTTGAATCACAACGTATAATAAAGTAACTGAACACTACAGACTACACTCTACAGTGTGGAGTATAATGTGGGGTTTAAAACTCGGTCCTCAGCTGTTAAAATGTTTTATTATATTTTTAATTTCAAAAAAAGACACGCACTATCTTAGCCATAAATGCAAAATATCCATAACATTACTAGCCATAATTTAGTCATGAATTAAAAAAATAATGAATTTTGTCAAAAACACAAAGACTTGCTGAAGAAGGCAATATTTATCAAAAAAAAGATCTGATTAAAAATTACTCTCGTACGTTTCCGGTTCAGAGCAATGTAGGTACATTACCTATAATTTTTTTAGAATTTTAGATTAACCTCTTTGGGTAAAAGGGTGCGAGACAAGAAAATTTTCAGCACATTTTAGCAAAAAATGTAAAAAAAAACTAATTATTATTATTATTTTTTTAACGACGACACAAACCAATCGACAATTTTCGAAAAACTAACCTGATCAAAAATTCCTATTGTGTAAATCACTGTTGAACTATTTCAGTTCCCATCAGTGTTCATTATAGAGAATTTTTTCAGATTATTAGATCAAACCCTCTGAGATATAGGGTGGAAGACAAAATTTTTTTGACATAGTTTTGGCAAAAATGCCATAAAAAATAAATTTTACGAAACAAAACAATTTCCTTGTTGATCCACTCATTAATAGGTTTCATTTGGTATGTCACTCAAAATTAAAAATATATATACTTATTTTTTTATTAAATACATAATTGTTTATATTTATCTCGGGATGTGTTTTATTGAACTCTCAGTATTTTTCCTATATGTGGGTCAAAGAGTTGTATCAGCGTGCCAAACTTCAACTTTCTATGTTAAGCCGTTTGGTTGCAAACCGTACCGACAGACATACACATGAGTGACGTTATAATGGTTTTTTGCTGGTCATATGTAGCGGCGGCCGGTGATACATGTTTGGGAGGGCAATCAGCATGATCGGACACGCTCGTGTTTTGTCGTTGCTATACTACTGTTGAGCGATATAGTACAAGATTGTCCGATCATACCAATTGCATTCCCAAACATGCTTCAGCGGCCGCCGCTGGTCATACGCATAAAACCCTAAAAACGTTCAAAATCAAGTCGAAAGAAAAACTAACGTGCGGCACATTATTACGACTGCTAAACTGTAAGTGATATATCGAAAATATATATGAGAGACTTTGAAGGTTTAATATTACTACAAAAAATTCCGGCAGAGCATATATTCCAGGTCAATAGATAACTCACAATTATCATTTTCGTCCAAAATTATAACGCTCAGTTTGCTGTGGAATATCGTCATTACCTTTAAAGATTTACGAATAAAAATAACTTTAATGGGAAGAGTATTTACTTACAAAAAAAAAAAAAAACCTTTAACCCATGTACCTATTGTTTATAGATCAGAATTAATCACGGAAAGAACATCATAGTAAATAAATTTATATGATGCGTATATTGGTAGACGCTGCGCTGGTCAGTCTAATCGTTAGGCGCTAGAGAGGTGCGGGCGGGTAAACAATATCGTCTTTCTCTCAATATTGTGTTTCATTAAACTAGATCTTTTGCTTATCATTACTCATATTTGTTTTTGACAAAGGCAATAGAATTGCCGCCTGAGCAACAATGAAACTATTAAAAATATAAATATTGTTACTTGCCACTGACGAGGGCTATTTATATATACGGAGTATATAAAATTGGAGGCTCTGTTTGTACATTACATTTTTTCTTAGTATTTTGGCTTTTATATCTTTAATATGCTTAACTTAGACCGTTTTGACTAATTTTAGAATTTCTGTTTGCCTGCCTGTCTGTCTGTGTGTCTGTTAGTCGACGATAAACTCAAAAACTACTGGTCGGATTTTGATGAAATTTTGTATGTATGGTAATAATATTGCCACTTGAATGATAGGATATTTTTTATAGGCGTACCTCGCTTAACGAAGTCTCGCTTTAAACAGTTTTTATGCGACACAAGCTGCTTTCTAAGCTGCCTTCTGTTATTTTCATGATAACGTAAATGATAAGTGAGAAACTTGTGTTTCAAGCAGAACACAAAATAATCGTTTCTTTATTCAAAATTACTCTCTTGTATATTTTTTTATCCCCATAGCTTTTCATATAACTCCACAAATATATACCTTATTAAAATCTGCATTAAACAGAGAAAAATAGTTTCATTTCACATTTTCAGTTATGCTGTTAAGTAAATGATAAATGAAATAATTCATCCTTATAAGTAACATTCCCCTTGCCCGCTAAATAAGCCTCTTTAATATTTTCTTTTTTCCTCTAATTTAACTTTTAAAAAAATAAATGTTTCCTCATGTAATAATAAGTGAGATATTTCGAAATTTTAGTTTTAGGGTGTATCCCCGTAAATCTCTAAATATCTATCTAAATGAAAAAATGCATAGAAATAAATGATTTATTTTCTTATTTTGAACTATTTTTAGGATATACATATGATGTTTCTGTTAAGTCAATAATCACAACGATATATGTACATTTTAGTGTTCCCCATATCTCCCAAAATATTCATCTAATTGAAAAAATGTATTGAAAAAAAATAGATTGGTCTGATTACTATAAACAATTTTTATTGTTTATATTTTTCTGTTAAGTCAACAATAAGGCAGATATTTAGTTTTTTAACACCCCCTTAGAATAAGAATTATGAAATGTCTTATAGCCTATGTTCGAATCCTGGTATTACCCTATCATCATACGAAATTTCGTAAAAATATGTCCAGCCCTTTGTGAGTGAATCTCGGACAGATAGACAGAAAAACATTGATTTTTTTGCGGATATTGTCTTATAATCATCTGAAAGGTTTACAAACCAAATATGAAGTCTGAAAAAAATTAAAATAACAGATATAAACACATGTTAGTATTAATATATATATATAACATGTTAGCGGCAAAGCTTCATTTTCTAACAATTAATAGTAACTATTTTACTTAATTCCGTAATAATTAATACACATTTCTGTATCCTTTACCAGAACAGAATGTCATTATATGCTTCGTACAATGATGCCAGTTTTACGGAGTTGAATTGGTACCATTGGGATAGTGGAGGTGTTTTCATACCTTACACATCTAAAAAGTATATGCGTTGACTAGCAGCGCTTTGTTGTGGAATATCGCAGAACTATTCTGTATAACCAGTATATGTGTATCGGTCAAAATGACCTCAACACTAAAATTTAATATAGACTCGTAGTGACCCCCTGATCATTCTGACAAAATTTTAATGGGGATACCTCCGTTTCGGAGGCGTATTCAATGTTAGCATATATACTTTGGAGGCGTGTAGGTACTATATGCATATATATATATATATATAAGAATGAAAATTGATATCAAAAATACAACCTCCCCGGGAATCGAACCCGCATCCTAGAGATTACGCGTCTCAGTCTCCTGCCACAGAGCCATGGAGGCTCTGTGGCAGGAGACTGAGACGCGTAATCTCTAGGATGCGGGTTCGATTCCCGGGGAGGTTGTATTTTTGATATCAATTTTCATTCTTAAAATAACTTTATACTGTTAATTCAAAATAATTTCATATTCTTATATATATATATATATATATATATATATATATATATATATATATATATATATATATATATATATATATATATTTTTTTTTTTTTTTTTTTCTTGGCAAATTGTCGAAACGACTAATGTTTCATATAAGTTGCAACTACATATCTACCGTGTTACATTTTGTAAAAAATAAAAAAGTAGTTGAACGCTTCATGAATTTTTTTGATGTTCGGGCAGAACTGCAAGTCAAATTTTGCAAGTATGAATGTTTTTTTTTTTTTTGTTTTCAGTATGATTTTTATTTTGATTTATTGTAGATAGTAGTAATAAGATTTTATTGAATTCATTTGTAATATACAAAATATGAAATCAATTACTAAAATATGCACAGTTTTGAAATACACAGAAAATTGACAGATAATTGTTTTTTCATGGCACTCTCAGTTTATATTTTTACTTTTTATTATAACAAGTAACTATATATAACTCCAAAAGTAAAAATGGGAGAAATAATTTAAATTTACTTTGTTCTTCGTACACCGATACTTTCACGTAGCAAATTAAATCCGACTCGTTCAAGTGGCTTCATCAACAAATCAGCTAACTGGTTCTTGCCGTCAATGTGCTCCAGTTTAAGTTCACCATTCAGGAAACTTTCACGTACATTGAAGTGTCGAACCTCAATGTGTTTGGAGCGTTTATGAAATTCTGGATTCTTTGCCAGCTTTACGGCACTAGCATTGTCAACATAGAGTGTTGAGGGCGATTCTGGCATTTCAGTCAATTCAGACAGTAGACGTTGTATCCAAATTAGTTCTTTGGCTCCTTCACTCGCCGAGATAATCTCTGCTTCAGTTGTGGAGGTAGCCAACACCTTCTGTAACTGACTAGTCCACGATATGGCTCCACCAGAAAATTTCGCGACTATTCCTGTCGTTGAACGTCGTGTCTTCTTGTCACCAGCGAAGTTAGCATCAGTGTAGACTTTCAGACCTTCTTCTTTGTCATAGATGATGCCATGCTTCATGGTTCCTCTCAGATATCGAAATATGCGTTTTACATTATTCCAATCTTGAACAGTTGGCTTCTCCATAGCTCGAGCAGCTTTATTCACTGCAAATGCGATATTTGGACGTGACACTGTCGTAAGATACATGAGACAACCTACTGCCTCGCGATATGGTACATTTGATGAGACTGCTTCATGTAAATCACTTTCTTCACGGCTAATAGGAGTTGAGACTGCGTTTGATTCAGCCATACGAAACCTTTCTAATATTCTTTTTGTATAATTTTCTTGACTGATTATAATTGTTCCGTCTTCATGTTGTTTGATTTTCATGCAAAGAAATTTTTCGAAAAAACCTGTCGTCGTTTTAAATTCTTGTTGCAAATTTCTCAGAAAAACAGCAGTTTCTTCTTTATTACTACCAACAACCAGACCGTCATCCACATAGATTGCGACATAGAGATATTTTTGGTTGCGCTTCCGGTAAAAGAGACAAGGATCTGCAACACTGTTTTGGAAACCCGATTTCGTCATAAAATCTATAAACCGTTTGTTCCAAAAGCGTGGTGCCTGTTTAAGACCATACAGACTTCTTTTCAAGAGACACACACGACCGGTACCGTCATCGAAACCTTCCGGTTGCTCTAAATATATGTCTTATTCAAATATGCCATTTAAAAAAACCGTCTTGACGTCGAATTGTTCTACATGCATATTCTTCACAGCAGTTATAGCTAACAGAGTCCGAATTGTTTCATAACGTGCAACAGGACTGAACGTTTCTTCGTAGTCGATTCCTGGTCTTTGGACATAGCCCTTTGCTACCAATCGAGCTTTAAAACGAGTACTTCCATTACTTGCAGTTTTCTGACGCAGAACCCAGCGATTTTGCAAAACTTGTGTATTCTTCGGACGTTTGACTAACATCCACGTGTCATTTTCATCTAGAGAATCCATTTCTTCTTTAATGGCCTGCATCCACAACTCCCTCTGGTTCGATTTCAGTGCTTCAGATAATGAGTTTGGATCATTATATTCATGAGCAGCAGCTCCTGCCATCATTAAGAAATCATCACTCTCCGTCCAAGCTGGTTTCTTTCGTTGGAGGGAACGTCAGGAACTTCAGGATTTTGCTTCGATGATTCTTCAGTTTCTTCACCATCATGAAAATCTTGACTTCCTCCAGAATTAGACGCCATGTCAAACTCTTCAATTTCGCTTCTATTTTGATTTTCATTGTTGTGGGACTTGACTTCTTCCGGCCTTTTCTTCTTTTCGGATGACAAATTTGGACATTTTGGATCCGTAACCTCTTCTCCAGGAACTTCAAATTCCACTGTATTGCATACAACTTCTGGCTTGAATCTCACATCATGACTCATGACTACTTTCCGTTGAAAAAGAATCCAGACTCAAAATCCATCCTTGTCTTTGACATATCCAACAAGTTGACCGAAAATAGCTTTTTCGTCAAACTTTTTGCGGAAATTCTTGCTTACATGAACATAACATCCAGTGCCGAAAATTCTAAGATGATCCAGTCTTCCTACAGGTCGATTGTACCACAGTTCATAAGGGGCTTTGTTCTGGTCTGATGATTTTCCAGTTAGATTTAAAATATATGCTGCAGTGTTGCAGGCTTCTGCCCACAATCCTTTAGGCAATTTTCTTGCATTCAACATAGAACGTGCAGCTTCCACAATGGTGCAATTTTCGCGCTCCGCTGCACCTTTTTGTTCAGGTGTGTAAGGCGGAGGAATCAATTGTTCTCTGCTTGCGAGCAGTTCAGCAACTCTCTTGTTGTCAAACTCCTTACCTCCATCACATCTGAATTGCTTGACAACATGTCCGTTCGTCCTGGCTTCATTTAAAAATTGCTCCAGCACGTCACATACTTCACCTTTTTGTTTTAGGAAGAAAATTCGACGAAATTTACTGAAGTCATCCTTGAAACATACGTAATAACGTGCTCTTCCAAAAGATTCCGTAGACATCGGCCCGTTGACATCTGCATGAATCAATTCGCCAGTAACTGTTGGTCGATTCATTCTTTGTTTAAATGGTAACCTATGCATTTTACCCAGCGCACATCCATCGCAGAATTCTTCCTTGCAACCTTCCATGTTGATGTTCATTTTTTTCAAAATGTTTTTCACATGTTATTTATTTTGGTGACCAAATCTCTCATGATACACTTGCAATGTGTGGGAAGATGTAACCAAATTTACTTGAATGGCTTTATTTGGTTTAACAATTCGCATATCGAGCACGTACAGACCATTTTTTACATAACCGGTCATTTTGATATTCCCACTAACTTTTACTCGAACTGTAACATTTTTGTCGTCGATTGTCACGCTGTATCCATTCATTGTCGCTGCTTTGACAGAAAACAAATGCGCACTTGCATCAGGGACATACAAAACATTTTTCATTTCAGCAAAATGCCATTTATTTTTTCGTCGGACTTGAACCATAATTGTACCTTGGCTATGCGCATACATACTCACATCTTGTTTTCCGAGTAAGATCACTTCAGGAACAGTGAATTCACAATACGGAACAAAATACTGTTTATTGGGCGTAATGTGCTTGGTAGCGCCACTATCACAATACCATTTATTTGCATCAATATAATTTTCAATTGAAGCGCTCATGGCATATGAAACGAATACAGAATTGCCATTCTTTATTGTTGCTACCTGTTTTATTTTGCGTAGATTCTGCTGCCCAATGCCCCAATTGTTTACACTTGTTACATGGAAATTTTCGCTTTGTCAATTCTATTGACGATTTAGTTTTTGCAGCATTTTGCTTCTTTTTGTAGTCACCATACGTCATGAAAGCAGTTGCTTTTGTTGTGCTCTGATCACGCAGCTCAATCGTGCACAATTTCTCAATGAGTAAATTTAAACTTTGATTTTCGGATGGAATCGTGTCCTAAAGATCCTTAAAACCGTCATATTCTTTGCCTAATGTGGATAAAATTCTTCCATTCAATATTCTTTCCGACAAAGTATTTTCTTTGTGTTTTGCTAATTCGTCGTTTAGATCCACGAACAACTTCTGCAATTTGGCAACGTGTGTGCTAATGTCTTCATTTTCATCACGTTTGACCCGAAAAAATGCTTCGATCAGCATGTTCAAGCGTTGCGTACTACTTCGTTCAAACCGTGCCCGCAATTTGGCCCAAATATCCTTCGCGGTATTGCACGTTAACACAAGCTCGGCCACTGGTTTGCTCAGCGCACTTGCTATCAAACTTGCCGCTTTCGCGTCGTCTTTTTGCCAATCCGCATACGCCAACTTTTCTTCGTTTGACGACTTCTCGGGCAACTGGACACGTTTGCTACACCACTAACAATATCCTCAAGTCCATACGAACGCAGCACCATAGAAATATGCCATTTCCATTTTGCCCAGTAATCAAGCCCTTCGAGTTTATCTACACGTACTTTGTAGTCACTACTGGCAGGTCATTTTGTTTTTTTCTTAAATAGGTTAATTTCTTTAACAAATACACTAACTTTTCAATCAGTTTTCATTCAGAGAAAAAACAACATTATTTTCTCAATTCTACGTGGCCTGGGCTCATAACCTAATAAGATTTTATTGAATTCATTTGTAATATACAAAATATGAAATCAATTACTAAAATATGCACAGTTTTAAAATACACAGAAAATTGACAGATAATTGTTTTTCCATGGCACTCTCAGTTTATATTTTTACTTTTTATTATAACAAGTAGCTATTATAAATATATTTGTAAAAATTTAAGTACTCGGTGTATATTTGTTGCCTCCCCTATTTCTAGACTGACGAGCCGCCACTGTACGTCAAAAGAAAATATAAATTAAAAAATCCTGGCGAGTTTTTCTGCATTTACTTCATATCTAAGTCTTTATTAAATTAATAAGAAATATATTGATAAATGTTTTATATAGCGGGTTTATATTAAATATACGTTCTCTATAAAGAGTTAAGTTCATTTTATTATTCACCCACTCACAAAGTACAGAAAATGATAAATATATATTGATTTAGATTTAACTAAATAACAATTTTGGTTATCAGTGTCTGTGTATGCTCAGCTGTTATTCTTAAGTCACATTGGCGGGGGGATACAATTGACGTAGATCGTCTTCCGCAGCAAAATATAGTCCTATTACACTTCATATTTTTTCAATTTCAGAAACGTGTTTCTCACTATTAACGATGTGCAATTTTATTTATAACTATTTCACTACTATAATTAATTTATTTCTCTTTGATTTAAAAACAAGGCTTATAACGATAGGCGCTCCACCTAATTATCGAGTTTATGAGTGCAAACTCCTTAAGAAGGCGATTCGTTAACTGTTAACAATTTTTTATTATATTTGTAATATAAAAAAAGACATACACTACTTTAAAATTCGACAGGTGAAAATACAAGTCATGACCTAAAAAAAAAGGTCCTCACGTCTTAAATGCAAATGATGACAAAAAAAAGGTCCTCACTTCTAAAATTTAAGACTTCTAATGACTTCCTTAAAAAAAAGATCCTTGTTGCGCACACATTTTTCTCCGAACATTTATGGGGGGGGGCACTGGGGGCCAGAGCAATTGGGGGGGGGCACCCGCTAGCGCCGCCACTGGAGTATTCTAGCTTCAATCTTTCACGTGATTTTATAAATATTTCTACATTTCAGACAGGGTATAAAACAATGTATTGGGATGAAAAAATAAAAAGAAAACAAACAGATACAGCCTTCAGTTTTATTTATAGAGAAGATCATCAGGGGGTCTATTCTGTAAGCATTTCGACAATCGCTTTTACAGTATCGTGTTGAAAGTGCCAATTTTCAACACGTCGCGTTGGTATTCTGTAACTTATCGATAGTGCACTTATTGTGTGATAGTGCAGTATTGTGTTGATTTTGAGACGACACGTACGAACGTGTCGTTTTTGGAAAGAGATATTGTTTTTAGACTTTTGAAAGTTGTTTACGTTTAGTTTGAATATATTGATTTACTTATTTTGAGGTTAGTATATAGAGGATTTAAAATGTGTTTTATAAATGGAAATATGTATATTTTTGTTGTTTTTTATCTTAAATGTTGTAGTTATGGCCGAAGGACTTATTATATTTGAAGTATTGGATGAATTGGAAGAGGAAGAGACAAGAGGATATCTCAATGAATATTTTAATTTATAAAATAAAAATAAAATACATGTCATAAAATATATTATAAAATAAAAATCCTAATAAAACCATAAAAACAAAAACAAAATTAATCTAAATATACCGTCGTGCGGTTTTGCACAATTTTTTGTAGGGGGTAGAGAATGTATTCATTGAGTAAATGTTATTTAGGAGATTAGATGGAAATTCCAAATTTCTATGAAGGATTAGCATGACGTCATGAATTAAAAGAAACAAGTCAACCTTTTGAATAATACCTGCTGGAAGGAAAGTTTGCACAAAATCCTGCTACAATAATTATTATTAGAGTTATTTTAAACAAATTATATTAACTGTAACGGGGCAGAAAAAATTCAGGTCAGAATATGTCCTATCTTTTAGTAGGTATACCTGGCCAGATTTGTAATATGACAATATTAAATAATATCACTGTATATACTGTGTTATGTACATATATGTGCATTGTATATACTGTCTAATAACCTCAAAGTTCATTCTGTCACAATACGTCAAAATTTCAAAATGGCCACATTTACTTTCGACACTTTCAAACACAAAGTAACACTATACGATGACAGTGTAATGTGCATAGGCAACACGATACTGTGCATGTGACTGTCGAGAAGTTACAGAATAGACCCCCAGTTCCAGGGTTGCCAGTATTCAAACATGTCAAGTAGCCATTTGTAAACCAGTGGTAGCCCAAAAGTAGCCGAATGTGAAATAGAAAGTCGAAAAAGGAGTAATAAAAAAAATGATATTCTACATAAATTGAATAATTTTATTTTTGTTACAAACAATAATAATAAAACAGATTTATAATAGTATAATAATTTAACAATTTTATAATAACAAATATAATTAGTAGGTAGTCCATTTCTTTACGCGGTGCGGACTACATTTTGAAATCTAGTGACTTTTAATGATGGAATGGGACTTTCGACCATTTCTTTTTACATTATAAATCGAAATTTTATATCATTTGTAGGATAAGATAATTGATTAGTTTAAAATGACAATTTCATTAGAGTTTGAAAATAAATCTATATTTTTCCCATATTTACCCCATTTACCCATTTTGTATATTATACACTATCAGATAAATAAAGATTCAATCTGCTTTTCTGCACAAGTGTTTATTATTTGCAGAAACGCATGATTCGCTAAAAACTGTTGTGTGTGTTTGGAAATTAAACACTTAATCCCAAAAAGCTGAATGGATCTTCATTTACCTGATAGTGTATAATATATAAAATGGGGTATTTATATCAGGTCGTCAAGGATGAAATTTGTCGTAAATAATATTTCCAACTTTAACAGCTTATTATTTGACATTGGCTTAATATTTTACCGTTCTGTTTTTTTTTTTCTTTTTGTTGGAAAGTTACACATCTCGCCTGTTTAAAGATATCATTGCTCTAAAAAATATTAAAAACTCGTTTTAAAAATTAATTTGGTTGAAAATGAAACGGTCGGAAATTCGCACTATTATGAAGTATTAGTTCTTACGTGGAACTACGGCATCGCAGACTGCGCGAAACATTAATAGTGTATTTGGCTCTAGTGTTACTACACAGCAGACAAAATCAAATTGGTTCGCCAAATTTCGTACAGGTAACTTAAAGACCAAACAAAAAAAGAAAAAAAAACTGGCTCATCGATCACAGCAGAAATATACTGCAACCAACTGGACGAAATGATGCAAAAACTTAAAGAAAAACAAAAATAGATTGGTCAACAGATCGACTCCTATCTCATTGCATGATAAAGCTAGACCACACAATGCACAAATGACTGTGGCAAAACTACAGGAATTGGAGTTGGAACTTCTTCATCATCCTCCATACTCACCAGACCTAGCTCCCACTGACTACCACTTCTTCCGCAATTTGGAAAACTTTTTAATAGGAAAACAGTTTAATTCCGACACTGGCCTTCCAGGAAATCATTGACTCTCGTCCGCCAGGTTTTACACCACCGGCCTGAACAACCTGCCGCTTAAATGGCAAAAGTGTATAGACAATGTAGGTGCATAATTTCATGAATAAAATAATCTTCTATATATATAAAAGGCAGTGTCCTGACTGACTGACTGACTGACTGACTGACTCACTCATCACCGCCCAGCCCGAACCCCTGGGCCCAGAAACTTGAAATTCGGAGAGTATATTCCCTTCATGACGTAAGCACCCACTAAGAAGGGATTTTTCGAAATTCCACTCCTAAGGGATGAAAAGGGGTGAAATGTGATTTCACGAATTCCCTAATATCTCTTAGCGCCGATGGGATATCGACTTAGTTTTTGCTTACAAGTATTACCCATACAAATGCCGAAAAACCGATTTCAGGATTTTGCCCTAATCAACCCCTAAAGGGGTGAACCTACAATCGGGGTGGATTATACATCCTGTTGTATTTCCTGTGTACGTTTAGTTGCAAGATTACTTTTTGGCACATAGGTGTCTTTTTAAAATATCTCGAAATGGTATTGACAGTTTTTTGAAATTTCACCCCTAAAGGGTGAAAAGGGGTGAATTGTGATTTGAAGGATTCCTTAATATCTCTTAGGACCAATAAGATATCGATTTACTTTTTGCTCACAAAGATTGCCCATACAAATACCGAAAAACATATTTCCTGTTTTTGTCCTAATCAACCCCAAAAGGGGTGGATCAACAATCGGGGTGAATTATACTTCCCGTCGTGTTTCCTGTGTTCATTGATTGCAGCATTACTTTTTGGCACATAGGTGTCTTTTTAAAATATCTCGAAATGGGTTTGACAGTTTTTTAAAATTTTCCCCTAAGGGTTGAAAAGGGGTGAATTGTGATTTCAAGGATTCCTTAATATCTCTTAGGACCAATAAGATATGGACTTACTGTTTGCTTGCAAAGATTATCCATACAACTACCGAAAAACTTATTTCAGGAATTTGTCCTAATCAACCCCTAAAGGGGTGGATCTACAATCGGGGTGAGTTATACATTCCGTCTTATTTCCTGTGTTCGTTTAGTTGCAACATTACTTTTTAGCACATAGGTGTCTTTTTAAAATATCTCGAAATAGTATTCACAGTTTTTTTTAAATTTCACCCCTAAAGGGTGAAAAGGGGTGAATTGTGATTTCAAGGATTCTTTAATATCTCTTAGGACCAATAAGATATCGACTTGCTTTTTGCTTACGAAGATTACCCATATAAATACCGAAAAACTTATTTCAGGATTTTGTCCTAATCAACCCCTAAAGGGGTGAACCTACAATCGGGGTGGATTATACATCCCGTTGTATTTCCTGTGTTCGTTTAGTTGCAACATTAATTTTTGGCACATAGGTGTCTTTTTAAAATATCTCGAAATAGGTTTGACAGTTTTTTAAAATTTCACCTCTAAGGGTTGAAAAGGGGTGAATTGTGATTTCAAGGATACCTCAATATCTCTTAGGACCAATAAGATATCGACTTACTGTTTGCTTGCAAAGGTTATCCATACAATTACCGAAAAACTTATTTCAGGGATTTGTCCTAATCAACCCCTAAAGAAGTGGATCTACAATCGGGGTGAGTTATACATTCCATCGTATTTCCTGTGTTCGTTTAGTTCTAACATTACTTTTTGGCACATAGTTGTCTTTTTAAAATATCTAGAAAAGGTTTTGGTAGTTTTTTAAAATTTCACCCCTATAGGGTGAAAAGGGGTGAATTATGATTTCAAGTATTCCTTAATATCTCTTAGAACCAATAAGATATCGACTTGCTTTGTGCTTACAAAGATTACCCATACAAATACCGAAAAACATATTTCATGTTTTTGTCCTAATCAACCCCTAAAGGGGTGGATCTACAATCGGGGTGAATTATACATCCCGTCGTGTTTCCTGTGTTCATTAGTTGCAGCATTACTTTTTGGCACATAGGTGTCTTTTTAAAATATCTCGAAATGGGTTTAACAGTTTTTTAAAATTTCACCCCTAAGGGTTGAAAAGGGGTGAATTGTGATTTCAAGGATTCCTTAATATCTCTTAGGACCAATAAGATATGGACTTACTGTTTGCTTGCAAAGATTATCCATACAATTACCGAAAAACGTATTTCAGGAATTTGACCTAATCAACCCCTAAAGGGGTGAATCTACAATCGGGGTGAGTTATACATTCCGTCGTATTTCCTGTGTACGTTTAGTTGCAAGATTACTTTTTAGCACATAGGTGTCTTTTTAAAATATCTCGAAAAGGTTTTGGTAGTTTTTTAAAATTTCACCCCTATAGGGTGAAAAGGGGTGAATTATGATTTCAAGTATTCCTTAATATCTCTTAGAACCAATAAGATATCGACTTGCTTTTTGCTTACAAAGGTTACCCATACAAATACCGAAAAACATATTTCCTGTTTTTGTCCTAATCAACCCCTAAAGGGGTGGATCTACAATCGGGGTGAATTATACATCCCGTCGTGTTTCCTGTGTTCATTAGTTGCAGCATTACTTTTTGGCACATAGGTGTCTTTTTAAAATATCTCGAAATGGGTTTGACAGTTTTTTAAAATTTCACCCCTAAGGGTTGAAAAGGGGTGAATTGTGATTTCAAGGATTCCTTAATATCTCTTAGGACCAATAAGATATCGATTTACTTTTTGCTCACAAAGATTGCCCATACAAATACCGAAAAACATATTTCCTGTTTTTGTCCTAATCAACCCCAAAAGGGGTGGATCAACAATCGGGGTGAATTATACTTCCCGTCGTGTTTCCTGTGTTCATTGATTGCAGCATTACTTTTTGGCACATAGGTGTCTTTTTAAAATATCTCGAAATGGGTTTGACAGTTTTTTAAAATTTCCCCCTAAGGGTTGAAAAGGGGTGAATTGTGATTTCAAGGATTCCTTAATATCTCTTAGGACCAATAAGATATGGACTTACTGTTTGCTTGCAAAGATTATCCATACAACTACCGAAAAACTTATTTCAGGAATTTGTCCTAATCAACCCCTAAAGGGGTGATTCTACAAACGGGGTAGATTATACATGGCATCGTATTTACTGTGTTTGTTGAGTTATAACGTTTCTTTTTGGCACATAGGTATCTTTTTAAAATGTCTCGAATTGGTTTTAACAGTTTTTTACCTTTAACAAATATCACCCCTAAAGGGTGAAAAGAGGGAATTGTGATTTCAAGGACGCCTTAATATCTTCTAGGATCAATAAGATATAGACTTGGTTTTTGCTTATAAAGATTACCCATACAAATGCCGAAAAATTAATTTCAGGATTTTATCTTAATCAACCCCTAAAGGGGTGAATCTACATTCGGGGTGAATTATAGAACTTTTGTATTTCCAGCGGTTGTTGAGTTCTAACATTCCATTTTGGCATATATGTTTTCACAGTTTGACAGTTTTCTTTCACTCCTAAAGGGTAAATTAGTTTTTTTTTTGTTAAAAATAAAAAATTCGGAGAGTACATTTTTCAGTATGAAGTAAGAACCCACTAAGAAAGGATTTTTTCAAGTTCGACCTCTATCTGGTGAAAAACAGTAAAATGTTTTTTCACGGGTTCCTCAATATCTCTTAGGACAGATGAGATATCGACTAGATTTTTTGTTACAAAGGTTACCCATACACAAGTTTAAAAACAAACTGCGGATTTTATGCCAATGAGACCATCAATATACCGTAGCGAAGCACGGGTTTTCAGCTAGTTCTTTATATTTGTAAGTTATCAACCAACTTTGCCTTTTTTTCTACAAATTTCATCCTTGACGACCTAATATCACATTGAACGTCTACTTTTTACTAGATTTTATTTTTTTATTCTATACCGCAGCGATTCCCAAACTGTGCGCCGCGGCTCCCTGGGGCGCCGCAGATGGGTTACAGGGGCGCCGCGAAGATATTTCATTATTCCTACAACTGCGTCAGTTAGACCAGTTTTTACTAGAGGCACCGCGGAAAAGTTCTAATAAATTAAGGGCGCCGGGAACCGATAAAGTTTGGGCACCACATGGTTATTTAATACAGCAAAACATTGGGGCTTTAATCGTTTAACGCATTTTGAGATTACGACTTTTTTTAAATAGTATAATTTACATTATTTGTGAAAACTGTGAATTAAAAAAAAGCACAACTCAAAAACGGTTTGAGACAGCGACCTCCGATTAAAATTTTTGGATTCTCTGTACTTTATTTAATCTAGAAATAATTTGAGGCTTTAATCGTTTAATGCGTTTTGAGATTATTATTTTAATATTTTTAATGGCATAATTTACATTATTTGTGAAAATTGTGAATTAATAAAAATTACAACTCAAATAACGGTTAGAGAAAATGACCTGGGGTTAGAATTTTTGAATTCCTCGTAGTTTATTTAGACTAAAAAAAATATGAGGATTAATTTGTTTAGCTTATTTTAAAATTATGACAAATTTTAATATGGCGTGATTTATAGAAATTTTCATTTTCGCATGGACATATTTCAAAAACAAAATGCGATAAAGACCTGCGGTTGAAATTTTTAAAATCTTGAGGTCCCAATCAGTGGCGGCTGAGACAGGGAGGCGCTGGGACAGTGACCTCCTAAAAAATTTTAGTAAAAAAGCTAAATTTAATACTTTATTTATACTTCCTTAAAATTGCATTAAAATAGCTAGATATATCTGCATATTTTTATTTTTATTATTTCTTATTCAAAGATTTTTCATATAAATGTTAGATTTAAAAAATTTAAATCAAGACAACAACGCTCTTCCGAGCGTTGTTGGACACTCCACGGAGTGTCCAAAGATACAGCGTTGCCACATGCAATATCTAATGTTCTTATCTACATATGTAGCAAAAATTTCCTAGTAACGGCAACAGCGGCGAAGGTTAGTGTTGCATGTATTAGTGAATTACGGCCGGTGTCCCGTAGCTTAGTTCGGTCGTTGTGATTTGTGACAAGTACTTAAACGTGAAAATGAATCGAATGAAGCACGTTAGTTGTATTAAAATATACTGTATATTTTAATACAACTAACGTGCTTAACTATGCAACAAAATTATTAATAAAAAATCAGCTGTGGCCACCACAGGACCGACCGCCATTATAAAGTACTTGTATAAAATATATTCTAGCAGCAGAGTAGAAATAACTTGGCCTAATATTTTCTAACAGAGATATTATTTATCATGACCATGGAAACGTTACATATAAGTATGAAAATTTGAGACTGAAAAAATTTTACAAAAATTTACGACAAATTTTTCGAAATTTTTCGTTTCATCAAAAAACATGTCAAATAAAAGTTATTAGTTATTGCATTTATAGCAACTTTTGTTAAATACATATTTTCGAAATATTTTTCTGTTGCTAAATATTCGCAAAAATCGTAAAATCGACACGAGTAAACTCCCATTTTTAGTCAACTGATTTTTACCACAAGTTGATCAACTCGTGCCATTGATGGCAGAAGTTTAAATATGAAGTTTCATAAAAATCCTTTTAGCTGAATTTGCTCTACACGTGTACACAGACAGACAAGCGGACGGACGGACAGATGGACAGACGGACGGACAGACAGACCGACAGACATCGTGCTAAAAATAGTCAAAACGTTATGTAGGGACCTCAATTCGTGGAGATCCATCGATATCTCCAAATCGGTATGATCAAAATACCTCCCTTATAGCGGTCGGTAAAAATATGGGTCCTCATCGGCCAAAATTGAATATTTCCCAACAGGATAAAAATGGAAATAGAACATTCAATAGAAAGTTTAGTGAAAAACAATATTTAAATACAAGTTGGTTGTGTGGATGTGATAAATAAAATGTTTTTTTTTTTGTTTCCTGTGTTTGATTTGTTCATCAGACGCATATGAAATAAAGACAGTAAATAGTGTTAAAGATATTAAACATTTCAAAGATAAAGTTCTTAAACATAATGTGTCTCATAAACATATGCATTATTCGGTCAAATTTGCCATGCTGGAATCGGTAAATATACGATTTCAACTTGATACTGCGTATAAACGTTCAATTAAAGAACATAACTAAAAGGTTAAATCTAATATTTAAATACATGTGAATATGTGTAGGTATCTGCTTAAATAATAACCAAATATGTTATGTTTCTGACTACAAAGCATTGTCTTAATAATATTGCAATTTTAATAATAATAATAATAATAATAATAATAATAATAGAAGTAATAACTACAAAAATGATAATAATAATATTGACCATAAATCTTAATAAAAGTGCCAGATTTGTCAGTTTTTCTAGTTGCAGAACATATTTTCAGGTATTTTTTATTTATTTTCTTTTTTCTCGTATAACTATATTTTAATAGATATATATGGGAAAAAAGTGTCCCCCCAAATATTTTGCTCACCAGCCGCTACTGGTCCTAATTGACTTGTAACCATATTTTGAAAGAAACAAAAAAAAAAAAAAAATATTTTTTAATCCTAACTATAAAATGGTTAGGGATAGAAATCTGCGGTTTGAATTTTTAAAATCCACATAGATTGTTTAGTCTAAAAAAAGGGCTTTAATAAACCGTTTATTTAGTTGTATGGGCAGTAATCCAAAACCCATGAAAATGGCCAAAAATCGAAAAAATCGTAAGGGGTATAGGTACGTTAAAAAAAATCGTGAATTTTAAGCAAAACATTTTTGTCTCCGATTTTATTGAAAATTGATACAAATATATATTTTTCGTCATAGATCAACAAAATTTGGTTCATTTTGAAGTTTGGCCAAAAATTTGAAATTGGCGAAAAACTGACCCAAATCGGCTCTAACTCAAGAACTACGAAAGCATGACTTTTTTAAATATTTATTTCATAATCCTCACCCCAAAATTAGCTTAAAACAATATTTTGGTTAAAATTGGAGTCAATTTTTTTTTGACCCAATTTCAAAATTTTAGTACCAAAAAAAAATTGAATTTTGTTGGTAAATTGGTATACATATATATTTTTAGCTTTAGATCACAAATATACGGTCACTTTTGAGTTAAGGTCTAAAATTTTGACATTTGCAGCCAAAAAATTTAAAAAACACAGTCCACAATAAGGCTCAGAGCCGATGAAATGTTAACATGCCTCCCTTTTTTAACTATCTATAAACTAATACTTACTTCTTATCTATATCAGCTATTCCCAGACTGTGCGCCGCGAAAATATTCCAATATTCCTCTAATTGCGTTAGTTAGGCCAATGTTTAGATTTGGGGCGCCGCAGAAAAATTCTGATACAATAAGGGCGCCGGGAACCGAAAAATTTGGGAACCACTGCTATACCGTACAACCACAGTACAACATACAAAATAGAGTGAATTCAAATAGAATTGAGTTCATCAATAAAACTGTGCAGAAATGATTTTTCGTCTGGACGGGTCTAATTTACTTATAATAGGGGTGTTAGGCTTGTTACTGCTAGCCGTAGAAGTCTTGTGTGAGTTAAGTCCATTCTACATTATACTTTTTTCAATACTTTTTTCAATACTATCCAACTCTGACGTCATTTCAACTTTTGATACTACAGAATATAGTGGGGGAAAAAAATAAGAGACAGTGAAAAATTTTATATCTTCCATCTCTTATTACTTTTGTTGCCAACTTAAAAATTTTTAGATTCAGATGGCAGACAACAATTTGGTTATAGTGAACCAATTTATAAATATTGTTTAATTGTGCTAAGTTTATATTTAATTATATGACCCAAATAAACTTCTTATCAACTTAATAAACTACTAAAAGTTAAGTTGTAAACAAAAACTAAAAAGTTGGTGTTGGTACGACTGAAAAGTACAGAACTGTCAATCGAAAATTTGACCGGGGGTAGTTTTGGATGACAGTTCTGTACTTTTCAATCGTACCAACACCAACTTTTTAGTTTTTGTTTACAACTTAACTTTTAGTAGTTTATTAAGTTGATAAGAAGTTTATTTGGGTCATATAATTAAATATAAACTTAGCACAATTAAACAATATTTATAAATTGGTTCACTATAACCAAATTGTTGTCTGCCATCTGAACCTAAAAATTTTTAAGTTGGCAACAAAAGTAATAAGAGATGGAAGATATAAAATTTTTCACTGTCTCTTATTTTTTTCCCCCACTATATTCTGTAGTATCAAAAGTTGAAATGACGTCAGAGTTGGATAGTATTGAAAAAAGTATTGAAAAAAGTATAATGTAGAATGGACTTTAGGAGCTTTCAACGTGTTTATATAAAAAATTATTTTTCTATTCATAATTAATTTGCCTTCTGTCATTTATGACTGACATATTTATATTAAACAGCATTTTATTTATATTTTAATATACAGCTTTTAAATCGTTCCTTAACTAATTCAATAAAAAATATTATTTAATTGTCCCATTTTGTTTAAAAATATTTTATTTGTCTCCGCCACTGGCATTATCTTGTTTGCGCAATTTTGTAACGGTCGTGGATCCTTCTCTATTTGAATCGAGTCTACCAATCTACAAACATGCAAGGCGGAACTTGCCACCGGAATGTGAGGTTTCCTACCTTTCACGTGAAATACGCTACACTTTTTACAATTTTCGATTTTCGAATTAAAATTTTCGCGTGATTTTCAAATTTTAAATTGATATTCTACAATAATTAGTATTCTATAATAATTGGGTCTATTGCTATTTTTCTTAACTCGATGTTTACTGTTATAATGACATGAAAATATTTCCAATTCCAGTCAAACCCAAATCAGTTCAGGAGCCCTAACAAGCCCAAACAAATTTTCCAGGAGCCCAAACAATCGCCCGGCGACTTCCTTAAATTTCAGGTCGCAAAACTGAAAAAAAATTAGCCCAAACGGCGATTTATCGCCCAACCTGGCAACGCTGCCCAGTTCTTTAATTTTTAGATATAGGCCAAAAAAGGAAGAAAAGTTTGATGTTCACTGGTTTACTACATCTGATCAACTACATCTACCGGTGTTTTATGAAACTAAATAAATAACCTCCATTTTCTGTAGTTGACATCCCCGCATTTTACGGTTTATAATTAAGAGAGTAAACCAAAGTTTATGCTAAAAAGTTAGTATTACTGATTATTTTATATTTTTGACCAAATTTTAAATAAATTATTTTTTGTAATTTTTGAATATTGCAGAATTTTCATTGAGAATTGTTCCAAAATGACGGATGTTTTGGACATAAACAGTTCAGTTGATTTTGAAGTAGACGAAGAAGGTGATCAAGGTGTAGCTAGATTAAAAGACAAAGCACGTAAACGTAAGGGACGTGGTTTTGGAGGACCAGAAAAACACACTGAAAGTAAAGCTGAAAAAGCAAGGTATGAAACATCTGAAGTAGAAGAACGTGAAGAACCGGCTGTAGCTCCACAAAAATCAATCGAAGGATGGATATTATTTGTTACATCAGTACATGAAGAAGCATCTGAGGAAGATGTTTATGAAAAATTTTCTGAGTTTGGTACGATTAAAAATATAAATATGAATCTTGATCGACGTACTGGATTTTTAAAAGGTTACGCACTTATTGAATATGAAACGTATGATGAAGCAAATAATGCTAGAGAGTCTTTGGATGGTTCTGAGTTGTTAGGACAAGGAGTTGGAGTAAATTGGTGTTTCGTAAAAGGTCCAAGAAAAACAATGCGCCGTACACAGAGACATCGTCGACAAGAAGAGTGGCACTCAGATCATGAATAGTATTTAAGATATGGCGTTTAAAATAAATAAACATAATGTGTAATATAATTATTACAATGGTGTAATGTCTTTTTTTTTTAATATAACTAATTACAAACGAAATTTCACAAAAGTATTGTAATATTTTTAATTTTATGGTATTTTTATACGTAATATTTATTATGATTTAAATTACAATAACAGTTTCTTGGAATAAATCAGTAAATTAAGAAATATAATTTTGTATAATTCATTTGTTTTGAACAGGGCCGGTGCTATGTTTTGCGAGGCCCAGTGCAAAATAAAGAAATGGGGCCCCTCTCAAATATAAAAATTATAGGTATTTACAAAATTGACACACTGTAATTTATTTAATGCTTTAATTTTTATATAATAGGTTCATATAAATATTATATAAAAAAATTTAGTTTTTTCTATATGTAAGTAACAAGATCCAATACATTAGATGCATAATAAAATAAAAATTAAAAAAATTGTAAATTTTACCCAAATTTACAATTGTTTTAATCTGATATGCTTATTTATAAAATTATCTATTACATTATTGTAATTAATATTCTTTCTGATTTCATGTTCAATTGAAATAACGGCGAGCGATGTTAGGCGCTCTTGAGACATGGAGGACCGCATGTAGTTCTTTATTAATTTCAATTTAGAGAATGAGTTGGTCAAAAAAATTTTGTATGCAATAGTTACATTTGGGTATATATCAGTTTATCAAATTATTTGTGATTAAATATTTCAGGATATTAAGTGGAGAATATTCCTCTGGCAGAATATGCCGCAATATAAATAATTCGGTATATAAATCTGTTTCATCAATATCTGTATTTAATTTGGCATATATTGATTTGCAACATGTCTCTAATTGTTTTTCTGTCATTTCGCGTAAAATTTTCATGTTGTAAAGAAAACCAAATGATTTTTCGATATCTTCATATAATTCTAAACTTTTTTTTTATAGATTGTAAAGCAACTTCACTAATACCAAAAAAGAAATGTATTTTAAAATGTTCTTTCTAGTCACTTACGTCAGACTCGTCAGGACTTTCATAACCGAAGAATCGTCGTTTGCGACGCACACGTACATATTTAAATTTTATTTCGATTTCAAGCTAATTTGATAAATTTTTAGCTGTTTGATAACATGTTTCAAATCCTGAATTTTTCATTTTGCAATGTTTTACTTACTATATTTACTTTGGACAAAAGTTCATACCAAATAACCAGGCTTAAAATAAATTCAAATGAATCAATATGTGCTTATATGGAATTGATTTTTGTTTTAATATTATTATCAGATACAGTTGTAGACAACTCTTTGAGTGCATTTAAAAATTCCCGCATTTGAAAGCACAATGCTCTGACAGATTCTAATCGGCATTCCCACCTTGTCTCACACAAAGTTTTGGTGTTAATTGTTTTACAATTTTTTTCAATTTTCTAAATCATAATTGGTCATATGCTTTTCGATTGTTAACTGTTTCAGTGAAGCATCGCTCGCAGACCCACTCCGCCGGCCCTGGTTTTGATGTTTCTTTTAATTGGTTTAGCGCAGTCATGTTTACATAGGTTGACCATACGTACTCTTTTTGTAGAGTATTATACTCTTTTTTAAGTAATATCCTCTATACTCTTACTTTTTATAAAAAAAAAAAAACCTGAATATATTCTTTTTTGCTCGTCACTTGTTTTTTGTAGAATGAGAACCTTTTTTTTGATCATCATTTATATTTTTGGAGTGAGGACCTTTTTTGTTTTTGCTCATCACTTGTATTTTTGGAGTGAGGACCTTTTTTTTGCTCATCACTATCACTTGTATTTCTACAGTGATGACTTTTATTTTTAGTATACTCTTTTTGTAAAAAAAATACAGTTACGTACAATATTTTTGAAATTATTGCTATGACAAATATTGTATCTAGTACTTTTTCAGCAGTAAATTAATATAACAGGTTTGAAAGAGGTTTTGGAGCTGGTCCTGTTAGTTTTGGAACAGTGATAGCACTAGCTCTTAAAATCTGGAAAGGCCAAGAAATATTTGAGTAAAATCTGGGGGGGGGCAGGATATATTTTAGAAGGGCGTCATTTTTTATGGACAGGTGAAAATACAAGTGATGACCTAAAAATAAAGTCCTCACTTGCGCACACATTATTCTCCAAGCATTTGTGGGGGATGGGGGGCAACTGAAGGCTAGAGCAATTTTTTTAGGGGGCCCGGACCCCCCTCTAGCGCCGCCACTGATGTTACACATAAAAAGTTTAGTCATTTTTAGGGTTTTGTAGGTATGACCAAAAAACCCTTATACCGTCATTTTGTCGTCTGTCTGTCTGTCTGTCTGTCTGTCTGTCTGTCTGTCTGTCTGTCTGTCTGTTCGGTAAAAATTGTAGCCGAACGGCTAAACCTAGAGAGTTGAAATTTGGCATGCTTATACAACTCGTTGACCCGCACATAGGAAAAATACCAAATCATGTAAAAAACATATCCCCCTAAAAATATAAACAAATATGTGCTCATCGAAAAAAAAAATATTTTTTTTTAATTCTGAGTAGGGTATCAAATGAAAGCCCTTGGTACGTGAATTAACGATCAGATTTTTATTTTTCCAAAATAAATTATTTTGAAGCGATTTTTGCCAATATTGTGCAAAAAAAATTTTGTCCCACACCCTGTAGCCCAGATGGTTTAAACTAAAAATCTGAAAAAATTCTAAGTAATGTACATTGGTGTGAACCGGAATAGTTCAACAGGAATTTTTGATCAGATTATGTTTTTGGAAAAAAAAGCATTTTTTGTGTTTTTTTGCTAATAATGTTGACAACTTATAGTTATATAATACGCTCAACAGTAACGTGTTTCTTGGTGCTGTGGCTAAGATACTTGCGTTCTGTCCAAGAATTCGTAATCGGACTCATGTTCGAGTCCTACGTGAGGAGACAATATTATTTTTTATTTATTTTTTGCATTTTTATATTGTTTAAATTATTTTTTCAAAATTTTAATTAGGTTTTGGCAATTGTTGCATTTAATTTTTAATAGCGTAAATTTAATAACCAGTGGAAATTGTTGAAATTATAATTTAATTATATATTTGAATGTACACGAAATCAAAGGGGAGGAGCTATGACTAAAAACAACCAATGGAAGCCATAGGCGCAATTTTCAAAATCTTAATGAACCTTGATATATAAAAAAAAAAATACTGCACATCTTTAAAAACTTAAATAATGGTAATAGGCATTCGAATTAAAATTCATAAAAAAATATTTTGTCATAAAATTTGTTTTGGCACCCCAAATAATCATCATTCACTTACTAAATACCTGCAAAACCCTGAAATGTGTGAAAATTCACACTTCACATCAATTTTTAAGTTTATTATCATCAAACGCAAGTGTAAATAATTATAACGCACACCTACGACCTCTACGCATGCGTCTGATAATAAACAGTTAGAAATTACTCTGAAAAAACATACCGTATTCACACTATTTTAATAAAATATTCAAATTAATTTATTACATATTTCTACATTTAAAAACACAGTACTGTTGTACAGTATTGTTGCTTTTCAACTAATGTTAAATCTTATAACTATAACAAAAAAAAAAATTGTGGGCATTAGCCGTGTGTGGATTTATAAAAGTGGATAATTTTGCGTGAGAGCAATTTTCGTGTGAGCATTTATCATTGTGCGATATTTTCGGTGTGGGGAAGTTTCTATGTGAGCATAATTCCGTGAGAGCACTTATGACTGTGTGTACTTTTCTGTGGGCATTTTTGCGTGAGCATTCTTCTTGTGCGGATATGTCACCGAAACTAATATAAATGTATTATTTAGAGGAGAGTTTCCCTGTTATTATTTAATATTTAAACCGTCAAAGCACAATTTAATATTTATAAAAAATTGATGTGAAATGTAAATTTTCACACATTGCAGGATTTCACAGGTATATATTAAGTGAAGGCGGCATGCTGAATGTGTAGGACAAATTTTGCTTTGTAGTAATCATGGCAAAATGAACGATAATTTAAAATAATTTATCGTCTGTTAATCTAGGAGCTTTAAAAACAAATTTTACGTTAAAATATTTTTTTGTTAATTTTAATTCGAATAATTAATAATAATGATGTGCTAAATATGTGCAGTATATATATTTTTTAATACAGCAAGGTTCATTAAGATTTTGAAAATTGCGCCTATGGCTTCCTTTGGTTGTTTTAAGTCATATGAGATAGATATAGCTCTTATATAATATAAGGATATGGTCCTCTGGATTCGTATGCATGACACATAGAATGAAAATATAATTACAACAATTCCAACTGGTTATTAAATTTACGATCTTAAAAATTAAATTAAGTGACTAATTAACTAAGCTCTGCTGAAGATTTAAATTAAATCGAAACGTAAGCGAAGTATCAACTATAATTAAAAATTAAATGCAAAATTTGCCAAAATAAAACTAGAATTTTTACAAAATAATTTAAACAAAATAAAAACGAGCAAGCTAACAATACTAGGATACGCCTTCTAGTATAGTGTGTTACATAACTATAACTTTAGTACATCGTCAACCAAAAAACACAAAAAATGCGTTATTTTCCGAAAACATAATCTGATCAAAAATTCCTGTTGTACTATTCCGGTTCACACCAATGTACATTACTTGGAATTTTTTCAGATTTTTAGTTTAAACCATCTGGGCTACACGGTGTGAGACAATTTTTTTTGCACAATTTTGGCAAAAATCGCATCAAAATAGTCTAATTAGCAAAAATAAAATTTTGATCGTTAATTTACGTACTAAGGGCTTTCATTTCATACTCTACTCAGAAATGAAAAAAAAAAAATTTTTTTTCGATGAGCACCTATTTGTTTATATTTTTAGGGGGATATGTTTTTTAGATGTTTTAGAATTTTTCCTATATGCGGGTCAAAGAGTTGTATAAGCAAGCCAAATTTCAACTCTCTAGGTTTAGCCGTTTGGCTACAATTTTTACTGAACAGACAGATGACTATAGGGGTTTTTTGGTCATACCTACAAAACCCTAAAAAGAGAGCGTAAAAATACAACAAAATCAAATGAAGATGGGAGGAGGGAGGGAGAGAATAATACGCTAAAAAGTTATCTATCTAATGATTTAATTTAAACATTTTATATTTATTGCACCTTTACTATAAAAATAATAATAGTTTTTCAACGCCTAGGTGACAAAAGAATAGAGAAGTTCTCCGTTTCTACACAAGCGTCAACACAATATAAAAATCAAGAAATAAACGTGTCGTTTAAACCAATCCTATTATCCTCTATACACATGTACTCTTTTTAAGTATTAACTATTTGTACCCGAGGTTTAATCAACTTTTGAACAATAATAAGTGCACAGTATCAGAAAGGGAAAATTCCGGTTTGGTGTCCTGGATTTGAACCGGCGTTTACGTACAATGTTTATATTTATGTTATCATAATAAACATACCTAATGAGAAACCTTTGAAGCAGTAACTTTAAATTTGGCGCCCTTTCAATAGTTGTATACTTATTAATTAAAACACGTAAATAAAAATATAAGTTATGTATTACACATTCAAAATATGTATAAAATAATAAATTGTACCTAAAGTAATAAATAATTACTTGGAAAATAGTCTTAAATGTTACAAATTAAAACTTAAAATGGCCCTAATTTTGTTGTTGATGTACCATCTGTACTTGTAAGAATGTAATTTTCTAAAGTTTTCTTGTTTATTCTTAAAGTAAGCAATTTGTATTTTAATAGAAGTGTCAGTTACTGAATTATACGAACAACTAAAGTAATAAGAAACAACAGTATCAGTTTTAGAAATGGAGCTCTCCAAAGTTTGTAGGTTGTGTGGTAAAGAGGCCGGCGAAATATCTTACAACATTTTCGAAAAGAATGGAAATGGAAAACAAATAATACAGTTAATTAAACAATTCATTCCTATAATTGTAAGTTGATTTTGATTTTAGCACTCAAAACGCAAATAATTGGTTATGTTTGTAGGTCTACCGTACTGACCCTTTATCGAAACAAGTTTGTGAAATATGTTACAAAAATTTGAATAAATACAGTGAATTCTTACAACAATGCATACACACTCAAGAGTCTTTTCAAAATAATTTGGCTGCTGTTCCTCATAATAATGTACAATTGTATTTTAATGTCATTGAACATTCTGAAGTAAGTACCCGAAGTAATATAGTAGCGTTTAGTATAGGTTGAAAAAAGTATCTTAAATTTCACAGTGAAACATGATAAAGATATAAAATGCTTGGTAAGTTCCAATCAGAACTTGGTAGTATCTATAAATATATAAAAGGGAATGTGTCTGTGTGTATGTTACCTTAAAACTAGAGAATAGCTGAACCAAGTTTGATACGATTTTCCCCAGCGTAGTGAACATTATTTTGAGAAGATTTTAAGCTATACAAGATGTTTTCGGGAACTGTTTTAGCATTTCTAACTTGTTTATTATAAGAGATATTAAGAAGGTTAAATTAGGGAAGATGACATATTTTACTATGACTATATTTAACAAAAATACATTGGAAAAACAATTGAACATCAAATAAACGAGTTATTTAAAAAACATTTCTTAAAATGGAACCTCCTGTATTTTCTTAGTCTATCACATAGAAAATGTACTATTCTTTAATAAATCATTATGACACTATTGGTCTAAACCAAGTATTGAAAAAGTAATTTAAGCAGTATTATATTTTGAATTCTAGTAACTGTTAACGATTGATTCAAGTATTTTAAATTAAGCAGCTTAAGAAAATTAAAATACTATTTGGTTCCGCTTAACCCCTTCAGTAATCATTAAAAAATTTAAAAATGGAAAAAAAACAATTTTTTTTATGAATTTTATTTACTGAACATATAAATCCTTCATAAAAGCCATTTCGGGCCCAAAATGAGATTGAAAGTTGATATTATGGTGCATAGTGTGGGTCGAGAAATAAAAGAAATTCATAAAAAAATATTCATTTTTTTTCATCATAATTAATAATTATGCCTTGTCTCGCTTCCACATACCATGAATCGAATTTATTTTCGCCCGAGTACTTTCGGGAGTGATCTTTTCTGCAGGTAAAGCTTGCCCGTGTTTTCTCGGGTGTGGGAATTTTCGAATATAATACCCGCCTGAGCATGCTCGAACGTAGTCCTTCAACGGTTAAAGGTTTATATATTGAGATGAAATAAATGTCTTATGACCGTTTTCATACTGTATAAAGTCTCTTGAATAAGATCATTTTAAAATTGATTATGGAAATAATTAAGTATTAATAATTATTAACTAAATCAATCGTTAACAGTTACTAGAATTCAAAATGTAATACTGCTTAAATTACTTTTTCAATACTTGGTTTAGACCAATAATGTTTTTTAAATAACTCGTTTATTTGATGTTCAATTGTTTTTCCAATGTATTTTAACTCATTATTAATATAGATAAAGAAAATAAAAAAGTTATTATACTCTTCAGAATGCAGAAATAGCAATAAAATCACGTGAAATTCGCTGCCTTATTGCCTGAAATTATTACGTGAGCAGTGCGTGATTACTATCTCTGCATTCGGAAATACAGTATAAGACTTTTAACATTATTTCTCAAAAAATCATTTCAGTAAAATAGGTGGCTATAAAACATCGGAATTACATCTGTTTTACTTGTTTTTAATAGTCTTCTTTTTTCTACCACTGTGCATAAAATAGACACTTTATGCACACATTACAGTGTCTAAAATGGAACTTCTAAGCATGAGTGCGTCAAATAATTTACTCTCTCTATTTTGCGTTCATAAGAGAGTCATTTACAAAATATAGAAACAAACTAACATCAATAATTAAGAAAGCAAAATCAAATTATTATAAAAACAGTATTTTTAAGGCCGGAAAGGACACCAATAAAATTTGGCAACTCTCAAAAGAGTCAATTAATATATTATCAAATGACACTCGATTAATCAATCAAATATATGGGCCTGATAATAATTTTGTTACAAATATCAACGATATTGCTAATAATTTCAATAATCATTTTATAAATATTGCAACTAAAATGGCCAATAATATTCCAAGGAACAATAGTGTTAACATACTATCAATAAATTACAATCCTGCAACATGTTTTTTGGTCTGATCACTCCCTATGATATACTATCTGCAATTAATTCACTCTAAGTAATTCAGCAGGCTATGATGGGTTTACTTAAAACTATTAAATGCTTTAAAAATTATATATCTCTACCTGTTTAAAATATTTAATAAATGTTTAATTAATGGATATTATACTAGTACCTAGTACCTAGTATCTAGTACTAGTACTAGATATTATACTAGTACTAACTCAAAATAGCAGTGGTTAAAATTGTTTATAAATCTGGTGCAAGGAACCTTATGAGTAATTATCATCCTATTTCTTTAGTGTCGACATTCTCAAAATATTTTGAAAAAATTATTAAATTTAAAATGGATTTTTTTTTTTTTAATTTTTCTGGTGAACATCTTATTAAGGTACAGTGCCAATTTAATTTACTTATTTAATAAATCAATTTAAAAAAAAATCTAACTTGAATTATTTAAAAATACTGTAGGAAAACCGTGTAATATTAAGATATAAATAATTCAGACTGCGTACCATGTTTAAATATTGGCTACACAGGGGCACCATTTAATAAAAAACTCATTGTACAACTAAAAAAATTGTTCCGTCTACTTCGGTAGGACTTTTAATTCATTATTATTATGAAATCTTATTCAATACAGAAGTATGTCACAATTGTGCATTAACAATAAATATGCCTTAATGTCCATATTTGTGAATGGTGATATGTCTTCCGAATTAAATTCAACATTGAGTGGGTTCAGGAAGCAAGCTTGGGGTATTCCGAATCACTCTGTTTAACTCCAGACTGCTTGAGGAAACCCGTTTAGGCCTTTTCTCGAACACTCTGGACTTAAACAGAGTGACTCGAAGTACTCCGAGCTTACTTCTCCAACCCACCTTTCGTTGTCCCACAAAGAATACGGATCAAATTTGTTTATGTAGTCTATTTTTTGTAAGTATCAATCCCTAAAGTCCGTTCTACATTATACTTTTTTCAATACTATCCAACTCTGATTTCAACTTTTGATACTACAGAATATAGTGGGGGGAAAAAATAAGAGGCTGCAATACCTTTCATATTTTATTACTTTGTGATATTCCTCACTGCCAACTTAAAAATTTCTAGGTTCAGGTGACAGCAGGGCCAGCTCAAGGGTACGTGGCGCCCCGATGCAAAATTAGGTTAGGTGCCCCCCCACATATGTTTTATAAAATAATTTTTTAAATAATATGGCACAATCGCATAGTTTGAATCTTGAGTATGCGCAGTGCCAAATTTTTGAGATTACAAAAACGTGATTTATAAATTGAAATAAGAATTTTTTACAAATACAAGAATGATATGAGGAAGTCTGTCAACTTTAGTTGACAATGACTAATAGTTTTAAATGCCACTAGAAGCGCCAATATTTATTGCAAACTTACGAGGTTGTAACAGACGATAGAAATAAAATAGAATAAAAAATATAGTTTTTCAACCCGAAAATAATCTAAAAAATTTGTAATTTTCAGACCTACAAGGTTTTTAAAGTATGCTGACCATATATAGTATAAAATTGGGTCATACACTCGTGTCATCTTAGACCTCCCGGATTTTGTTTCTTTACTTCTACTACAATTGTACTACGACTGTACGATTGTACTACGACACCTGAGAACCCAAAAAATATGTTTTTAAAATAAAGACCTTATTTTCTGTCTGTTGGTCCGACAAATAATTTGTCCAATTTTGGATTTTTTTTGTTCGTCAGTTTCTCATATAAAATATGTATGACCAAAATTATTGACTAAAAGTCTTACGGTTAATGAAATTTATTGAAAGATCAACACATAAAAATGGCATTTTTTTTTTGAAAATTTGATTTAACGGCTTAAAAGGTTGTGACCATCTTTTACTTCGCCTCTATAGCGTTACGAAGACATATGAAACATTTTTTTACTAAATTTTTGTAGCTAAAACAAAGAGGTATTATCGACTTTATTTTGATTTCTAATATCGTAGTAAGTTTAATTTTCCATTTGTTTACTAATATCTCATTTTAGAAGCATTTTAGATTTTTATTTTTTCGCTAAATTTCCTTGCATGCCCCAGTAAATAAAATAGTTTTTTTTCCAAATTTCCTTTTTGGCACCCCCCTTTAAGAGAAGCCTGAAGTGCCGCCTAGTAAGAAAACTAGTTTTTTTTTTCTAAATTTTCTTTTTGGCGCCCCCTTTTACTAGAAGCCTGAAGTGCCGCCCCAGTAAAAAAAGTAATTTTTTCTAAATTTCCTTTTTGGCGCCCCCCTTTTACTAAAAGCCTGAAGTGCCACCCAGCAAAAAAAGGTAGTTTTTTCTAAATTTCATTGCATGTCGCCCTCTTTTACTAGAAGCCTGATGTGCCACCCAGTAAATAAAAGTAGTATTTGCTAGATCTAATTAAAGGTCACAATACTTATTACAAAAATAAATATTATTTTAATTAAAGCTATTTTGATATTGTAATAGGCTAAAAAAAAGTTCTTCGACTCGGCGCCCCTTGATCGTGGCGCCCCGATGCGGCGCATCGCCTGCGTACCGTATTGAGCCGCCTCTGGGTGAAAGTCAAAAGATTGGTTATAGTAGCTTAGGATTTTTTTTTAGTAAAATCGGTGGGGCTAAATACAAGTGATGACCTACAAAAAAAGGGCCTCACTTCTAAAATACATTTTTCTCCAAACAATTTGGGGGGGGGCAACTGGGGGCCAGAGCAGTTTGGGGGGGCGGACCCCCCGCTAGCGCCGTCTGGTCTGACTTGTTTTTTTTTTAATCACGTTATTCGAATTCTAATCTGACCTCCATTACAAAATTAGTAAATCATATACGGAATTTATTTTCAAACAGAAACGTTTGGAAAAGTTGTGATATCAAAATTTTCATAAAATAATAATAATAATATTTATTTTCATGCTAGACATCTTACAACGTTTACATTTGTCGGTACATACATGATAAATACATTGAAAAATGAAAATACAATCTTAAATGTGATACACACACCGGCAAATTTAAAGGATCAGACATAAAAATCTAATTATTTTCCCTATAGTGTACATATTGTTGATATCTCTCAGGTAATCTTCTAGTAGGATGTTTTTTTGGAATAATATTCAATCGGGTTGAGGTCAGGGGAGCACGCTGGCCAACCCATTGTTGTTATACCCACTTGATTTAAAAAGTCTTACTCAGTGGGCGACGTGTGTGCGCGCATTATCCTGCCTTAGGGTGAAATTTTCTCCGATATATGGGGCAAAAGGTACAACATGGTCTTGAAGAATATCTCTGATGTATACTTATCTACAGTTAACGCTCCGCCATCAATCACCACTAACCCTGTGCGAGCTCCCAAACATATTCCACCCCACACCATAATTGAACCTCCACCAAAAGATACAGTAGTAGCAAAATTAAATGGTGCATTTTGTTCTCCTTGGCGTCGATACAATCTTCGTTCATTGTTTAGTAGAGCATTCAAAGCTATCTAGATATAGGGTAGAAAATAATAAAATTGAAAAAAAAAACGTAATTTTCAATATGTCCCTTTAAATTTGCCGGAGTGTGTAGATACAAAAAAATAAAATAAAATAAATAAATAAAAATAAGTAATTAATAATAGTTCATGTTTTATGTTAGGTGTAATTACTAAAATAAATATTGAAAAATTCATCCGAATTGTAAAGACAATTCTCAATAAGGTTTTTTTGAGCCTGAAACTTTTTTGGCTTATAACTTTTTGGTTTTAATACATACAAGTTTCTAATTTGCACGTTTTTACGAAGAATTCACAGCCGTCTTCAAAATTTTTATAGCTCGTATCATTTTCGAGAACTTCATAGTAACTTTCAATTTTTATGTGGGGTTCAAAGTTGTCTTTAAATGTATTAAATCGAGATTTTTTTTCTCTTTCCAATGATACAAAACACCCCTAAATTAAAATTAACTGAGAAATTAGAAAATTATTGGTTTTAAAACAAAATACAGGGTGTTAGGTAAATGTCCGGCACAATTTAAAAGACAGCATGGTGACGTAGAATGCAATCGCTTTTTCCTGTGCCAGTTTTCTCTAAAATGTGAATTTCGTCCAAAAATAAACAAACAAAAAGATGCCCCAAATTTTGAAAACCACTGACTTTTTTTAATTTTTCATATTAATCCAGAAGTTGTGTAGTTGCCATAGAGAAAAAAATATTTTAATTGTAGTTCAATAATAGAATATCATTTGCTTTTTTTTTTTTTTTTTTGTCACATTTTTTTTTAATATTAAAGTTTTTCTTATTTATTTTTTCTCATAAAATTGAAAAAGCATTTTGTTGAAATAAAATTACGGTATTGTTTCCATGGTTTCTATTTATTACAGTGACATATGTAATTGTTGTAACAGATAAAATATTAGTGGTTCCTAAACGGTGGTACTGCATCGATTATCAAGCGATATACGCATCTTATCCAAGAATGGTTGAGGACTTTTTAGCTCTAAATGGGCCAACAATGCTGCCTTTAAAATTGTGCCGGACATTTACCTAACACCCTGTATATGTATAGCACTACAATAAATTAGATATAATAAAACTATTGTTTAAAATTCTTAACTTCACTTTATTTACAAATAAAGTTATAAATGTTATAAATAAAGTGAAGTTAAGAATTTTAAACAATAGTTTTATTACACGTTTCAATAACATTATATTACAATAAATGCTGGAAGGTTTCACCTTCAACCTCCAAACAGAGCTCTGTTATTTTCCTTAAATTAGATATTACTCGTCCGACATCCCTTCTCCTTATTTTATGTGTTAAAGTGTTTATGTTTCCGTGCAGCTCATTAATGTTGGCAGGAATTATTTTGTAAATATGATTTTTCATTAATTAAGAAATAATCAAACGGATATTAGTCCGGAAAAAAATTCGGAATTTTGATTTTATTTCTAAAGTACACTTGATCGAAATGAATAAAGCCAATAATTTTCTAATTTCTCAGCTAATTTTCATTTTAATTTAGGTGTATTTTATATCATTGGAAAGAGAGAAAAAATCAGAGAGATTTAATGCATTGAAAGACAACTTTAAGCCCCATATGAAAATTGAAAGTTAGTCGTACTAATGTCTCGAAAATGATACGAGCTATCAAAATTTTGAGAACGGCTGTGAATTTTCCGTAAAAAAGTGCTTGCAGAACGTCCATATTAGAAAGTTGTATGAATTCAAACAAAAAAGTTATAAGCAAAAAAGTATCGACCAAAATCAGTTTTTTGCTCGTATCTAGTGACCTGTACATTTTCGCGGAAAACCAAATACATCGTTAAAGTGGCCAACTAATTCGACAACTTTGCCCCAGTATAACCGATTTCGTATCTCTTATGGTTCACGAGATCCCAATGGTTAGGCTCGAAAAACGGGCTCCCTATATATTACAAAAATTTCCTAATATTTCAAGTATGTCCCTAGTATTTCAAATATTTCCTTATTATTTCAAATATTTCTTTATTATTTCAAATATTTCCTAGTATGTCAAATACTTTTCAAAAGTATTTGTTATTTCAAATATTTTGATCGGTATTTGGTATTTGAAATACTTTTATAGTATAAGTCCTCACACCACCAACTTTTTTCCACAAACACAGTACATAGGTTTTGTTGGTTCTAATGTTAAGAATAAGACAGAATTTAGTTCAGAATACTTTTGAAGCTTAATTTGAGCCCTTCGGGTAATTAACCATATTACTATCATAACCTAACCAAATTAACAGCTGTTGTTTATAACAGGGAGGTGTAGGGGGTTTATACTGCAGTTGAGCCCGGATTTTTACTGGGTGTGTCAGAACACAGTTTAAGATTTTAAGAGGTACCGACAGCTATAAAGTTTAAGAACCGCTGTATTAGACAGATTGTAAACTGAACAACATTCAGAGAAACCGGTTAAAACCTGTATTAAATACAGGGTGTAACACAGCGAAATGGGATGCCGCCATTATTTTCTTTATAGATAGATATTTTTAGTATTCAATATTATTTACTACATTTTATCTTACACTAATTAAGGATTCTTACATTTATTCTTACATCCTTAAAATCTACTCTTCTTCTCCTTTAATTAATATCTTCGTTGACTCCTGTCCAAAATTTCCTTTCTCGTTACCGTTTTGTGTCGTATTTCTTCACATTCTTCCAACAAATGTTCCATTGTCTCCTTACCTTCCCTGCACATTCTACATGTTCTTTCTTCCTCTTTCATCCAAAAATTATTGTCTCTCTCCTCATTTCCACATCTAAATCTCGCTATCACTTTTTTCTTCTCTCTACTGACTTTTCCTGTCAAATACTGTGGTTTTCTCAGCTTCCAGGTCTTTTCATGTTTGCTGTTATATTTTGATTCTCTTATTTTTGTATCTTGCTCCGTTTATTGTATGTCGATCATTCGCTCTGTTACTTCGTGCCCCGTTTCTTCTCCATTCATTCTTTGTAGTCTTACCTCTGTTGTTGAGTAGCCACAATATTCATACATTTCCTTCCTTTTCTTTTCCCATCTTGATAGTGGCTTTCCTTGTTGATTCCGTTTTTCCATTTCCCTCCAGCATTCATAAAGAATTTCTTTTTCCGGGAGTTTAATTATATTCTCTTCATACGTTATGGCTTTTCTGACTGCTTCTATTTTTATTTTCTTTAATTTCGTGTCTTCCAGTATAATGTATGTTGGTGTATTCGTGTATAATACCAACATCCATTTTAAGCATACTATAATATTTTATTTGTACTTTTTCTATATGTTCTCTTTCCGCCCATCCTCATACTTCTGCTCCATAAATTATACTCCATACTTGCGGTAGGGCTAGCATGGCTTTCTTATTTAATATGTGCCTCTGTTTCTCCGTTGCTTCTAAATTGGTAACTAAGGTATTGATAATCCTTTACTTTTTCTATTTTTTCTTCTTCCTATGTCCATTTTTTACTTTCTCCCTTCCACCTCCCTTACGAAACAACATGATTTTGGATTTAGCTGCATTTAGATTAAGTTTTTTCTTGCTTAGGTACTTTCAAACCTTTTCAGCATTCCCTGCATTTCTTCTTCTTTTGTTGCTAACAAAACCATATCATCCGCATAGGATAGGGACATCACTTTTTTCCTGACTACCAACACTTTCCCTTCTTGTCCCCTTTTCAAGTGGCTTTCCAGATCTGCTAAGTATAGGGTGAACAGTATGGGGCTTAATGGACATCCTTGCCGAAGTCCTTGAACTGTCCAAAATTCTTCGGTTTCCTTCTGTCCCACTCTTACCACATTGCTGGTTAGGTTGAATATTTCCTCTACTCTGTTGACGATTCTGTTTTTTATTCCCAATTCCTTAATTAAGAGCAGAGTTTTAATCAACTCTGCTCTATGAACAGAATCGAACGCCGTCTTCAAAAGGCGTACACTTTCCCTTTCTCCTTCAGGATTTCCCTTCCTACTATATAGTTTACAATATAAATATTGTCCATAGTGCCTCTTTCTATTCTAAATCCTGCTTGCGTATCTGGTATAATACCTTTCTCTTCCGCTTCCGTTTTAATTTTTTCTTCCAGGATCATTGCATATAATTTGTATGCAGTGTCTAATAATGTAATCCCTCTGTAATTGTTTACATATTTTTTGCTTCCTGTATTTCTTTATTATTAGAGCTATAAAAAATTCTAAATAACAAAGTTGTAGGAGATCAAGGGGAATATCTGCTTATAGAAGATTTTTTTTTGTCTTTTCGGTAGCGTATTTTTTTCTGAATTAACCATACACACATTTTATATCCTTACTTAGTAAAAATATTGAGAGAAAAAAAAGTTTAAATGTATCTAAAATACTAGAAGTAATTGAAATACTAGGGAAATATTTAAAATACTAGGAAATATTAGAAATACCAGGAAATTTTTGAAATAATAGGGATATATTGGCGTAAATAGCATTTGTTGCTGTGCGCCAAACATTTTAACTAACTAACTAAATAAGGAAATATTTGAAATAATAGGGATATATTTGAAATATTAGAAAATATTTGAAGTATATACTTGAAAATATATGAAATAATAGGGAAATATTTGAAGTATATACTTGAAAAATATTTGAAATATTAAGGAAATATTTGGTATATTAGAGAAATATTTGAAATACTTATACAGTATTCCAAAATACAGTATTTCAAATACTGATATTTTCAGACAACAAATACCAATATCACGGAAAATGTATTTGCGAATACAAATACCAAGAGCATTTTTTTGAAGTATTTGAAATACAATATTTCTGATTTCCATTATTTTCTAAACATAATTCCATTCGATTTAAAACAAATTCAGAAGTAGCTTTAATTATTTGTTTCTCGTGTCAAAGCAGTGTAAGCTTCTCTAATTTTTTCTATCAAATTTTGTTCAGTTGTAAATGGTGTAGAGGTTTATTTTATACTTTATCTTAAAAATAATTCATAAAAAGAAATCTAGGGGGTGTCAAGTCCAGGAAATAATTAGGCCATTTGTAGATATCCACCGATCTCGCATTTTTTATAAAATTACATTTATCAGATATCAGTCACTTTCTGGAACAAAAGCTAGTTGCTAGTATTTAAATTGAATAAGACAGTTGTTAATACCCTGGACCGTCTCATAGAGGGTACAATACTTCCTGTAACATTATTGGACAATGTCAAAACTGATACATCTCATTTACAAAATTGTGGCTTGTCACCTTCTTACAATAAGCCCTTCTTATGATTGAAGTAAATAATAAAAAAAACGCGATCGAATGGATTTAAAAAATGTATAATCCAATTTTAAAAAAATATAACTTTATGCACCAATGGTTTAAAAAAATATCTACTTCTATAAGCAGATGTCCCCCTTGGTCTCTTGCAACTTTATTATTTAGTATATTTTGTATCTCTAATAATAAAGAAAATAATGGCGGTGTTTTAACATTTCATTGAATGTTAACGAGCTTTTCGTTAACATTCTTATTAAATTTTAAATTTCGATTAATATCATTATCTCTTTTCCATTCTTTTCTCAGTCCCTAGTTGAAATTCTGGTATCGAATAAGATCAAATCAAACTTGGCGCAACTTACCAAGCATTTATTGTATGTATATGTTTGTAATACCGCAGCGTTTTTAAAATTTATATTCTTCCTTTTTTGAACCAAATCAATTTATTTTAATGTTTGTTTTTAGATTGATTTTCTGGCTAATCTTAGTACAGCATATAAAAAAATTCAAATGGATTTTACGTACCAAGCTGAACCTATTGAAAATGATGGTGAAACAAATGATATAAGTAACATATTTAAAAGAAAAAATGTCAAGATCCTGACACCAGAACTTATCAATAGAATGAATCCCGAATCAAACTTTATAGCAACGTCCATTACTAATGAAGGTCCTCCATTAAAGAAAAGACGGCTTGCTGGTCCAAAATCGAAAACTCAAAGACCAGTAATTAAAAGTCCATTGAGTTTACTCCAGTGTGCACTCCAGCAGATAAACAAAGATTTTGGTTTAGATGAAACAATGAATGGGTACGAAACAACAAATAATGAAGATCTTAGTTTTGACATTGTAGATATAGACGTAACTGTGCCAGTCGTCTGTAACTACTGTATGAAAGAATTTGATAACATTTTAGAACTTGCGAAACATGAAAAGATTCATATTTTAGTAGACATTGGGCCGAGAGTAGAAAACAGGAAATTTGCAACAAGATGTCGACAATATTATAATTTATATTTGAACTGGCGTAAAAGAATGGAGATGGAGATGTATGCATCTTATGAAACATTTGACAATGAAGTATGTAATGAATCAAGTCTTTTAATTCCGACACCAAGCACAGATGATAAATCTGAATCAGCTGTTTTCGAAGTTGTAGACAATCAGATTACAGTGAATGGTGTTCCTTTAAAAGATTATGATAAAGCTGAACGTAGGACATTGTATAAAAGTGTTATTGTGGACGGTGTTAAGCGGAAATTCTGTCCTATATGTCGGCATACTTTTAAAGACAACTGGGCTATTGATATTCATTACATAAACAGTTCTTGTCAATACACCTGTAAATTTTGTGGACTGAAATTCAAGTTCCACAAAGATCTATACCCTGAACATTTGAAAACACACGCAGGTGAACCATGTACTAAGATATTTGGACCAACTGATAAAAAAGCAAAGTTTAAAAAGCGTAAAATCTTCCGAATGAACCATCATGGTGGTTATACCCATACCTCATCAGTTCCTCGTGCAAGAATTCGTAGTCATATGCAGAAAAAAGTTTTACAAAAACTACGACTCAAAACAGAGCCTGGAACCTCCGGTGCACAACCTTCTGAACATTCAGATTCAGCAATACAACCATACCAAGCATATTTCTGTCGAAAATGTTTCAAGGTATTCTTCAAAATTGACGAATTTAATTCACATACAAACGTATGCAAAGGTACAAATGCTTCGAATGAACGAGAACGTGTACCATCAGAAAATTCAAAAAGTACAGAATCTTCTGAAATTGATACCCTGGTGAATCGTAGGCCAATCAGAAGTTGTGTGAAAGATATTGCATTGGCTGATTCAGATACTGATAGTCTTCCTGGTAACTGCTCTCCAATTATCACTGAGAGAGATGGTGCAGCAGCTGGTGGTTTTGAATGTGGAATATGTTGTTCATCATTCCCTTCTCGACAGTCACGAAATAGTCATATGCGTATTCACAAGGGCCAAAAGATATCTGCGGATAAATTAACAAACTTTATTAGCACTCCAAAAAATCCAATCGGTCCATTCAAAATTAAGGCACCAATGATTGAACCAGTTCAGAAAAGTTCTGTTCCATTAGCTACACTTAATCCAACGGTTGCTAGATTAGTACAAAATAATCCGCACTTAACTATAAGAAGTTATAAAAAATCTGATCCTAATTCTCAATCTAGAGCTGAATCTGATACTTCGTCTGAACATTCTGGTAAAAATATCCCTGTTGGAGGATATCGGTGTGGAGATTGTAATATGAGATGTCCTAACAAGTCATTATTGTACTATCATAAAATGAATGATTGTGTCGTAAAAAGAGATTATGAATGTGGTTTTTGTAGAAAAAAATTCGGGGGACAAGAACAATATAATATGCATATGTTATATGTACATCCTGAGTAAGGATGAAGCACAAGTATTGGTCCTAATACGTGTCTTGGAAGTTAACTTAGGAAAAACAGGTATAACAAGAGTATCCCCGTACAGAGTTTACTGTTCACGGGACGTCTTGTAAGAAACAAGATTCGTGTTAGCTTCTATATTTATAGTAATTTCTTTTAATACATTTTTCAAGATGTTTATCCTGAAAGTTTCTATATATCAGTTTCTATTTATTATTTTTAATGATTATGTCTTTAATTGATTTGACAAATTAAGGAAACTATAGATCTGTAGTAAAAATATCCTAATTTTTACAAATAATATATAGAAATAGTGTTTACTGTACATTTTAAACTTAAGAATCTCATGTAAGTCATAATAATCGATATATCAGAACCGAATAAAATGATGTTATATTTCTAGACGAAATGTTTTAAAGGTTCTGAGTTTCAGAATAAGTAAGTTTATGTTAGTTATTTGTACATTGAGAAGTCATCATGAGTAGCCTATTTAAAAATATATCATTTAGAAATATTTGTGGATAAAAATTATTGTTTTTTTAATAAAATAGCTGATATACTAGCATATATTTTTTAATTAAAATCCTATAACAGTGTGACTATTTAAAGCAGCCCACTCAAGAGAAGACCCTCGTAGTTCGAAAGAGTAAAAAAAAAATCTGTGACGTAAATATGTAAGATATTTCAAGTTTTTTAGCTAGCAACCTCGATAGCCCCCTCACTAAAAATGCAGAAAACATTTTTTTTTAATTTAAACAATTTTTCTTATATACATTTTTGTTATAAATTTTAGTTGTGTTTCCGTAACTCCCCACATATTCGTCCAACTCAAAAAATGTTTATAACAAAAATGAATTATATTTTTTATTTCCAACAATTATTGTCTTGTATAGTCGGATTGCTGATAAGTGACTGTTCGTTGCTACAGGTATCGATATTCAATACTATATGCTTTCTCTGTCTATATCATTATAATTATTTGCAAACCCATAGTAACGTATAGTGACCCAAGATGACAACTAACCTTCAAAATTATTTGAATAAAAAACAAAACAGCATGATTCGTAGATATCTTTACTAATTAGATCGCGAAAATAAATTTACAGTAGTACTCAAACAAACAAAATTATTAATTTTAAGGTTATAATTATAAATAAGGAAAAATGTATACTTATACGTAAATTTTGGATTATAATTTGTTGTTTATTCCAACAGATTTAGAATTAAAGTTTGTGAATTTAATAATTGGCCGCAAGCCATATTTTAATTAATATTTATTACCAGACACTGACAGTTAAGACAAATAACAAAAAACATTTTTAAAATCGCTGAAAAATGGTAACTAGATTATTATATGAATGCACTACTTGATACATACATGTAACAGTCACCTATCAGCAATCCGACTATAGTAGTTATAATCTTTATTTATTTATTGTCTTTCGGCTTAAAAACTACATTTTATTTCTATATTCAAATTAAATTAAATTTTAAAACTAAACTTTATTTACAATTTATTATTTTATTCCTGTATGTTGTTGCTCCAGTTGTTTTTTTTTTCCTTGATTTTTTTTTTTTTTTTTACTTTGCCAACCTGTTCCTGACTCTTACACATTCTTCGCTCATCTTCCAGTATTCATTACTCATCTTCTAGTTCCTACACCTAAAATTCGCTGTCATTTTTTTTTTCGGTCACCTTTTTTACTGCGGCCTCTCTGTGGTGCGTATTTGGCTATACTTGCCGTTGTATCTGGATTTTGAGATACTATCTGTACACTCATCTCTTGCTTCTGTATATCTCTCATGCGATCTGTAATTTCCTTACATCTTTTCATGTTTATCTCCTTTAGCAAGTATCCATCATATTCGAACATTTTTCGTCCTTTCTCCTCGCATTTTGACTATACCCCTCTTATTAATAAATAATTATTTGAATAATAATTTTGATGTTTTTAAATATTCCCTAAATTACCTGAAATGTGTAAAAACGAAGTATGACGGCGGAAAAGATAGTTATAGTCTCCAATTTTATTTATACCATGAGTTCAAAAAGAAATTACATAAGGGTTGGCTGTGGAAAAATAAAATAATGTCTATTGCAAGCTTTACATAACAATTGACTAACGTTTAGGCACAGTCTTTGTAATCATTAAAATTAGATATTATTTTTTATTTTTTTTAAATTATATTGTTTTATTGGCCATTACAACCATATTAGCCAGTTCAATACAAATTTATACATTATATACAATATATTTTTTGATTTCACAGGTACAGAAAAATAAACAAAAATCAGCTGTGGCCCAGGACCGACCGCCATCGTAAAGTACTTATATAAAATACATTCTAGCAGCAGAGTAGAAATAACTTGGCCTAATATTTTCTAACAGAGATATTATTTATCATGACCATGGAAATGTTACATATAAGTATGAAAAAATTGAGGCTTAGAAAAAATTTCGAAAAATTTAATAGAAATTATTCGAAATTTTTCGTTTTATAAAAAAACGTTTCAAATAAAAGTTATTAGTTATTGCTTTTATAGCAACTTTTGTTCAATAATTTTTTTCGAAATACTTTTTTGTTGTGAAATATTCACAAAAATCTTAAAATTGACACGAGTAAACTCCCATTTTTAGTCAACCGATTTTTACCAAAAGTTGATCAACTCGTGCCATTGATGGCAGAAGCTTAAATATGAAGTTTCATAAAAATTCTTTCAGCCGAATTTGCTCTGCACGTGTACACAGACCGACAGACATCGTGCTAAAAATAGTCAAAACGTTATGTAGGGACCTCAATTCGTGGAGATCCATCGAAATCTTGAAACGTCAAAATCGGTATGATCACAATACCTTCCTTATATATGTTGGCGGTCGGTAAAAAACTAAAGAAGCTGTTCAAAATTACCGTTTTCCTGCAGACACAAATTTACTCGTCTTTTCATACTATTAAAATCATTTATAAGAATTTGAGGGGTTATATTGGCACACTGTTAATTCTGGTAATTCTGTTTTGCAGTTCCTCGATATTGTTAATGGAAGTCTTGTATACATTATTTTTCAAATAAGTGAATATAAAGTAATCTATAATAGTCAAGTCTGGTGATCTAGGTGGAAATTCTGGATTTGAACGGAAACTAATTATTCGATCGTCAAACTATTCACGAAGGTAATTGATGGTCTGTTGAGCAGTGTGGGCAGTTCGAAGTAATCTTGTTCGAAGTAGCCTTGCTGGAGTTCATCCTTATGAAGCTGATTAATAAATTCACAGAGCAGTAACAGTTTCGTGAAAAAATATGGGTCCGATAATACGTCTTCGAGACACAACAATCCAAACACCAACTTTTAACGGGTGAAGGGGATGTTGCACGAAAAGTATAAGGATTTTGAGTACTCCATAACTTCATATTTTGTGAATTAATATACCCCGAAAGGGTGAACAAGAAATCGTCAGGAAAAAAAAAAAAAAAACGTTAAATTTAACAAATAATCATTAATTAGATTTTGTTGGAACCAGTGGAAATACAGAATTCGCCTATTTTGATCTGCTGGGAGCAACTCATTAAATCTTTTTTGACAATAGTATGGCAAGTTCCTAATAATAAACCAGTCTCTTGCGACAGTGTAAGTAGTGATGTAGTCGATTGCTCGTTCATACGTGGACGAACATCATCAACTGTATTTTGAGTACGAACTCTTGGCCTTCCAGTTCTATCTCTATGAGTAATGCTCCCTATATCTTAGAATAAATCAACACATCTGCTAAGTGCACTGTAAAAATCTCCTTCAAGGAAAGCAATATCTGGAAATTGTAGCCGAAATTCCTCTAAACATGACACCGCACTGTATATCCATTCGCCGTTCACTCGAACACCATTTCGAAAATATAATTCAATCGTAAATTTGTTGTGTTCTATTGCAAAAACAATTGTAATTGTAGCTTAATTAAATTTTCAGTAGAAACTTATGACAACAACAGTGATGACAGTTAATTAATTGACAGTTTAAGCTTGCAGTACACATTATTTTATAAATCAATATAAATTTATAAGCCACGTACTGGCGGAATGGTAATCTCACCGAAGCCAACGTAACCAGGAGAAGAAAAAGTTTAAGAAGAAATGACGGTGGGGTGCCATGAATTTTTCATATTTTATATAATGGTGCCGTAGCCTAAAAAACGTTGAGAACCACTGATATACATAAATATAATATTCATTAAACAGTAAATAATTTTGAATGTTTTAAAATAAAGACCAGCAGGCCTTATTTTAATAAAAGGATAAACATGTCAATCACTGGACAATTAAAATATAATAAATATTCAGTAACGTAACTACTGGTACCTGGGGTCTCGGCGTTCAATATTAAAATTTTTAATATACAAGTGTAGAAAACAAGGATAAAGTTGTAACATGAGTTTATAGTAAGTTCTTAATACGAAAACCTATATTTATCTGAACTATTATGCTTCGTCAGAACAAAGTCGGTCAAGTGTTATCTTGATGGAATCGCTTAGTGCACTCAGAGATCCAGATCCAGTGCATCCTCTTGTACTAAAGATCCGGTTGCTACTCCACAAACGTGAAAAAAGTGCCGTAACGTGTCTTTATTTCACTCTTACCGTAAGTACATCCAAAGACCAGGGATTCATTTTTTGAATTTTAAACTCCTCTTTCATGAAAAGAGGTGTACAAACCGAAGATTTCATGTTCACGCGGATATGATATTTTATTCGCATCCGCACGATTTAAATGATTTGCAGGGCTCTAATATGACTGTGTTTGCGTAATCGAAAGCAAGAAAACTGAAATTTTATTAATATTTTGCAAGTATAGGTAATTACAGTTTCCATTTTTTAACTAACAAAAAAAAAAAAAAGTGGTTACGATACTATAAATATCGTTAACTATACTTATATATTTATTGTGTCCTTGTCTAGGACTCCTAGATCTTCTCGCTGGAGAATAGCACCTTTACAAACCCTTTTATTGCGTGATCAGCTTCTGTGAAGAGAAAGCCTCTTCAACTGGCGCCAAGTAGTTCCATAGACATCAAGTTCTTTATGTATCGTTCTCCTCCACGTTTATATAGGGCGACCTCTACTACGACTTCCACTTTAGTATCATTCTGGAGATATCGTTTACCGCCTAGATTTCCGAGTGGATAGGTTTTAGTGCTGTCGATTTCCAAAGATGAGTATTGGCAATATGGTCTGACTGAGTAATGCGAAACGTTCTGCGAAGTCATCTGTTAATAATAACTTTTTTTTAGTTTATGGGTAATTTCTTTAGTAATTTTCGCTGCCATACACTAGAACAGACTACATTGGTTTTAAATATGTGAACTTAAGTGTTAAAAGAGATCTTATTAGATTTCCAGACTTCTTTCGAATGCTTGTTGAACTTTAACTGTCAATTAAAGTTCCCTCATCTCTCGTTATTGCACTACCGACGTAACAGAATTCTTTCTACTCTCCACCGTTGGTGGAAAATCTGTTTATGTTATTAGTACCAATCTGCATTTGGATGTGCAAGAGTTCATACACACCAGTTTTGCAAGTGAAAGATTACTCGGTTAAAATATTTGATTTGCCAAGCATAGAAAAACTAAAAACATTGTTCATATGTACCTTCGATTTCTCGTGCGTTTTAATTTTTTCCCAGATGTGCACTAAATCCGTAATACCGTTCTTCGTCCATGTCAATTATCCTCCGAATAAAACGCAAGGAATAGACAAAAAACAGCTTTTCATCGCATCCGGAAATCTAATTGTTATTTAAGTAAATGTTTCTATTAAATTTAATTGTCCGTGTTTTAGAAAAAGGGGCAGAAACGTTCCGGGTTTTTGAAATGTCTAGATCCGTTAGCGGTCTTCCCAGTTGTTTTATTTCGAGTTTTTCCTCGAGAGAATACGAAGAAAATGTTTTTTTCAAAAGGTTACTGATATTGTTCATTTCTAATAATAATACAAAGCAACACACACACGACACAGTAAAAAACACTATAATACGCGATGCTTTCTATATGCAACCATAACACGAATTAACGTGCTAACATCCAGCTGACTCGCTTTTAATGTAATTTTACCGCATGAACTAACCACCCGCTCCACCAGACAGTTCTCCGCGGAGGGCATCAAGCCCTATGAAAACGGAGCTAATTTCGATTTGGCTCGCCTGCATAAATAAATACTAAGCGTGCTTCGTCGCATCAAATGTAAGGCAAAAGCAGCGTTCCGTACTTAAACGCGTATATGTTTATTTGTATTTATTGGTATTTTTAAAGAAAATAAAAGCTTTTCAATGATTAATTTGTGATGAGGTGCCGCCACTGTGTCGCCTTATTTATGCTTAAGTTAATTAAACTACCCAAAGTACTTATACTTCCAAGTTTGGTTTACATACCTTATGTATACTATAGGGAAATAAATTTAAGATCCCAGCGCTACGGTGGTAAGTTTTTAACTTCGATAGAGGATATGTATTGTTTACACAGCTGTCAAGCTAAAATTATAGGAATAAATATTTTTTACAATATTTTCTAAATCTGTTTTGCCGTTTTATCAGCAAATAAGTGTACACAAAAGTTTAAATCTATATACAGGGTCGGATTTCCCTATAGGCTTAAGCCTAGGGCCTCCTAAGTTCACAGGGCCTCAATATTCAAAAAGATGCATATGAACTAAAAAATTTAAAAAAATATACTATAACTCAAGAAACAGAGACCATACGAAGGGTTTTATAATTCACCCTAAATCTAGTTTTTCCCTTTATAGGTTAACTAGGGCAAATACGTTTTTGAACATGTTTATGGGTAGCAAAAAGTCGATATCTCATTGGGCCTAAGAGATATTGAGGAATCCGTAAAAAAGCATTTCACCCCTTTAGAAGAACTCCCTCACTCTTATGCAGACCTCTACCAAATAATACATAAAGAAAAAATACAGATGGCTTTACTTAACATAGAAGCAGTCCTACAACTACTTCTTAGTTTAATGGTCACTAACTGCTTTGAAGAGAGGTCTTTTTCAAACTTAAATAATTAAAAACGAATTAAGGAGCACAATGTTTGAAGACAGATTATCCGCACTGAGCATTGAAAGTGATAAACTTAGGAATATTATAAAAAAGAGGTAGTCTATTGAAGGGGCCTAAAAACTTGAGTAGTCTAGGGCCTCGCGTTATGTAAATCCGGCCCTGTCTATATATATATATATATATATATATATATATAAAACCTCTGAGGTGTCTGGCAGATGTCTTTCCAGAAGTTTTTTGCGTACTTCTCGGTGATCTAGAAAGTTGAAATTTCGCATGCGGTTTCCTGGGAACATTCTTAAGATGAGAAAAATCCTAAACTTAGAAAATTCAGAAAGGGCGACCCAAAAAATTTCCCATGTTATCTTAATGGGACAAAAAATGAAGTTTGTTCGATTGCGTTGAAGTTCAATATCTGGGGGTGCTGGAGACTCCTAAACATGACCCTGTTATTAGTTTTCCGAAATTTTGATTATCTACTCCGAAATCGGTACCCGAATGATAGCTTAAAATTCCAAAATAGTTTTTTACTTTTGTTGGGGTGTTTTTTTCTAACGAACACAATCCGGTTTTTATGGTTTCGTATGCCTGTACCAGTGGTTTTCAACTAGGGTGTCGCCGCACCCTGCCATAGATATATGAAAGGCGAACTCTGTAGAATTAATACGGATGTCATACAGAGAAGGTAGGGCGTTGCATTTCTCATATTTTACATTAGAGTTCCTTCATCTATAAAGAACCACTCGTATATTATATAAAAATATGAGCGTGGGAATCAAATGAATGCTATTGATACGTAGATTAACAAAAAAATATATTTGTACGAGATTTTTGCCCGAAATGGCTTTCAAAACTTTTATCACGCGCTTTATTTCCCAGAAAGGTCGGAAAATGGGACATGAAAATAAAGTTTATTTGATTACGTTTAATTTCAATATCTGGGTGTGTTCTAAACTCCTAAACACGACACTGTTATCAGTTTTCCGAAATTTTGATTGTCTATCCCTTTATTACTGCTGAACACAATTCGGTTTTTAGGGTGTCGCATGCATGTCTTCCAGTACCAGTGGGTTTTCACCAGTGCCGGATTACCTAATAGGCAGAGTGGGCAGCCGCCTATGAGCCCCGCGTGTCTAGGATAGGATATCATTGAAATTCTAGATAAGCTCATCATCAATGAATCAATAGTGACGGCTGTATTTGGCAGCAGTTTGACTGCCAGCGATGTCCTTAACTATTCCAATACAGCCATCCTTTGCCCCCAAAATGAATATGTTACAAGCATCAACGAAGACTTTCTGAACTTTTGAAGGGCGAGTCTGCAACATATCTTAGCATCGATTCAATCGACTGGGAGGACGCCTCAAGAACAGAAAACTATCGAATAGAATTTTTGAATAGTCTTACTCCGTCAGTCACTTCACAAATTAAACTTAAACGTAGGGGCAATAATTATGATGATACGAAACTTCAACACAAACAAGGGCCTAAGTAATGACATACGCCTGGTGGTGACAAAAAAAAAATTAAATCTAATAACTGCCACTGTTATATAGAACATACCATATTATTTTTGAAGATCGGCATAAAACAATTATCCCCTATGATTATAATCACATTGTTATATAATCACAAATGAATTAGGGTTCATGTTTACAACCACGCTGTAAACAGTCAACGATCAGTGGTGCATACATACGTTTAAGTACTAACTATAAATAAGACGTATACTTGTTTTTGTTAATCGTTTAAGTAAGATGCGTAATGTGAAACACGAATCCCTACGGCTATGGGTTGACACGCCTAGTTATATCACTTCTATTGTAATTTTATGAGTTCCCCAACTTTTATTATTTTATTGCGATCTTCAAAACTAATTTGGTACGGACCAAAACTGGATCTTCCCAAGGAAATCCAGCTTTCATTCTTAAGGTGCGTACTGACTTGAGCATTTGTACCCGCACGGATTATGTGCGCGCACAAATGCTCAGGTGAGTATGAGGTACAATTTGTGTGCGCGTACAGTAATCCTCCCACGAATGCTATCCGTAGCATGTCGGTCCAACCGATAAGATCAAAGAACTTGTGCGCTCAGTGTGTACGGGTTTATGCAGTTATATAATGGTGCGCGTAAATTTAAGTAAACACCTGTAAATATTCAACATGGATTGGAGTAAAAAGGAATTGTATGCTGGTAAACGAATCCCCAGTTGCAAAAAACGTAGGGTTATGGCTAATCGTTCTTTCGCGGGAACAGCCCTTATAAGTCTTTCTCCCAATTTTGTGACCAACTTTATTAATGAGTAGTTCAAAATCTGCCGCTGACATTCGAACAAAATTTTGAAATTGTCCACTAACCTCTTGCATTTGCAGTTCTGCTAGCAAACATGAACTATTGTATATTTCTCTGCTTCTATATAGTTGTGTCATCCACCACCGTTTTTTTGTTTTTCTTTTTTTTTACTAAGTATACTATGGCCACATTTAGCAGATTTACCAGTGAGTTACCGGTTGGTAATTTTTTTTTCCTGTATGCCTACATTGATCTACCAGTGAGTTACCGTACTTACTCACCGGTGGACATTTTGACAGTTATATCTGTAGTAACAAAGAATCAAGCACAAATCAAGTAAAAAATTATGGAATTGAGTGTTAAGTCAGTTTACTTAGATATAGAGGAGACGTATATAAAGCACATGTACTTTTAAAATTACTGTAAAAGCTTACATTCAAAATTTATTGTCATTACAATCTGTCATTGTTTAGATATTGTAGTTTTCATATACGCCGTTCGACAACACTGCCAAAAAATGTGCATTTAGTCAAATTCACCGGTAAGTTTGTACCAGTAAGACACCGATGAGTCTGCTGAATGCGACCTATGTACGCTACACTTGTTAAGCCAACAACATTTCTTTCCGCCATCGTTGACACTACTTACTTTAAATAAATATATGCGTGGATATAACTGAAATACGCGGAACGAGATTATACGCGCACAAATTAGAAAGTTGTTTGTGCAAATTTTTGTTACCCGCACGAAAATACGAGCGCGCACATAATCCGTGCGCGTACTAATGCTCAAGTCAGTACGCACCTTTAGGATTGATTTAGCTCCCACCGGCTCCGACTTGACGCCTTAACGTACGACGGACGTTGATGTGAAGGGCATAACAAAAAATGTAGTTTTTAAAGAAGTTTTGTGGTGTACTTGCCAACAAATTAACGCAACTTTTTTTTTTTTAATTATTATTATCAATTTTTCTTGTAATTGTTAAATATGAATAACCTAAGTTGCTGTTTAACATTAGCAGTAGCTCCATATTAATTTCTGTTTCTGCAATCTGTGACGAAGATGGTTTAAATATTGGCTACCCTTTATAATTGTTTTACATATATTTAGTTTCTTTTTTAAATCAGTTTATTTGCTTTCTTAACTGGGCATTTACTTGACAATTTATTATATTTAGAAAGGAAGTTAGGTATATGACTTATCATAGACGCCCGCAGAAATTATTCTAGGGGGGGGGGCAAGACGAAAACAGATATAGATGTCATATTCGAACAATGCTTTTCACGTGGCGGGTCTGGGAACGATCCCCGCTGAGGATAAACATGTATTTTCTAGTTAAAAATGTGTTCTCTATAGTTAAAAATCATCGATTTAGTAAATAAGACCTATCCTGGCTAATAGCCAAAGTTGCTAAAGCAAAAATATAATAATAAATAATAATTTTTTTATGAATTTTATATTTAAATAATATTTTTTTTTTTCCTAAGATACGAATTGGTAATTGGTTCCGAAATCCAGGGGGGGGCTGACCCATCTTGCCCCCCCTTGCGGGCGCCTATGTGACATCAATAAACGCAACCACTGTTCTAATATTTTACGGAGAGTTTCTTTTTAATTTGGTGATTACCTTTACCCCGTCGAATGACGGGCTCTTCTCCTAGTGGTATATAAAATTACAAAAACATATCCTCTACCGAAGTAAAAAATTGACCACCGTGGCGCTGGGATCTTAAAATTATTTCCCTATACTTAACATACTTTTCTGTATGCCGTCATACCGGATATCGTACGAGTAAGCGAATCGGCGTACGAAATTTGGTATAAAAAGTGTACAAAATGTACGGAATGGATGTGCAGGTTGACACTAAAGGGGAAAAGGAATCAACTGTGACATTTTGTAAATATTATCTCTAAGATGCTTTGTAGGCAAAAATAATAGTAATAATGTATTAATAATGTTTATTTATATAAATAATAATTTATACTACTTTTTCACTTTTCTTAAAGCTAAATTTTTCTCCTAGCTTAGTCCTTATATGTGTGTATGGATTTTGTAACTCTATTTTAGTTTTTGGAATTTTTGTTAATCTCTTAAATCCTGGTGAAAGTAGTATTAGATTGTGTAATAATCCAAGGGTACTAGACGTTGTCCAATAGACTGTCAGACACTGAAATCATTAAATAAAAAGGTTAAAAACTTCTTAAATTGCTTGGGCACAAAGTTGACCAACAAATTAATTCACTATCGGTATCATTTTTAGGATTTCGTAGGTATTTTCAAGAAACTCTTACACCGTCACTCATTTGTCTCTGGACGATAGAAACTGTGGACTTATGTTAGAACCCAGAGAGTTGAATTTAATATGCATGTATAGATTTTTTTTAAATATGATTTTCCGCGTTTTCACACAGCATGCCGATGAAAAGAAAAAAATTGGCGGAAAAGTTTTGTGAAAATTTTAATCACGTAAAATCCTTTCAAAATTTTTACAAAACTTTTTCGAAATTTTCCACCTTTGGCCAACGAGGGCCGCATGCCAATTTATTATAGGGGTTTTATGACACAAACTTTAATTCTTTTCATCGGCATGCTGCACATAAACGAGGAAAATCATATTTTTTTATTATAAGATCACGTGACCGTTTGAGCTTTTTGGAACCCTACTAATCGCATGCCTATAATCTTTCCTTCGGGCGTCGCGAGGCGCCTGCAGTTATTTATCGGGCCGCTGGCAGCTCATAGGCCACTCATACATTTAACATTCTATGCGTCTTTCACTTACTAAATACCTTCGAAATCCTGAAATGTGCTCTAATCCACATTTTACATCAATTTTTTACAACTTCATCAACATCCAACTAAAAATTTATGCTGTCCAGGTTATTAATCACGGAAATACTTACAGATGGCACACTAGCTGCAACGGGTATCATAATCAAACTAAGACCACGGAACAAATTGGTAACTATTCGTTGAAATTTTGTAGGATTTTGCAGCTTCGTCATTACTTGTATCTGAAAAATAACACCATAAAAAAGTCTAGTAAACGCTCAACAACCACAGTGAAAAAGTGATCACACTTTTAAATAGTGCAGTCATACTGACCACCGATATTTTAAGCTATAGTCCATTCAAACGTTAGGATGCAGTATTACTCTTATGAGAAATAGGAGCGGTGTTGCCAAAGGTTGTAAAAGTGTCTAATACATCAATGAACCCCAAAATATTATATGGAATTATATGTTCTTGTTGTTGCATTGAAACTAAATGGAAAAAATATCGAAGACTCGTATTGGGGTCAACAGCATTATGAAGTGACACCAAGCGGACAGAATTTGAACTAGTGGAACGAGTAACTATTTATTGTTTACTAGTTGCTACCTCGTGTTGTTTGTACCGCGTTTAAATTTTAATGTTGCAGTTTGTTTGTAACATTAACTTTTGATAGCAACTATTATTCTTTTATATATTATTTTGTGTTGTCTTTGCTTTTATATATTATAATGAGTTGTCATAACACAAACTGCTGTATATTTGGTTGTCACTCTACGAAAAGAAGTGAGAGAAACAGGCAGTTCCATTTTTTCCAAATGAAAAACAATTTGTGTTGTGGAAGAGATAAATAGGTAAAAAAAGCATGAGAAAATTCTATAAATACGGGGAAAAGAGTGAGAGTGTGCTAAAAGCATTTAAAAGCTACAGATTATATCAATATTGTTAACTTATTAATATTTAACAAATTAGTATTTATTAAAAATATTCAACAAATAAGAAATACTCAATTATAAAAATCCTTCTCAAGCAGAAATAAATATCTACCCGTGTACCTTTAATACAGGATTAGGGCATGCGGTCTCAAATATTGTACATAGATATTCATTTTTTTTTCCTTCGTTTTTGATTATTTTTTTTATGCAGCGAAGTTTCTAACAAAGGTTGCGGTTTACAGCTGCAGGTTATCTTGCAGTTTTAATTTTCCAGTGATTTTGTGAGGTGGTGATTTTAGACTGCTTGTTTATAAACATAACCCACATATGTCGACATGCTCATCAATTTTTTCCGAAATTCCGTATAATATAACACGATCGTCGTTTAACAAATCCTCTCCTTCAAATACACACTTGAAAGAAGATGCTGCACTTAAAAAATTAAAATGATTTAGTAATGATAGCTGTTAATTATTCAATGTAAATCGAAGATTTAACATGTAAACAAATGAGGACAACTTTCACATTACTCGTTTCGTCAGCTTTTTTTACAGCGATCACAACGCCGCCATCGGCCATTGTTGAGTTCAATTATTTACAAAAATCAGGTAACAAGGAACATAAATGATAACCGTTTGTAGAATACCGTGTCTTCAAAGATCGCATTTTGTAGCCGGCAACGTCTACCAAGAAAGAAAAGAACAGCGTTATTGGGAGAATCCATTAGAGAATATGAAAAAGAACTACTCCATTTGCCCTGTACTGCATTCTAACGTTTCAACAGACTATATAAAGATAGATCATTTTTAGGGATTTGTAGGTGTGACCATCAAAAAACCCTTTATAACGTCACTCATGTGGCCGTCTGTACTGTAGAAATTGTAGTCAAACCACTGCAAATAAAAAGTTGAAATTTTACATGCTTATACAACTTTTTGGCCCACATACAGGAAAAGTATAAAATTCGAAAAATCACAAGACGAGATAAATATAAACAAATATGTATTTAAAGAAAAAATAAATATTTTTTTTAAATTTTGAGTCGGGTGTCAAATGAAACCTCTTATAATAATAAATAATAATAATAATACTTTATTTAGTATACTAAAGGTTTCACTTCGTCATTACAATATACACATATCTACTATAAAGATGTTAAAATATAAAACTATATAATTAAAGTACAGTAGGTTTACATATAAAAAAATAAATAAATAAAATGTATAATAAAAATAATAATAATAATAAATAATAATAATAGTAATAATGACTAAGATGGCCTCGTTACGGACGTGAGTATAACTGTGTTGTAATTAAAAATAATAAAGATAATAATAATACTAAATTAGAAAAAAATCAATGAATTTTAAAAAATCATAAAATAATTTAAAAAGTCATAAAGTAAAACTATAAAATATGTTACAGGTTAAAATAATTAAAAAAATAAATAATAAATAAATAAAATAAATAAATATGTGGTTAAAAAAAAGTTTAAATGTATGATTTGCTAATCTTATTGTCACTCAAATTTAAATATCAGAAATGCGTCAATTGTATAAAAAATATTTTTACTGAGAACTTTTTTTACGTTATTCTTAAAACCTGTCTTATTCATCTGTTTTATATTTGGTGGCAGGTGGTTGTACAGTTTAATTGCCATGTATTCTAGGCCCTTCTCGCTTATTTTTAGTTTATGGGATGGCGTAGGGATGATATTATTTGTTTGTCGTGTCTCATATTTATTAGGATTCGAGTTGAAAAATTCGAATTCCTTTTCTTTTGCATATGTTAAAACATTCAATAAATACACGGACGTTAATGTTAAAATATTTAGTTTTTTAAAATGTTCTCGACACGACTCGTTGAACTTCGCAGATACAATTATTCTTATAGCCTTTTTTTGAATTTTGAAAATGATGTCTTTGTATGAACAATTTCCCCAAAAAATTATACCGTAAGATATAATAGAATGGAAGTTCGCATAGTACACCATGGTTAAAGCTTGAGTGGAGACTTTTGTTTTCAAGTTTCGAATAAGGTAAAGGGATTTATTTAATTTTTTAGAAATATATTGAATATGCGATAGTTGTGTCGAGACTCGAGACAGACACCCAGAAATCTAACGTTTTCGTCATATTTATGTTTTAAGCTAAAATTAATATTTTCTGTTTTGGATGTGTGTTGCCTGTTTATCTCAAACCAGTTTTGAAGCCGATTGTAGTGGTCTTCATTGTCTTGCATTGCAACTGCTATGTCTCGATTGTTGGTGTATATTTTATAATTATTACTTGCTTGTACAATGTCGTTGACATATACGAGAAAAAGCAGCGCTGCAATGTTCGAGCCTTGGCCAACTCCATAGGTGATGGGGAGCGGCTTTGAGAAAATACCATTACTGAAAACAACTTGTGATCTCTTAATGCGTGGATAATAATAATAATAAATAATAGGTTCCCAAACACCAAGATAGGCGCATAGGGGCAGAGAAGGTAAGTTCTCCGTTTCTAGACGGCCGGCAATAATGCGTGAATAAACAAAAAAAAATATATCATCAAAAAATCATTTTTTTATGGTATTTTCGTCAAAAAAATCATTTCATCCTAAAAAGGGCTGTTCAAGTTGTTGTGGGTGTAAGTAATGAACTACTTTAATAGTATCATCGGTCATGATGACTGCACTACGGTGGTAAAGGGTTAAAAAAAATTGCTTACCTCAATAATTAGTAAATTTATTAAGCCTAGGGCTACGGGTAATATTAATGTAGAATCGGGCATAATTAGATTTGGAAACCATGCAGTTCCCCCAAGTGATAATTCAAGAAATGTTATCGCTGCATCTGCATCCTTTTTTGGAAGCATGTAGGTTAAATTTCGTATACTAACTGAAAAAAATATCCACATCGGTAGTTGTATCCAAAGTAGTAAACTAGCTTTAAATGGGTGGCAGTTATCTCGAACAACCAATTTATCCCACTGTTTTTTCATCTGAAAAAAATATTATCATAAATAAATTTAACTTTTAAAAAGCAAGTAACAGTAATATTCCAGTTAACACATCAAGCGACGAAAATTTTCTGGGAGATTGATAAATATTCATTATGTGCCGGATTACATAAAGCCAGATCCGCAGATACGGATACGGACACGGATACAGATCTTCATTGCAGTCGAAAAACGAAATACCTTGAAGCGATAGTTAGATGTGTCGTGCTGTTCCTACAAAGCAAAACATGCAAACTGGGGGTGCGAACAAGTAGAAAGATTGTTAACGACGCCTATAAGTGTTTGCTAATTTGCGCGAGAATAAATATTGCTTTACTTTCAATTATACCCGGGCACGTAGAACGCTTGTTGGCGCTTGAAACCAGGCCCTTGTGCAATATTTTATATCGCGCCCCCAATTTTCCATGAAAATTTGTATGGCTGATATAATATATGGAAATATGAGTGTAGGAAAATGTAAAGTATTATCCACTATTGAAAATAATTCCCCATATATAGTTGAATAATTTATTATTATTTTGTGTTTTCAAAATGAACGCTCTGCGGTCGCGACGAATCTGGCATTGTTGACAGGGTGACCAGATTTCAGTTGAGGTAAACCCTAAGACTGAAAAATAAATTTGGAAATACAGTATATTTTTCAATTTTGTAACCCCAAGATATAAGTGATGAGCGAGATTTAATAATTTCTTCATCTAAATTTAGTCAAAATTGTAATTCCTAATATATTAATAAAATATCTCGCTCTTTGAGATTTCCATCGTTTAATATATTTTCGACATTTTGGCATTATTTTAATTATTCTTTTTCAGAATAATTTTTAAATTTATCAATATTTCATAAAAACTAGAAATTGATGGATCAAGAAGAAAGAGTTTGGAATCGTTCATCTACTGATATAAAAATACATCTAGAGAATGAAAAAACAATCAACTTTAAATTTTAATGTTTCGGCGTACATTGGTTCATCCTCACATTCATAATAATAATAATAATAACTTTATTTACATTGACCTATGTTATAAATGTAAATAAGAAAATATATTTCTAAAACCTATTATAATTTCTAGACCTAATTTTTATACTTATTGACAATTTTATTTATATATACTATTTTTTTATCATTCTGTCCAGCATCACTAAGCTGAAAGTTGTCGCAATGTCTGGACAGAATAATGAACAAATTAACAGACTCAATGATATTAATTACATGTTATTATATAGTAATATACATATATTGAATAAATAATGCAACGGTTTCACGAGGGCATGTGCACAGACTTTGATTATATATTAGGAATAAGGTCTTCCCCTATAGAGGATCTTGGTTTTAGTGTGTTGATAGTACGACCAAAACTGGTTTGGGTTTGTGGAGATGTTGGACTCACATTCTTTTAGGTAATCTAGGTGTCTTATTTTGATGTTGATAGCGACCTGGTTTTTGGCACGCAATCATCAAGTATTCTATAAATTATGCAATAAATGTTGTCAACTCCTGCATCAGCATTTTCGGTATTATGGTTTGTTAGTTCCGCATTCCAGTCAGTTGTAATAAGTGCCCTATATAATTTTTCAAAGTCAGCAATTTTGAAGTTGTATTTGTAATTGTTACGTGTTAGTTTTTCTTGTGAAATACTATACTTAATTTTGAAATGTAGGGCCGGATGAGACTTATCTTCACATATTAATGGGTCCAATGAGTGATGTGTCCGGGTTTCCAAAATCAATCCAATTAAAAATCAATTTTTTTCATTTCTGTTTCCAACTTCTTTTTATAAACTGAACACTCGGAGCTCCAGACGCGGTGGTTGACATCAAGTCTCATCTTTAATTTGTTAACTACATATACGCAGTTACTGCACTTTATTTCTGCATCTTCACAACGACAGTTGGACAATTCATGATTGCCAGTACACTTCGGGCATGATGTATCGCTTCTGCAAACCTGGGCTTTGTGTCCATACTTGTTACAACATCTTTCAATATTTATTGCGCCATATACTCTGCATCTATCCCAGGCGATATTCACTCTTCCTTCTTCTGTCAGCCTGAAGTAAGATTCACCATCGACTTCCAAGTACGCCATAAATTTATGATCGTTTCGGTTGTCTTTAGCGATATGAACAACCTTTACCGTAGCTTTATTGTTCAGACAATCATTTTGAGCTAATATTTTGTATTCTATGTCTTCAGGTTCTAGTTTCTCAGATAGGCCGAATATTTTTACCCTTGGAGCTTTCTTCTTTGGCACGGTTGCGACATAGTCTGTGCCTAACTTTTCGGTAACAGATTCTCTCAAGTTGTCTATTGCTTGTTGGTTCTTACATTCAATTGCTATCCCACCCTTGCTGATATTTCTTACACCTAGAACTGAGATTGATAGAGGGTCATGTTTTTCCTAATGGCTTCTTTGGTAATATCACTTCTCTGGTCGGATTTTTTCGGTTTGATTACTAGCACAGGATCTGATTTAACTTTAGATTTTAGTTTGTCAGCATATGACACAGCTTCACTTCGCATCTCGTTGTTTGCTTGAACATCTTCAGATATTTTTGCGATGAGTTTTTCCGTCGCTTCAGTTTTCCTGTCCAACTTCTCCTCGGTCCTCTGTACTTTTCTATCCACAACTTTAAGAGCTTCTTCCTGTTGACATATCTTGTGAATTGCTTACAACAGGTTTTTCATGGACCGTCCCTTACGCTCGATGCAATCTCCGCAGAAGCAGTCAATGCACGCATTCGTCGTTATGAACTTCATTCATTATCATTATTAGGGTTTTGTAGGTATGACCAAAAAACCCTTATACCGTCATTTTGTCGTCTGTCTGTCTGTCTGTTCGGTAAAAATTGTAGCCAAACGGCTAAACCTAGAGAGTTGAAATTTGGCATGCTTATACAACTCTTTGACCCGCACATAGGAAAAGTACTAAAACATCTAAAAAACATACCCCCCTAAAAATATAAACAAATATGTGCTCATCGAAAACAAAAATATTTTTTTTAAATTCTGAGTAGGGTATCAAATGAAAGCCCTTAGTACGTGGATTAACGATCAAATTTTTATTTTTGCAAAATAAATTATTTTGATGCGATTTTTGCCAAAACTGTGCAAAAAAAATTTTGTCCCACACAAAAAGGTCCTCACTTCTAAAATAGAAGCAATAAAAACAAGTGACCATCAAAAAATGGTATATTCAAGGATTTTTTTTATGAAAAGTAAGAGTATAGAAAATATTACTCAAAAAAGAGTATAATACTCTTAAAAATAGTACGTCTGGTCACCCTAAGATGGATGCTATTTCTAATTTTTTAAAGCACGGAAACAGGAACGACCTTTTGTTCTCTGTTCAAGAACGAAAATGAAATTAAAAATAGTCAATACAGGTTACCCCCGTTCAACGCGGGGGATACGTTCTGGACATGATCGCGTTAAGCGAAATTTCGCAACGAGGGATTTTTGAAAAAAACATTGTAAAATTCGAAAAACACTTTATTTATCAAATAAACATTAAGAATAACAAAAAGGCATACATTAAATAATTAATAATTTATTTATTTTGTTCCATGTTGCAAAAAGGAATCTAAATTCCCTTGTTTGGCCTCTCTGCGTTTATTGCGCAAAATTTGCCAATAACTGTCAAGTAATGCATTACAGCCACGTTTAACAGCACTCACCCGCTCGTAATCTTCGTCGTTCTTTTCTAACAACTCTATGGATTGATTGTGAAGAGAAAGGGCCTTTTCGATGGTTTTAACAGTTAAATTTCGCACGGGAACAGCTTCGTCATTTTCTAGGGACGTATGGCAATTGTCGGTCGCATTATAACGAATCCGCACTAGCCGGGGTCGCAATGAACGGGGGGTTACCTGTACCAGTTTTACCCGGTTTCCTTCATGATTTCCAGTTTAAAATTTGATTAATATTGCTCGTATTAACAGATTAAAACGATAAAGTAAAGATATTTGTTATTATTCATTTTCATTTTATCTTTTTCTGTACACTATGTTTATTATGTTTAAGCGGAACTAAACTGGATTTTTAGTTTCTCAAGTTGAAGCGAGCTACGTGATTATTTTATGTTTCATGCTGACAGCCAAAATCTAAATGTCAAAAGGAAAAAATGACATATTATGAAAAATAAAGTATATAAAATACAATAAAAATTTATGAAAACTAATATATTCGAAAATTTGTATTAAAAATGACACAAAAAGTCAAGATGAAATGAAAATGACTTATTTATAAAAACAACTCACCCCAACCCAAGATATTTAATGTAAGAAACAGACTATGTTTCTTTATTTCAGCGGAACTAGATATTGAAATTTGCTAACTTTTAACGATTGAATGAGGCTGTTTATCATTTTGTTCAACCAAAGCCCACTTCGATCGTTAGAAAGTGAGCTTAAGTGATAACTTAAGAAAATAAAAAATACATTTAGTACTGCTTAAACATTTGGAATAGACTTTACGATTTACGAGTGAAAGGAGTCGGGAGTAGGAGTCAGAGTCGGAGTTGGAGTCGAAATCAGAGTTGGGAGTCGGAGTCGGTAATTTTTCTGCCGACTCCCCATCCCTGGATAAAATGCGTAATTGTCAAAACATAGTTATTTATGCAACAAGTGCATAAGCAATACTTACTTTACCCATGAGTGAAAAAAGGCGCTTTATGCATGATTACATACAATATTTTTCCTACGACTGTCTGCAATGATAAAAATGAAATATAAAAATTGATATATACGTTTTTCTACGTCTGTTTCTCATTAAAAATTAAAAAATTACGACAAAAGTAAAATTTAGATTTTTTGGAATTAAGATCACGAATTGACTTTTTTTACTGTACTCTGTGATTCTTCTTCGGACTGTACGGATACGCCTGCAGTCCTTGGAGATGGTTCTGTCGCCCCCATGAGCTCATGTAAGACCGGAGAGATAGTGGTGAGCAGTGATGGACGTTTACACGTAAACTTTAATTGTTTACGTTTACGTGTAAATTTATGTAAACAATAGGGGAACTTGTCAACAATGTAAACTGTCAAATAATGAGGTTAGTTTCATTATTTCATACCGATAATAGAGAGCTAATTAACAAGTAGATCCAGTTCAAAACAATAAATTTATTTAAAAAATGGTGGAAAGAAACTGAAGGAATAGCTATGAAGAACTAGGTTTTGTTTCAATTAAAGAAAATGAAAGAAAGTGTAGGGCGTTATGCAAAATTTGCAATCTTTTTTTTATTAAAAAATATAGGCTTATTTTGTTAAAGGTAAAATTTAATGTATTTTGTTATTGAAAAATTTAGACTGATTTTCTTAAAAAAAAGTTTTTTATTTTTCATATTTCATATTTACTAACTTTCAACACCTATATAATGATACATATTCGATTTTTATTAATATGTATATTGGCTTGTTCTAATTTTATAAACTTACTTTTTCTTTTAAAATTGTTTTATTAAAATTTTATTATTTATAAAAATGTATTAATAATGGGGTTCTGTAATTAAAAATAAGTGTGCATGTCTAAATCATTGTTTACATTTGTTTACGTTGTTTCCATTGTTTACATGAGTTTTTGTGTTTACTTTACATCAATTGTTTACGCGTCAACAATGAGGTAACTTACATCATGTAACTTAGGCGCCCATCACTGGTGGTGAGGTTCGCGCTAGCCGATGCATTATGCTTATGGAAAGTGTGAAATAATTAAACGCTTATGAAACTTTTTGCAACACTTTACATTTTAAAACAGTCACCATAAACTCGCATTTTATGCAAACCAGTTAAAAAACCTAGCTGTCAATAATAGCAAGAAATTTCAAACATTAGAATGGAGACGCGACATCCACACTTTGAATTTAGCGTTTAAATTATTTAATAATAACAAAGATGCTCCAGAACTTCTTCAAAATTTAAATATGCGAGTCCCTGACAAAAGATTGAAAATTAAAAATGATCACTTTTTCAAATTTCAGAATCTATGTAACCACTGAACAAAATGCTCAGTCTAGTAAACAAGCAAGTCTCTGATAGAGATGTAGATATCTTTTACGACAACTACAGGAAGTTTGTTTACTTATAAAAATAAATTAGACTAGTTATATTGTATCTTATTGTTTTATTCTTTATTTTATTCATTATTAGTATTTCTATATTATTGTTATGATAATTTTATTGCATTTTTTCCCAGTACTATGTAACTGGACTTGTGCACTACTGTACAAATCTGTATAGTCACTGGTTAAATAAGTAAATAAATTTTATGCACAAAAATACGTGAAATATACTAGTTTTTTTAAGACGTAAATATATATATATATATATATATATGGAACCTTTCTTCATATTAAGAACAATAAGTTAGAGGTCCCGCAATATAAATAGATACCCCAAGTGACCCGCGCAAAATTGCGATATGGTTGGACCTAGTCTGTGCAGAAAATTGTGGTGTTACAAAATACCCATGTGTCGTGCAAGATTTCTCAGACAATACAAGCTAATTTTGTGACGTCGGGCAGTATACATGAGCGGGTTCTAGTTCTCGAACAGGGGGTATCTTTTAATATTGCGCCTACTCTTATCGGTATTAAATATTATCAATTTGATTTTATTTCTTGAACAAAAACAGAACAAAATATCATTCCTGTTTTACTTCCCGTTCTATAATTTTTTTTTGTTCCATTCTCAATACCTATAAGCAACAGTACAAAAGCTCGAAATTAATAATTTCTTCATTAATTATCAAAAATACCTAATAATAAAAAATTTATTAATTAACTTATGGTTAGTAGGATACATTTTAAAAATATATTACAGATGATAGCTTAGGGCCGGTTTCTGAAAGCTTAGTTAACTATTATCAAATAGTTAGAAAATGGTTGCTATGATTACTTATGGGAATGTTATGTTGTGCCTGTAGTTGACCATTTGCTTATTGTTTACTAAGCGTTCAGAAACTGGCCCTTATAGTATTTACTTGATATGTTATCTGGTATATTACCGCAAGTAACTTACTGATCTACGGAATACTGCTTTGGCTTGGGGTTCTGTCCATTTTAAGTAGTGGACTGCAACAGCCATTTCTTTTTTCATTTCTTCAGCGATAGCTGGTAGTTCTAGTTTCAGATTTTCTACTTTAGCTAGTATCATATTTTGATGTATTGCTAGTGGGAAAGTTACAAAAGTTCTTAAAAGTATCGTAGTAAACATGATACTGGCCCACCATGGTAAACCCGTAAACGAATGAACATCGAGTATAAAATTTTGCACATGACTAACTGGCGTACTTTCAGAAATTGCTGTAAATATTCTTAATGGCGTTTGTATTATTGATTCTATTGTTGCATTTAGTGAAAAATTACGTGTTTGTGTTAAATGGGGTGAGGTTAAGTACGGTTTTGAGGTTACTTTAGGACTGTTTTGATTGATTTTATATGGTATAACACACACTGAATATAACTTTATAGATTGTTTCTTGATGATAAACTGATTAAAACTACGTAACATTAACATTGTTAAAATAAGTCACTTAAACCAAACATAACCTAAAATTATCTTACAAAACTATTGGTACCAAAACAATTATGTACATGAATTATATTTTTAAGATAAAGTAAGATTTAATCCACTTAAATATAATTCCATATAATATTTATCATTCATCAAAGCACTATTTTATAAAATAAGTTTGTATTTTCTTTAGTTTTCTACTTTGAATGTGAAATAAATAATTTAATTTTAACCCACATTTTGAGAATCGCAGTTGTAATGTCAAATCGCACATGGTTTACACACATAACCTTAAAAACATTTTCTTAACAGCAATATTTTTATTGTAAATAAATTCTTATACAAAAATGAATATACAGTCTCGAAAACGTTGTAAGAGGCGGTTTGTGCCTTGGTTTAATAGGTAAGAATATTTGACAATTTAATAAATACAAATTAGTTTTTTTAAATTGTTCCTTTTCTTAATGAATTTTTATTTACTGTTTTAGTGCCGAATGGGGTATGGTATATAAATTAATATATGGCCCGGAAAATAACGTTCACTCACAAATAGAAGCGTTAAATATTTTAGAAATATGGAAATGCCGCACTCCATTGTTGCATTCGGGGGTCGAAGGGACTTTAATTATTTTAAGAGCAATACTATTTGATGGGAATCAGGATTCGTATAATATAAGACTTGTACAGTCAACAAGTATAATGAGGTAAGTTTTTATTCTAGTCAGTTCTTAACATGTAATTTATGTATGTATTTAGCAAGCCCTAAACTAGTATTTCTCAATGGGGGCGATTAAAACGTTTGATCGGGCTGTAATTGGATTAGTGATATGAAAATATCTGTAAAAATTTGAATTCATGCACTACAAAAGCTTTTCCAAAGCACTATGTTTTCAACAGACATATTTTTTTAATTTTATATTCTGTTTCTTTGGTGTAAATGGAACTAGATTTTAAAATATAGGGGGCTGAAAAAGGGTTACCTATAAATTTGATATATTTCATTTATCATTTACTTAACATCAGGGCAGAGTTAGAGTCGGCAAAAATGTGCCGACTCCAACTCTGAATGAAAATTAAACTTATTCACGGTTTTACAAGTATATAAAACAAAAAAGATTTGTTTTCTTATTATAAACAATTTTTGTTGTATATATTTTTGCTGTTAAGTCAACAATAAGGGAGATATATCGACGACGCGCGTGCAATACCTCCTGACTGACATATTTTGATAAACTGCGTTTTTGATAAACCTGTATAAATAACAAAAAGTCTATCTAGTGGCAAGTTATCATAGCCAGAAAAAAATTCTAAATGCTTTATATTTAATACTCTCAATAGTTCCTATAAAATGGGGCTAATTCTGTTTTGTGGTATGGTATATAATTTTCTAATCGTTAGTTAAAGTTTTTGACGCACACCAACGATGGCTATTTGCGCCCACACAACGCCATCACAGCCCATCGAAATAAATAGAGTATATTATAAAAAAAAAAAAAATAATTGTTATGCAAGGAAAAAACAGTTTTTGTCGTTTTCTGGCAAAATATGTCTAGTGTGGGTAGCTGATCGCTTAAGTTGTTAAAGGTGAAGGTTTACACACGTTAAGTAAAAAGACGGTTTAAAATTAACTTGAAGGTTTATTGAAAATAATATATTAACAAATATAAATGAAATAAGTTCAAGTTTAAAAGAAAAATATGTATATACTTAGATAAAATCAAAACGAAACTGGATCGAATTAGAGCCTCTAAGAATTCAACAATTCTAGATTTTTTCGCGAACCGGACTGAATACTTCTGACCCCCTTTTCAAAGAGAGTGGTGTATATATAGGGGTTCTGATAGCATTTCTTGGAATGAAAGTCTAAAATAGTGCAAGGACAAACCGCCTTCACACACAAACACATCATACAGAAAACACCAGCAGACATCTGTGACACATGCAATACTCCAATAACTGTCCATCACGTAATAACAGAATGCACAAAATACAGCCACTACAGACAACTACATAACATACCCAATAACTTACAACAAGCACTCTCACCCACTGACACCACAGAAACAAACATCATAAACTACCTGAAAGACATAAATATAATATAAGTTGATATAAATAGATTTGTAAGTTTCACCAAAATTTTTGTAATATATTAGCATTGTTATTATGTATTAGAACTATTACTAAATATTATTATTGTTATACATTGTTGTAATCCAACGACTCTGTATATAAACTAATGTACCGAGTGCTAATAGCCCAGTAGCTGTAGCACCCAAAAAACTTTAAAAAAAAAACTACAGAAGTAAACGCTAAGTATAAGTTAACGAGTACTAAGTCAAATAAAATAACGTTATAAATTTATGTCTATTGATTATTTACTTGGAACCTGACCATATACCCTCACTATAAGTTCGGTTCATTTTACGCCAGTTCGGCTTACGCCGTTCTCCTAGGAACGAAACTGCGGAGTATATTGAGATCTATCTGTAATTTTGAATTTACGTTTTGTAATTTATTACTTCTGTTTTTCTATTATCTGAATTCTAAAATCTTTTAACGGTAATATAACTTTAAAATCCCAAAAAAATGCTGTGACACAACAGGTGGCATTCGAAAGTCTTAGAGCTGATGTCTGGTGGTGTTATTCGTTACATAGTTCTTGGTTTAAACCTGGTTTATAATAGACTCATAACATAACGCATAGCATGGCTCCATAACTTAATCAAGTTGAAACATAGTACTACCGGTGCCCTGTTTATAATACGACCGCACAAGACAGACACACAACTCCATAACATAAAACTTTACCTAAGTTGAACATTCATGTTTGTGGAGGCTATGCGTAGCCAATCACAAAAGAGAGTGGCGAGCATGCGCCGTGTTTGACAATTGTTATAAGTTTTTGTATATATTTTTGGTTATTATTGTGTTTACAATTTATTAAAAATGGAAAAAGAAGCGAGGTTGGTTGCATTAATGGAAAATAATCCAATATTGTATGACAAATCAAAAAGAACTCCGCATTCCGACTAATGTATTAAAGCGGTACACCGGTTCTATTATAAACATCGTAGTTACGGCTTGTATGTTGTGCTGTGGAGACATGCTATGTCACCGTTTCTCAAAAGGGCCCCGGCCCTGGGGGGCCTTGAAGGCTTCGTCGGGGGGTCGCGAAGTCATACAAGATCGAAACATGAAAATATAATAAAAATGCACTCAATCTTGCAAGATATAAATTTATAGATATCTTACATTTATATTCATAAAAATATACATTTCATAACATAAATAAAATAAATATTCTATTTATTTTTATACATAATTTACTTATTTTGACAACTAATTTAAACTACAGGCTATTTCAAACGTTTAAGTTGTTACTAGCTAACTTTATAATGAGTAAATGGGCTTTTACTAAACAAAATGATCAAAAGTTTCATTCAATTGATAAAAATTACTAGATTTAAAAATATAGTTCCGCTTTAACCAAATAAACAGACTATAAGTAGACTATGGTATATCAAGGTAAAATAAATTGTATGTGTTGGTTGATGGGATTCTCTGACAATGGTTCGCGTTGAAGGTACTTCAAGTATTTTCAAGTTGTACTTTGAAGTAGGTACGACTTGAAAGTGCAATATTTTTTATTATATATTTTTTTAATTACTCTCCGAGCTACAGATAACTCAAGAGTAAGGATGCGAATGTATTTAAATTAAAATGGAAGGCACTTTGAACACTTGTAAATAAAAAATACTTTACTTTCAAGTCGTTATAAGGAATATAATCGTCATTTAAAAATATCACAGTTTTTTGTCAACCGTAAAAGATATTTAAAAAATGTTTAAGTAAAACTTGTTGAAAAGCTCTATCCAAAGATATCCAATATGGCATACGTTCCCATTTAAAAATTCGAAATTGTCCTTTATATCCTGTACTTCCGGTTTTTTCCGGAAAATTTTATTACTACCATTCAATTTTGTGGATAAATTTTAATTCAAAAATTTTCCCAACTTGATCACACGTCGCTTTTTCGAAAAAAATCGTGTTCCCATTATCTTGATACACCATAGTATAGGGGGGCCTCAGACAATATTTACATAATTTCAGGGGGTCCCAGGTCAAAAAAGGTTGAGAAACACTGTGCTATGTTTTTTTAAAATTTATTTATTTATTTATTATTTATTTATTTAAATTATACAATATTATACAAGAATTTTTTTTTTATATATACATAAAATAAATAAATAGGATGTGTGAATAAATATTTTAAGAACATTCATTCACAACCACTAAAGACTGTGCAAACCAGTCTGTGCGTGGTCTTCTATTTAATCGAAAAAAAAATGTATACAGTTAAATAAATGTATCAAGTTACATATATATTACATTTAAATGTTTTTGCTGGATGAAGAAAATATTTACAATGTACAAGTATAATTATAATTTACAACAATTCCTTTATTTCTACCTGAGACAAACTGAAACAGTATTTTTTTGCCCAGTTTTTAAAATTAGTTTGGTTAATTCTGCGAATTGTTAATGAATTTATTTCCAGAAAATTATTAAAACTATTGTATATTTTTGGTACTGCAAACGTAAAACATTTCTGTCCAATTTTTTTTACTGTTTTAATATTTTTAGCTAGATCTTTGTTTCGAGTGTTATAATTGTGTGTCAACGTAGATATTTCAGTTTTGTTTTTGTTTATAAATATGCCATGCGTTATGTTATGTAGCTATTATAAACCAGGCATTAGTCCACAGTAATTAGTAAAAAAGTAGTAGACAGGTGGTTGTGGATTTTTTACTGCTGCTAGTTTGCTATTGCTATTTAATTTTGGTTTTTTATTTAGATTTTTGAATATTTGTGCCGCTTACGATAAAAAGCAAGGAACATTTTATCAAACAGCTAAGAAAAGAAAAATACCAGAATGGATTATAAGTTTACGACACGATGCAGCACACAGCCAAGATCTTCCGATGCCTGATATTTTAAGCAAAGCCCTACAATTTTGTCTCAACTGGTTATACGAGAATTATTGGCTACCTGTTAGCTCTACTATAACTGATTACATGGCCAAACCTGGCGCTTGTTACCAGGATTATGAAGATTTAAAAAGTACTTTGGAGCCTTTTGTTACGAATTATAAGTATTTGACAATTGCTAAACATCCAAATTGGAATTACTCGAAAATTGGAGACATTGCTGATGAGAATTTAAGAACGGCATTGAAAAATGATATTTCAGAATTGTTAGGAGATAAGAATATTGTGGATGATATTAAACTAACGTATGTATTAAAATTTATTTGGCTGAAAATTGAAAAAATATTACAGTCAAATAGTACTAAAAAGAAGCTATTCGTTCTGCCTCAACTGCTACTGGAAGGCGAATTATTTTTGGGAAATATGGAAGAATATTCATCTGGTAATTATATTATACTTTACTTTATGGAACATAGGGCCTTTAACCCATTCAGAACGGCTGACGTACAATGAGATCATTAATTCCTGAGCGTTATGTAATACTTAACAGAAACATTTAAGGCCGGTTTCTGAAAGCTTAGTAAACTATAAGTAAATGGTCAACTACGTTTATAGTATTTCCAAAATGAAATGGTCACCCTCACTTATTGATTCCAACAATGACTGATAGTATAACCATTATACCAGCTGCGTTTATGGTTCTGTTAATAACAGTTGCCAGGACCGTAATATTTTTTTTATACTACTAATTATACATATGGCTAACTTTATATGGAAATTCTATTCCGTCTTCTTCCAACTTTTTTATTAAAAGATGCACAGTCGGCACTATATTTTTCGAATAAAATTCGTATACTTTATTTATTATTGATATGAACAATGATATGTGTCTATAGGTTTGTCATTTCCTTCCGAAACTAACTTTTTATAAACGTTCAGTATCAGAACTTTGCAATCTTCTGACAAATGACATTTTTCTTTAGTAGCCACGTCCACATTTTCGTATTCCACGTCAACGTCCGCATTTTCGCAATCCAAATCTCCCTGCACAGATTCAATATTTTTACTACAGAAATTAGGAATTTCTTCAAAATCAAATGGTTGCCAAAGAACCATGTTGTTAATGTATGCACGCTATGAACGTTGAAAATTAACTAACAAACAAGTATAAAAACCCCTTAAATTTAGAAAAAATAGGATTATAAATTTGGAAAATATCCTTAATGGTTTATAAGAAACTTTAATTGAACTTGTGTTACATCTATTCGATTTAAATTTCAAATTCCCTTAATACTTCTTATATTCTTTTTACTGCAATAAGTCTTGGGATTACTGCCACAAACCCATTTACCGCATTTTCTAAAGTTCTAGAAAAAATTATGTGCATTCAAATAATTTCACATTTTGAAGTACATAATCTGTTTAATGATTCGCAGTTCGGCTACGGATGAAGAGATCTACATGCGACGCTATATTACATCTCATATCCGAAGCTACAGATAGCATGGAAAAAGGAAATTTTTGCCTTTTAACCTTTTTCGATCGATCTAAAGCGTTTGATTGTCTTTCGCCCAAAATTCACATTGAAAAATTAAAAAAATACGGTTTTGACGAAGTTAGCTCTTCTTTGATAGAATCCTTCCTTAGCAACAGATTCCAATTCGTCTCTGTAAACAATTCCAAGTCGACTCATCTTCCACTCGATATCGGTGTTCCACAAGGGTCTATTCTTGTAACATTACTATTTATTATATACGTGAATGACTTTCCATCGGCTGTAAATAATAAATGTGTATAGTATATCCACCGAGTTATGTCGGGTACAAAGTTCAGTGCAGATTCAAGTGACACATTCTTGTAATGCCGCTATCCTTGTTGTGTACACGTAAAATGCAGATGAAATGTCTCAGACTTACCGTCAGCTGGCCGCCCGCTGAGCTCGAACAACCCTGCACTGTACGGGCTTAATATTTAAACTTTTAATATAATAAAATAAACAAGGTACATTTATATATAGTTTGTCTGAGTTCTATTCCTTGGTTTAAATTTGAAGTGCACTTCTAAACAAGTTTCAATGCACATATTTTAGTATTTGAGTATATTTGCAAATTAAATATGATATACAGTATGAACTATGCGTTGTTTTTCGCATAATGAACGTCTGTTATTATCTTTTACAAATTTAAAACCAATGCACTTCAGAAGTTTTGCTAAACTACTGCGACCGTCTACTGCGACCAACGGTCGCAATTTTTTTTATTTTTTATACAAATTAATAGAGTACTCCATGTGATGTTCTCTTTATTTTTGTACACATCGTACACACAGTTCCGGCAGTTCCAGTTTTTTTTTTCTTCCATATCTTCAGTTTTTTTTTTTTTATTTCCTTATTCGTATCACTGGCGTCGGTGGAACGTTTTATTTTTCTGCATTTACAATTTGTTGCACTGTGCGATCACTTATTTGCAGTGCTTCACTTTTTTGCACACTGTTCACAGATATGAAAGGGCTTATATTAAACTTCTCTTTTTTAAAATAATCTATCAGCTTTAAAATAAGTGGTATATTTGCAGGATCTAATTTTGCTCCAGGCATGTTGCTATTGTGTAAGTCACAAATTAACTGGATAACAATTGCAATAAACAAAAAATCTGTACATAATTACCAATGTATCTAAATTTGTTAATTACTTAAGTACTTGAACTTGAGTCTGATAATTTTCCATTTAAAAATACCATAAATTGAGTACAGGTACATTACTAAGGGAGTGATCTTATGTAAAATGATGTATAACTATCCATTAAATAGAAGTTGCTACTTAATGCTGTATTAAAATTTAAATAATGTTTTGCCACTGAAAATAAACGTATTGAAAAAAATATGATGGAACAAGTTTGAAAGGCACTGAAGCGTCCAACTGATGTTCTTAGTTCAGAAAATTTTGTTGGACTTTGTACCCGACATAACTCGGTGGATACACTATATTATATGCTGATGACACTAACCTAATAGTGACATCTAATTTCTTAGAGTGTACGATTAGTAAAAATAACGCACTTGTTAACAAAGCCAAATTGTGGTTTACATCAAACGGCCTCATCTTAAATGATAGCAAAACTCAACACCTCCTATTTGCATTGAGAAACCATAATTTTGACGACCCAGACTTCGTAAATTTCTTGGGTGTTCATCTCGACCTCACCCTCGAGTGGCATCATCACGTTAGCTCCCTATCTATTAAGAAATCATAGCCTCACTTTACAGAGAAATTGTTCGCAATACTTATTTTGCATTGTTCCAGTCGCAAATATCCTATGCCATTTTAGCCTGGCATTCTCCTGCGGCAGAAAGAATCTTTTCCTTACAACAACGAGCTGTAAGAATTCTGGCCGAAGTCTCTTACCAAAGCGACTGTAGGCTTTGTTTCCCTGAACTGGAAATTATGACACTGTCTTCTCTATTTATTTACAATTCCCTATTGTATGCCCACAGAAACTTCAATGAACTTGTAACACATGTACCTGCTACATAACTACAACACTCGAAATAAAGGCAAAATCTATCCAACCTATATAAGATTCCAAAAATCAAGAAATAGTACTAACTATTATTCAGTAAAGTTCATGAATTTGCTGCCTGATAATTTTAAATCTGACTGTTTTAATACTTTTAAAAATAAAATAAAAAAAAAATTAACAGACAATCCATTTTATTCTGTCAATGAATTCTAGTCTCTCTGAACTCTTGTTTTAATATTTAGTACTATATTTATTTATTTTTTCTTCTATTTTAAATTATTATTTTGTGTATATTATGTGTAATTACGACTGACTTTAAACAATTTATGTATTGTAACATAGTCAATAAATTATATTATTATTGTTGAGCTTCTTAACAAGAGCAGCCATTTCATTTTGGAAATACTATACAATATAACAATCCCATTAGTAACCACAGCAACTGTTTTCTAACTATTGCGATTACCTTCTTTCATTTTTATCGACAAAGTCGCCGCTCATTTGTACACCAACTAAATATAGTGTAATATTTATAAACAAAGATAAATCAAAACCTAATTTTTAATGATGCAACAAGCAAATAATAAAATTTTTATTATGAAAATATTATAAAATAAACAAATGTGAAATATCTGAAAGGCGCCTGGAGCGATCGCTCCATTGCTACATGCCACCGCACGGCCTTGAATGACCCTATTGAGAGACGCGCGTAGTTCTCGTATATTTTTATCAATGTGTGTAGTAAAAAAAAAACAATAATATTTTTCTCATTCTAGATAAAGAAACTTCGATTCCAAAGTCATTTTTACTTTTATGGGAAAAAATATTAACGAGTATGCAAAATTTTGGAATGATTCCAGCTTTGCTTGAAAAATTGTTGGATGAAGTAGAAAATGAACAAAACGGATTCAAGCGAAGACAAGTCGCTGCACTTTGGATAGCAGAGATTGGAAAAGCATATATTAAAAGCATTTTTGCACAAAATTTGTATAAAGATTTATTGAAAAAGATTGTAAGTGTAGCATTTATTACCAAAAAAAAAGGTTGTTATAAATATATTTGTTTTAGATTACAAACAAGATGACTGCTGGACAGATAAATAAAAAACTGAAATCTGATTGTGAACAGAAAATGCCAAAATTTCAAAATGTATTGACTCTTAATTTGTTAACTGATGTTCCTGCCATTATTACAAATAGTGAAAATTTCAGAAATTGGTTTTTGAAGAAACCAAATGAATTTACCAACATATTTTTGCCAACGTAAGTTATTTTTACAAAATACATTTTAAAAAATATGTGAAGTGTGAATTTCACACCTTTCGGGGTTTTCTAGGCGTTTAATAAGTGTAGGAAGCCAACATAATGGATGTCTAGTAATGTTTGTTCTATATTCACATCAAAATCAACAGTTTTCGATAAGCATTTTAATTCGTTATTTGAGTATAAGAACTTAAATTTAATTTTTTTAAAACAAATTTTAAATCATTTGCAAAAATTTCGTCACAATAAAATTTAAATTAAAAATCTCAGCGATTTTTTTTTTTTTTTCTTTAAATTAGTAAGAAATATATTGATAAATGTTTTTTTTTTTCAATTTCAGAAACGTGTTTCTTACTGTTAATAATATGTTATTTGATTTATAAGTGTTTCAATACTATAAATGTTTTATGCCTCTTTGGTACCTTAAAAACAAAAAGAGAGTTGAAATTTGGTATGATTAATGAGTTGATATTTGGTACTTCAAAATATATATAAACTAGCTGAAAACCCGTGCTTCGCTACGGTATATTGATGGTCTCTTGGAGCATAGGAGATACGAAAGGTTTCTTCCGAATTTCATATCTCTTTGTCAAGGGACGCTCTATCGAATAAAAAATACTAATTTACTCCGTAAGGGATGAAATTTTAAAAAACTGTCAAACGCCTTATAAATAGAAACCTATGTGCCAAAATGAAGTGTTATAAGTCAGGAAATACAAAGGTTTTTATAATTCACCCCGATTGCATATTCATCCATTTAGGGGTTCATTAGGGCAAACACGTGAATTTCTGTTTTAAACATTTGTATGGGTATCATTTGTAAGCAAAAACCAAGTCGATATCTCATTGAGCCTAAGAGATATTGAGGCATCCTTAAATCAAATATCACCTCATTTCACCAGTTAAAAATGGAATTTAAAAAAATCTTTTCTTATTGGTCTCTTACGTCATGGAGGGAACCTTAAATCAAATTTCACCTCATTTCACCAGTTAAAAATGGAATTTAAAAAAATCTTTTCTTATTGGTCTCTTACGTCATGTAAGCTCCAAATTTCATGTCTTAATATCCATTGGATTTTCTATCGAATAAAAAATAACAATTTACCCCTTTAAAGATGAAACTTAAAAAAACTGTCAAAACACTTGTTTTTGAAAAGATTTTGAAAAACGTGTTTTAAAAAAGGCACGTATATGCCAAAGATGAATGTTATATCTCAACAAACAGGAAAAACTACGGGCACTATAATTCATCCCGTTTGGAGTGGATTGGGACGGAATCATTTTTTTTTTTTTTAATTATTGTATGTTTAAATTTTTTAACCCCTTAGAAGTCGACTTTCGAAGAATCTCTTCTTAGTGGGTACTTACGTCATGGAAGGAATCAACTTTGCGAATTTCGTATATCTATGTCAAAGTCATTTTAGAAAACTGTCAAAACAATTTTGGGACATTTTAAAAAGACACCTATTTGTCAAAAAGGAATGTTATAACTCAACAGACACATAAAATACGACGGGATATATAATTCACCCCGAATATAGATTCACCCCTTTACGGATTGATTAGGATAAAATGTTGAAATAAGTTTTTCGATATTTGCATGGGCAATATTTGTAAACAGAAACTAAGTTGATATCTTATTGGTCCTGAAATATTAAGGAATCCTTGAAATCACACCTCCTCTTTTCACCTTTTAGGGGTGAAATTAAAAAAAAAAACTGACAAAACCATTTCGAAATACTTTAAAAAGACACCGAAGTGCCAAAAAGTAATGTTGCAACTAAACGAACACAGGAAAAACGACGGGATGTATAATTCACCCCGATTGTAGCATACCCCTTTAGGCATTGATCAGGACAAAATCCTGAAATTTGTCGGCATTTGCATGGGTAGTATTTGTAAACAAAAACCAAGTCGGTATCTTATTAGTCTTAAGAGACATAAAAGAATCCTTAAAATCACAATTCACCCCTGTTCACCTTTTTGGGATGAAATTTAAAAAAACTGTCAAAAACATTTCAATATATTTTAAATTAGGATACCTATTTGCCAAAAAGAAATGTTGCAACTAAACAAACACAGGAAATACGACGGGATGTATAATTCACCCCGATTGTAGGTTCAGCCCTTTAGGGGTTGATTAGGGCAAAATCCCGAAATTACTTTTACGGCATTTGTATGGGTAATACTTGTAAGCAAAAACTAAGTCGATATCCCATCGGCCCTAAGAGATATTAAGGAAATCGTGAAATCACAATTCACCCCTTTTCACCCTCTAGGGAGGAAATTTCAAAAAAACTGTCAATACCATTTCGAAATATTTTAGAAAGACACCTATGTGCCAAAAAGTAATGTTGCAACTAAACGAACACAGGGAAAACGACGGAATATTCACCCCAATTGTAAATCTACCCCTTTAGTGGTTGATTAGGACAAAATCCTGAAATAAGTTTTTCGGTATTTGCATGGGTAATCTTTGTAAGCAAAAAGCGAGTCAATATCTTATTGGCCCCAAGAGATTTAAGGAATCCTTGAAATCACAATTCACCCCTTTTCACCCTCTAGGGGTGAAATTTTAAAAAACTGAGATTTTTCGAGATATTTTAAAAAGAGTCCTATGTGCTAAAAAGTAATGTTGCAACTAAACAAACACAGGAAATACGACGGAATGTATAACTCACCCTGATTGTAGATCTACCCTTTCAGGGGTTGATAAGGACAAATTCCTGAAATAAGTTTTTCGATAATTGTATGGATAATCTTTGCAAGCAAACAGTAAGTCGATATCTTATTGGTATTAAAAGATGTTAAGGAAACCTTGAAATCAGAATTAATCCCTTTTCAACCCTTAGGGGTGAAATTTTAAAAAACTGTCAAATCCATTTCGATATATTGTAAAAAGACACCTACGTGCCAAAAAGTAACGTTGCAACTAAACGAACACAGGAAATACGACGGGATGTATAATTCACCCCGATTGTAGATCCACCCCTTTAGGGGTTGATTAGGACAAAATCCTGAAATTGGTGTTTCGATATTTGTATGGATAATCTTATTAAGCAAAAAGCAGGTCGATATCTTATGGGTCCTAAGAGATATTAAAGAATCCTTGAAATCACAATTCACCTCTTTTCACCCTTTAGGGGTGACATTTCAAAAAACTGTCAATACCATTTCGAGATATTTTAAAAAGACACCTTTGTGCCAAAAAGTAATGTTGCAACTAAATGAACACAGGAATTACGACGGGATGTATAATTCAACCCGACTGTAGATCCACCCCTTTATGGGTTGATTAGGACAAAATCCTGAAATTGGTGTTTTGGAATTTGTATGGCTAAGCTTTGTAAGCAAAAAGCAAGTGTATATGTTATTGGTCCTAAGAGATATTAAGGAATCCTTGAAAACACAATTCACACCTTTTCACCCTTTAGGGATGAAATTTCAAAAAACTGTCAATACCATTTCGAGATATTTTAAAAAGACATCTATGTGCCAAAAAGTAATGTTGCAACTAAACGAACACAGGAACTAAGACGGGATGTATAATTCACCCCGATTGTAGATCCACCCCTTTAGGGGTTGATTAAGACAAAATCATGAAATAGGTGTTTCGTTATTTGTATGGCTAATCTTTGTTAGCAAAAAGCAAGTCTATATGTATTTGGTCCTAAGAGATATTAAGGAATCCTTGAAATCACAAATCACCCCTTTCACCCTTTAGGGATGAAATTTCAAAAAACTGTCAATACCATTTCGAAATATTTTAAAAAGACACCTATGTGCCAAAAAGTAATGTTGCAACTAAACGAACACAGGAATTACGACGGGATGTATAATTCACCCCGATTGTAGATCCACCCCTTTAGGGGTTGATTAGGACAAAATCCTGAAATTGGTGTTTCGGTATTTTTATGGCTAATCTTTGTAAGCAAAAAGCAAGTCTATATGTTATTGGTCCTAAGAGATATTAAGGAATCCTTGAAATCACAATTCACCCCTTTTCACCCTTTAGGGATGAAATTTCAAAAAACTGTCAATACCATTTCGAGATATTTTAAAAGGACACCTATGTGCCAAAAAGTAATCTTGCAACTAAACGAACACAGGAAATACAACTGGATGTATAATCCATCCCGATTGTAGATCCACCCCTTTAGGGGTTGATTAGGACAAAATCCTGAAATTGCTTTTTCGGCATTTGTATGGGTAATACTTGTAAGCAAAAACTAAGTCGATATCCCATCGGCCCTAAGACATATTAAGGAATTCGTGAAATCACATTTCACCCCTTTTCATCCCTTAGGAGTGGAATTTCGAAAAATCCCTTCTTAGTGGATGCTTACGTCATGGAGGGAATATACTCTCCAAATTTCAAGTTTCTAGGCCCAGGGGTTCGGGCTGGGCGGTGATGAGTGAATGAGTCAGTCAGTCAGGACACTTGCTTTTATATATATAGATTTACAGGGTGTTTGTTTGAAATGCCGCACCTCGAATAACTCCTTTATTTTAAGAGATACAAAAAATTCTTCAGAAGAAAAGTTAAACTAGATAAAAGGGCCTACTTCAGGACTATAATACGAATTCTGCATCACTTCCGGCTTCAGCGGAAATTGTTTCAACTTTTTATCTTGTGGTATTATTTAAATAAATAAATAATAATTTTAATTAAACAATAACTTTATTAATTTTTAATAGACACCTGTACAATGGAGCGTGTTCGGACTGACTGCCTGAAGGTAACTCTAGTCTGTGTCCGGGCATTCTCCTACATGTCCCAACATTGCATAACAATATAAATTTATAATATAACTAACATATATCTATATATTACATCTCCCATTTTTATTTTTATTTTATTATTATATTTTTTTAACAAACTAAATTAATTATGCCTTAAATCTAACATACATCTTTACATCTTTACATCTTTACACTTCCTTATTTACAAATCTAATTTCCCTAGTCCTTGTTTACAACTTTATTAATTTTGTATTCCATAAAACCTTGTTTGTTTCACTACTCTACCTGATTTTGTTCTATAATCATTATTATTGTCTAAATCAATGTTATTTCTTACATTTTCATCCTTCTTTGCTTCATTTTTATAATCATTCCACATATTATTTCTATGAAAATTGAACTTATTAATATTTCCGTCATTATAATGTTCAGAAACATTAATATCAGTCATATTTCTCCTTTTGTATCTATTTGTTTCCAAATCTTTAATAACAACCGATCGCGGCGTGTTATTTAATTTAGTTACCTGTGCAGGTCGCCAACATTTTTTCATATGGTCGCGATACATGATTTTATCATTTGGTTTTAACTTGTAATTTCTTATCTTTGAATTTTTATCATGATAAAATTTAGTTAGTTTTTTATTTCTATTCAAAGTTTCTTCAAAATTTTTAACTACATATGGTTTCAACAAATTTTTACTTATAGGTAATTTTGTCCTAGTTCTGCGACTAAACAATAATTGACAAGGAGAAAATTTGGAATTAATTACTGGAGTATTTCTATACTCTAATAACATTATTTCTACGTCAACATTTCCTTCTAATGATTTTTTAATGAAATTTTTACATATTCCTACATATCTTTCACTTAAACCATTACTTTTAGGATAAAAGGGACTTGATGTGACTATTTTAAAATTCCAACTTTTAGCAAAATGATTATATTTACAACATTTACTGCATTGTTTACCTCTAGCTGGACATTGGTTTCTTTCATGATAAAAACCACAACACTTGCACTTGAACTTGAACACGTCACTACCACTTTGCTTGTTCGAACTGTAACTTTTCTTTTGTTCATTCATGCCAAAATTGGAATAACCTTCTCCTGGGATTTTCTTTTGACCTTCTTTGTCCTTGGGTGTTGTCCTCTTTCTCTGGTCTGGTCTTGCTTTTACTTGATCAATTTTTTGATTTTCTCCATGAATTTGTATTGTCTGTTTTCTCACTACTTCTGCTATTCTAAATTTTTCAGTTGCTTCCTGAAGTGAGATTTCGCCTTTTTTAATGATACTATCCATCGTTTCAATATCATTTGAATCCAATACAATTTTATCCCTCAAAATTTCATCTGGACTGGAGAATTCACAATCTTGAATCAGCGTTTTTACTTCTGTTAAGAATGAATCATATGGCTCACCTTCTTTCTGTTTTCTTCTATAGAACAGAAAACGTGAATGCAGAAGATTTTTCTTCGGGTTACAGTACTGATCAAAGGACTTTAAAACAGCTTCAATTTTCTTTTCTTCTCCATCACTATATAGGAAGGTTTCTTGTAGCTCGACTGCTTCCGCTCCAATTAGGTTCAGAAGAATTGCTACTTGTCTTTCTTCCGGTTGTTTATTATATCCAGTGGCACACATATATATATTAAAATTCTTTTTAAATTTCTTCCAATTTTCGTTTAAATTACCTTTTAACGAAAGTTGATTAGGCAACACAAAATTTGTCATTTTTTAATTTGTTTTTAACTAGTATTTTTAAATTTTGTTTAATTTTCTTAAACTCGACTGCGCCATGTGGTATTATTTAAATAAATAAATAATAATTTTAATTAAACAATAACTTTATTAATTTTTAATAGACACCTGTACAATGGAGCGTGTTCGGACTGACTGCCTGAAGGTAACTCTAGTCTGTGTCCGGGCATTCTCCTACATGTCCCAACATTGCATAACAATATAAATTTATAATATAACTAACATATATCTATATATTACAATCTAGCATAGGGAATCGGTACTTAAATTTTATTTTCTTGAAAGTCAGCAAAATAAGCTTTACAAGGATATCAAAATATCATACTTTAATTTTAACCATTTCAAAATGGCGACCATTTATTTACAAAATGATAAATTATATAAACAATTAATAACAGAGAAATATTTTGAAAAAATTTATTTAACAAAAGTTGCTATAAAAGCAATAACTAACATTTTGTGAATAATGTCTCAAATAACTTATTTGAGACATTTTTTGATAAAGCAGCATAAATTAAACAAGTAGTTTGTGATGGCGGTAAGTCCTGCGGTGGCAACAGCTGCTTTTTTAAATTTTGTATAGGATATCAAATAAAACCTCTTAATACGGAGAATAACGAACAGAATTTTATTTCTGAAAAAACAAATATTTTTACACCATTATCGTCAAAAATGTATCAAAAAACTTTAGTCCGCGCCCTATTTTCCAGCGGGGTTGGTCTAACTGTAAAAAATAGTCAGTAATCTGCATTGATGGGAACCGAAATAGTTCACCAGGGGTTCTTAATTAGAAGTTTTTAAAAAAATATGGAATTTTAGTCGATAAAAAAATTTTATATATTTTTTAATATTGTGTGTTATCAAGAGTAAATTCTTAAGGCGTAGATTAAGGAATGAAAAATAGTTTTTTTAAATTTATTTAACACGATTTTTGCAAAAAATATGCTAAAAAACTTTTGTCCGACACCCTGTAAACAGGGGGATTAACCTAAAATTCTGAAATAATTTTCAGTAAAGCACATTAATGTGAACTGGAATAGTTGAAGAGAATTTTTGATCTGATTAGTTTTTCTAAAGTTATCTTTTTTTTTGCAATACTGTGCTAACATTATTTAACTGAACAAATGGCTTGATGAGCGTGCATCTCGTAATTAAGTACATTTGTAAGTTGATAGATTGAAGCATTATCGAATTTTATGATTTTTAATCAGAGAGTCGAACCGAAACCGAACCGAAAACCGAAAATAAACCGGAATTTTTAACAGAACCGAAACCGGAACGAAATGTTAATAACGGTTAATTTCGGTTCAATTTTTTTTTTTTTTTTTTCTATAAATTAATTAATTAATCGCTTTCTTACTAATAAAACTTATATTGACTGATAAAAGAATGAATCTATCAGAAGCAAATTTGACGAACATATTAATGTTCGAATACCTGAAATATCTGAATTCACTATGATTTTTTTTTTTTTTTTGTAAGAAAAATGTTTGTGTTATTCTGGTCTTCTCTATAATATTGCGATTCTTTAAATTGCTATTTATTATTTTTGTATGAGAAAAGTATTATTTATTATTATTTATTAACGTTTTTCTTCTCTTTAATTTTGAATCCAAATTTTTAGGGGCGCTGAAAATTAAGTTGTTCATTGCTGTCAAAAATATTTGTTAAGCAAAAATAAGTCTTCAACCAAAATTTTCTGCACTCCTGCATCTGGCGCCCCAGGCAGCTGACTATCTTGATACCCCCTTAATCCGGCCCTGTGTCTTATTAATTATTTGTATAATTTCCTTCTAATTTCAGAATTTTATTTTATTTACAGCCCAATATTTTTTTGTATTTTCATTTATATGCTCCTAAATTGTATTTTGTTTTCGTTTTTGATAATAAATTTGTTAATTAAGTTTTATTTCTTTTGTATGTTTAATTTTACAATTGAAAAATAAGAATAAGAAGGGAATTTGGTAAATAAAATTAAACCATAATTTATACCGGTAGATATTTGATGTTAGACTCGATTTAATCTTATTATTCGAACCAGAACCGAACCGGAATTTTTAGACGAACTGAAACCGAAACTGGAACGAAATACATTTACTTGGAACGAAACCGTAAACAAGAACGAAATAAATTCGAAAACGAAAACCGGTTCGACTCTCTGTTTTTAATACGTACTCAGAATTTATTGTCACTTACTAGATACCTACAAAACCTTAAAATATGTGAAAATTCACACTTCACATCAATTTTTAGGATTTTGTAGGTATGACTACCAAAAAACCCTTATAACGTCACTCATGTGTTTGTCTGTCTGTCTGTACGGTAGAAATTGTAGCTAAACGGCTGAACATAGGAAGTTGAAATTTGGCATACTTGTACAACTTTTTGACCCACATATAGGAAAACTATAGAGTTCAAAAAAATACAGCGCGGGATTAATATGAATAAATATGTATTTAATAAAAAAATAAATATATTTTTAAAAATTTTGAATGGCATACCAAATGAAACCTCTTAATGCGTGGATAAACAAACAAATTTTTATTTTTCAAACATTATTTTTTTTTATTGGATTTTGGCCAAAAATATGTCCAAAAACTTTTGTCCCTCCCAAAGGGATAGATCTAAAAATTTAAAAAAAAATGTCTGTAATGAACATTGATGGGAACCAAAATAGTTCAACAGGAATTTTTGATCAGATACATTTTTCGAAACATGTATATTTTTTGTGTCATTGATAAAAAAAACCATTTTTTTAAAAATTTATTGTATGGTATCAAAAGAAAGCTCTTAAGACGTAGATTACGAAACGATAGATAGTTTTTTGAAATTCGTTTCTTTTAATACGAATTTAGCCAAATATGTGCAAAAGTTCTTGTCCCGCACCCTTTCACCAAAAAGGGTTAAACAAAAATCTGAAAAAATTATAGGTCATGTATATTGATCTGAGCCGGAAACGTACGAGACGAATTTTTTATCAAATTGTGTTTTTGAAAAATATGGCAGTTTTGTGTTTTTGAAAAAATGTATTATTTTTTAAATTCATGGTTAAATTATGGGCAATAATACTATGGATATTTTGTATTTATAGCTAAGATAGTGCGTGTATTTTTTGGAATTAAAATATTAAAAAAATAATATATTATTTTAATAGTTGCTAACTGAGTTACTCATACTACACTACACTCTACACCAGCGGCTTCCAAACTTTGTTCACTAACGCCCCCTTTATAAATAATCCCATCTCTGGCGACCCCCTAGTCGCCAGATTTATATAAATTTATAAACAATTTGTAAATAATGTCTTTATTGAAATTATAATCACAAAAGTAGTACAAATATGTAAAATAAATAATTTCTCTAATCCCTAAATATTTATTCTCAGGGCTTCGAACCGGAACTGAACCGAAAACCGAAAAAAACCGTTATTTTTGTCGGAAATAAAACCGGAACTGAACCGAAAAAAAAATAACGTTTTATTTCGGTGCAGATAATGTTTATGTGAGTGAATATAAAATACATTTTATTTAAGATTATTTTTTAAACTGATGAGCAGAAAAAAATCGTAATTCGTAATTTTTTAACTGATAAGTAAAAAAAAAATGCGCTTCTACAGAGCCCCCCCCCCGGCAACGACCTTGGTATGATTATCAAAGAATAAGGAATAAAATGTTCTTCTAAATTATAGTAGTAAATAAATTTTTAATACAAATAAAAGCACTATCTCTGAAAGACTGATAGTACTAAATCATTTTGTCAGGCAGTTACCAGTGGCGTGCACATTTTAAACACTTTTAAATTGGTTTTGTCTATTTCTATATTACTATTTATCATTTTATTAAACGCACGCATGTGACCATATTTATCATATCATTAAACACAGCCCTGTGACCATATTTTTCCTCAAAATTTTAGGGTCAAATTGTTATGGCCTATTGTGTTTAACCCTAGTTCGTATTCCCATATAATATATGCTGCGCACTCGGTTGTTTTTAACAATATTTCGTTTCGAACTATTCAAATTTTATCGCTTTTGTTTTACCGCTTCTGTGTGATAATACAATAACTTTTTACAAATAATAAATTTTATTACTATCAGTCTTTCGGAGATAGAGTATAAAAGTTTATCACTCGGAACTGAACCGAAAACCGAATAAAACCGTTATTTTTTCCGGAACGAAAACCGGAACCTAATCGATATATATTTTTTTAATTGAACCGGAACGAAAACCGAAACGAAAAAAATAACGGTTCGAAGCCCTCTTTATTCTCACAACATAAATCACGTAAATTGTATAAAAATAAATTATATTAATATTAAACGTAATACAAAATAAAATTAAAATGAATCAATTTTAATGTGAAGAATGGGCTTGTTTCTTCGCACATAAGTCGTTAAAACGCAGTTCATCTGAAGATAGAGCTACTCTTATTTCGTCTTTCAATATTAATCGTGCTCGATATTTTGTTTTAATAACAGCTAATGTGGAAAATCCTGTTTCGCACATATATGAGGTCACAAAAGGTAAAAGAATGTTTATAGCTTTTGATGATAAGGCGGGATATTCCTTGCTCACTTTCAACCAGAATTTCCCCGGATTATTCGGATTGAATTGATCTTTTAGCGAGCTATCACAAGAAAATTCTATTAAGTTGTTAGTTCAAAATTATCATTATATTCGACAATAAAGGATCGAAAAAAATTGCAATTAACCCGCGACCCCTTGGTGATTCTTGCACGCCCTCCCCACTTTGGAAACTGCTGCTCTACACTGTAAAATATTTCTTATTAATCTAATGAAGACTTGAATACGAAGCAAATGCAGAAAAAGCGCTGGGATATTTGGCAAATTATTTAATTTTGTTTAAAAAAATGGAAGCTCTTAGTTCTCAAATAACAAATAAAAGTGATTATCAAAAAAACTGTTGATTTTGATGTGATAAATATACCTAGACATCCAGTATTATGTTGGCTTCTTACACTTATTAAATACCTAGAAAACCCTGAAATGTGTGAAAATTCACACTTCACTTCAATTTTTTACTTATCTAATGATAGACATACAACATTTGAACTCGAAATGTTGAATGACCGAACATGCTTTAATTTACAGATTATTAGAGCTTTGTGAAGCCTTTAAGAACACAAATATAAAAAAGAAAATAATCGAACTAAACAATATCTACACTAACACCGAATCGAAAAGCGCATCGAATGAAGAAAAAATATATACTCTCAAAAACTTACTGGAGAATATTTCAGAGGATTCCTTGCCGGAAACTTCGAAGAAATTTATAGAAACTAATAATGATACAGAAAGCCCATGGAAACTAGTGACAGGTAAAAAATATTATTAAATATATTTGCTAGTGCTGTAACAATTAATACAGGGTGGGGCAGAGGAAACGCATGTTTTTTAAATAACAATAATAAAGTAGATTTTCAAGTTAAACAAATTTTAATTATAGTATTTCTAAAATGAAATGGCCACCCTTACTTATTGATTCCAATAATGACTGACAGTATAACCATTATACCTGTCGAGTGTATGGTTCTGTTAATAATAGTTGCCAGAACCTTAATAATTATTTTAAATAAACGTGGTTTCTTATATACTATTTAGAATGAACTGTATATACTCACATGACATACCTTCACATTTTTATCAGGCTTAGGACAGGCTATATTTGAATTATAAATATAAGCATGTTTAAAAATCGTTTTGTTGTAAAGAAACAAAAAGTCTTTATGGTCTATATTAAATACTTCAAATTTTCACAAACAAAAATCATTCTTTTGTTGCAACAAAAATAAAGCCTAGCAACTTCAAATAATTATACATATGGCTAACTTTGTATGGAAATTCTATTCCGTCTTCATCCAACTTTTTTATTAAAAGATGCACAGTCGGCACTATATGCCGAACGCTTTTTGCCATTTTTGCCACGAACTAGTGAATGAAACACTAGTTAATTCCGCAGTTCTAAGTATAGGTTTGTCATACCTTCCGAAACTAACTTTTTATAAACGTTCAGTATCAGAACTTTGCAATCTTCTGACAAATGACATTTTTCTTTAGTAGCCACGTCCACATTTTCGCATTCCACGTCAACGTCCACATTTTTGCACTCCAAATCACCTTGCACAGATACACTATTTTCACTACAGAAATTAGGAATTTCTTTAAAATCAAATAATCGCCAAAGAGCCATGTTGTTAATGTATGCACACTATGAACGTTGAAAATTAACTAACAAGCAAGTATAACCACCCCTAAAATTTGGAAACAATAGGATTATACATTTGGAAAATATCCTTAATGATTTTTAAGAAACTTCAATTGAACTACTGTTACATCTATTCAATTTAAATTTAAAATTCCCTTAATACCTCATATATTCTTTTTACAGCAACAAATCCTAGGATTACTGCCATAAACCCATTACCGCTTTGTTAAGCTTCTGAACAAGAGTGGCCATTTCATTTTGGAAATAGTATATTCGGTATTCGGCCGAATATGAAAATTTGAGCAGAACACTAACGAATATTCCACACAGCTCTAATATTTACTAATGTGAAATTTTCTGTTTTAGATATCGATTTTACCAAGTGTCCAATTGGAATTCTACCCTGGCAGACGTTCAATAAAAACCATTTATTCAGTATTAATAATTTTTCATAAACTTCAGATTTATTTTTATCTTCTACTTCTTCAAGTGCGTTGCCCTCCAGGGATGTTACCGATCATCAATATGATTTTCGTTTTGTTAACAACACAACAATAGGTCTGTAGTACTGACTTCGTACTCCTACCTTTTATTTTTGTACACAATGCCAGATTAAGGAATCATAGGCCTTTTTTACTAAATGTATTTTTTACTGTTACACATTTTCGGGGCTCTGCGACCAGATATAGTAGGCAGAATGTTTTCATGAGCAGGATTTCATAAAGTGGGAGGTATAATATTCTCCTTAGGTAAAAAAAAAGAAACTGTAACTTAGTTAATGAGTAAGAAAAACTTCAAACTAGCTAATAAAGAAAGAAACTGCTGGTGACAGTTGGACCTTAAGGCTGTTTTACATTATAATTCTCAGTTCATTTTCAAACTACCTTCTGAAGTAACAAGCGACAGAAATAGGCAATCAACATCTTTTGTCTTTTGTTACTTTTCACTGCCAACTTAACAATTTGTAGTGATAGATAAACGTTTGGTTATAATAACCATTTTATAAATATCGTTGAATTATGCTAGTTTATATTTAATAATAGTAACCATTAAGCCTCATTCATAGCTCATGTTTTAATAGATAACGCTTAATTCAAAGTGCGAAAGTGTAATGCGTAACGATAGTGGCTAAGCACAACACAAACGTACCATTTTCTGCTACATATTTAATAGATAAATTGCTCTAGCTGCCATCTATACGCAATAGTAATTACCAGGGATGGATAACGTAACGATATCCGATAACGCTATAATAGCGATTTAACTGCAATTTCTAATACAATAATGTAACGATATTTTTATAACGTTATAATAACCTATAACGTTTCATAATATGTTCTTCTTCTTCTTCTGATTAGCTCTTCATAGCTCATATTAAAATATGAGCTATGAATGGTACTTTATTCTCTTCTGCTTCCCGGTTAATCAGGCATTGTTTATACAGATACATTTATACAGTTGTAAATTAATTTAAAAGTGAATATTTTTGTAATTTTGATAATCGTTTTTGTCATCACCTTGATGTATTGACGTCATAGAATTATTTTTCTTACTGCTTTATAGTAAAGCCAATTAATTTATTGCTTTTAAACACGATTAAAAAGATTACTGTCAATAATTTAATTGTAAAATTTGTTTAGATTTAATGGAAGTAAAGAAATGTGTAAAAAAATGGGCTTTGTTTTAATATCTTCTTCTTTGGGCTCTGTCAGTCAGGTTGACTTTTGGCTTCACTCACATAAGTCCTCTGTCTTGATCTGTTCATTGACCGGTCTCTCCATGTGTCCTGTATACCAGCGTTTGTCAACCTGGGGGGGGGAAGCTTCGTCGGGGGCCGTGAAGTTATACAAGATCGAAACATGAAAATATAATAGAAATGTACTCAATCCTCTGTCACTATAAGTAAAATATATCAAGGTCAAATAAAGTGCATCTGTCGGTTGATGTGTTTCTATGACAATTGTTCGCGTTGGAGGTACTGCAAGTACTTTCAAGTAGGTACGACTTGAAAGTGCAATATTTTTTATTATATATATATTTTTTATTATGCTCCGAGCTACAGCTAACTCAAGAGTAAGAATGCAAAATTGTCTAAATCAAAATGGAAAGCACTTTGAACACTTGTAAATAAAAATACTTCAGTCGTTATAGGGAATATAATCGTCATAAAAAATATCAAAATTTTTTGTCACCCGTAAGATGTTTAAGTAAAAGTTGTTTCTTTTCAAAAGCTCTATCCAAAGATATCCAATATAACATACGTCCCCATTTAAAAATTCGAAATTGTCCTTGATATCCTAAACTTCCGATTTATTCCGGAAAATTTCAAAAATTCATTATCAATTTTTTTCCCCAACTTGCTCACACGTCGCCTTTTCGAGAAAAATCGTGTTCCCTCTATCTTGATACACCATAAATATAGGGAAGCCGCAGACAATATATACATGATTTTGGGGGGTCCTATGCCAGAAACGGTTGAGAAACACTGCTGTATACCAATAGCTAGATATTCGGTTAACTGATCTCTCCAGCTCTTGCGACGTCTTCCCACTGGTCGACGGGTATTCAACTTTCCTTCCCATATCCTCCCAACCATTATGTCCTTCCTCATCCTTTTCACGCATCTTAACCACTGTAATCATGTACTTCTCAGTTCTTGTGTGATACTCAGCCTTGAGTACAGTTCTCAGATATCTTTGTTCTTACGGATTCTCCATTCATCATTAACTTTAATGGGGCCAAAGATTCAGCGTAATATTTTATTTTCGAAAACTATTATTAACTTTCCTGATCTTATATTTATTTATTTATTTATTTATTTATTTATTTATTTATTTATTTATTTATTTATTTACGAAATTTGCTTACAGATAAAAATCCAAATAGCAAATAAAAAATATAACATAAACAAAATACATAGTAAAAAATACATAATAAAAAAATACATAATAATTTAGGCAAAAATAAGGGATTTTATTTGGTTAATAAATACGTTAAAAGACATCAACAGATCTAGGGTATTGCTGTTATTTAATGAGTTATATGTTCTAGACAGTCTATCAACGCAAGTATTAAGTGGGGAACAGATTGCAACGAGTTCTACGGCGTTTGGACGGCGCTATCTGTCAGAGGAAAGTTAAAACCAAGCTGTCGTACGCAAGTGCACAGAATGTGTAACGTCCTAGCGGCGTTCCAACGCCGTTGATACTGAATGTTCGTCAACTTCCAACTTTTGACGCCGTTGAATGTTGACGCAGAACACCTAACCTCAGTTTTTACTGAATGGTAAAGTGCTTGTATGTATAAATAACTTGCATACAACATAAATAACATCACACACAAGTCTTCATCATCCATTATAATTTTAATAAAAGAAAGCACACGTATAAACACAGATATAGGTTGTCACGTGACACTTTGACGGCTTTAAAAATGATTGCATTGTGTGCAGGCAAAAATTGAACGGCGCTAACGTAACGCCGTCGCAAATGACGGCGTAGCGCGCTGTGCATTCTGTTCCAGGCTTTAAACCCATAATTAGTCGCATGACTTCTATAATAAAACAATGACTGGGAACGAGTCTCTCTCGCAGGTACATGGATATTAAACTTAAATAAAACATCTGGTACAAATATGACACTGTTCATAACTTTGTATAGAAAACACATGTCGGCTAAAGACCGTCTAGAAGTAAGTGAGGCTATGCTCAGCACATAGCATTTTTCAGGATAAGTGAGAATGTTGTAGTCTATACCAAGTTTGAACAGTGCGTAATTACAAAATTTATTTTGTACATACTCGACACGTTCAATTTGGTTAGTTAAAATTTTTGGTGCACAGCAACAAAGGCTATTTGCGCACGTTCAATTTGGCACTTTTGCAAAGGATTCCAGATAGTTGACGCATATTCCAAATGGCTTCTAACTAATGAGAAGTACAACATTTTTATAGAATTAATATCAGTAAACGCATTAGTCGTTTAACAAAACCAAGCATTTTCAGCGATTTATTGGTTATAATACCAATATGTTTCGCAAAAGAGAGATCACTGCTAAATAAAATACCTAGATCAGTCATTGCCTTAACTTGCACAATGTTCACTCCACTTAAGTGATGCTGCACTACCCCAGGATTTTTTTTTTTTTTTTTTTTTTCTGTGAGAAAACGATGCTTTTACCCTTCTTTGGGTTGAGATGAAGGCAGTTTGTGGCGCAACATTCAACCAGTGTTTTAAGGTCTTCTTGAAATTGTGTTATATCGGTTGCTGACGTTATTTTACGGAAAAGTTTGAGGTCGTCTGCAAAGAGAAGATTAAAACAAAATTTATGGTTTCTTCCGATGTCATTCACGAACAACAAGAATAATTTTTAAAGAACTCCAGAGGTAACCTCGATAACATCCGAGATGAAGCCATCTATGAAGACAAACTGGAGACGATCCGATAACTACGATTCGAGCCATGTTAATAGCTTTCCAGAAATCCCATATGACTTGAGTTTTTCTAAGAGGATTTCGATATCAACCCGGTCGAAGGCCTTCTGGAAGTCTGTGTAAACCGCGTGAACTTCAAGTCCCTCTTCAAACGCAGATATTATATAATCCTTGTAATTTATTAAGTTGGTCGTTATATATAAAAATCAATTTTTGTTTGTCTATGCTTTACGCAAAGCGAAACGGATAGACCAATTTTCACCAAATTTAGTACAGGGGGGTTAAATAATCCGACAAATATTTTAGTGAGGGTTCCAACTTCGGCCATGTTCCCCTAGGGGGCGTTATGGGGGAAACCATCAGTTTCGCACTCTCCGTGCGGTTTGAATTAATTACGTAGGCTAAACCTTAAAAATATATATTGACATAATGTTGGCAAAAAAAAGGTCTTACATAAATCTAGGGAAAAAAAAATCCGCGATTGCATTTACTATAATGCATCGATTTTTCTGTTTATAAACGTAATAGTTTTTGTATTATAAAATTTGTGGGTGCGTAACATCGGAGCATTTCACGCAGAATCATAATGTATCTAACACTATTGGGCTCAACAGCGCTATGAAGTGACGTCAAGCGGGCAAAAACTGAACTAGGCGAAACGAGTAATGTTTTATTGTTTACATCTGGTGTACATGTGTTTTCTCGTGTAGTTTGTATTACTTTTAAAAGTTAGTGTTGCAGTTTGTTTGTTATATTAACTTTTGATAGCAATTATTATTCTTTTTTATATTACTTTATGTTATAATGAGTTATCATAACATAAATTGGCTGTCACTCTAGAAAAGGAAGTAACAAAAACATTCACTTCCACTATTTTCCAAATGAGAAACAATTTGTGAAAATAATAAATAAGTTTGGTGTTGTGGAAGAGATAAATAGAGGTGGTGGTAATAAGAGGTGGTGATCTCAAACTGCTTGTTTGTAAACATAACCCACATATGTCGACATGCTCATCATTTTTGTCCAAAATTCCGCACAACATAAGATGTCCGGCGTTTAACAACTCTTCTCCTTCAACTACACACCTAGAAGAAGGTGTTGCACTTAAAAAATTAAAATAATTTAATAAGGATAGCTGTTTATTATCCATTGCAAATCGATGATTTAACATGTAAACAAATATGGATAACTTTCACATTACTCGTTTCAATCAGCTGTTCACAGCGCTTGTAGCGCCGCCATCGGGCATTGTTGTACCCAATACATCAAAGATTAATAATAACGGAGTTATCACAGCGTAAACAGAAGCCCGAAATGCATATATTTTGAGAGTTGTGGAAATTGTCAACAGATGGCACTGTTGGTTAGTTATTTCTTGTCCACTGCCTAACGGAAGTTAAAATTACTATACCTACCGTTTTATATATATCTATATATATAAAAGGCAGTGTCCTGACTGACTGACTCACTCATCACCGCCCAGCCTGTACCCCTGGGCCTAGAAACTTGAAATTTGGAGAGCATATTCCCTCCATGACGTAAGCACCCACTAAGAAGGGATTTTTCGAAATTCAACCCCTAAGGGGCGAAAAAGGGGTGAAATGTGATTTCACAGATTCTTTAATATCTCTTCGGGTCGATGGGATATCGACTTAGTTTTTGCTTACAAAGATTACCCATACAAATGCCGAAAAACTTATTTCAGGATTTTGTACTAATCAACCCCTAAAGGGGTGAATCTACAATCGGGGTGAATTTTACATCCCGTTGTATTTCCTGTGTTTGTTGAGTTATAAGGTTTCTTTTTGGCACATAGGTGTCTTTTTATAATACCTCGAAATGGTTTTGACAGTTTTTTAAAATTTCAACCCTAATGGGTGAAAAGGGATGATATGTGATTTCAAGGATTCTTTAATATCTCTTAGGACCAATAAGATAGCTTTTTTCTTACAAAAATTACCTATACAAATTCCAAAAAACTAATTTCAGGATTTTGTCCTAATCAACCCCTAAATGGTGAATCTACAATCGGGGTGAATTATATATCCCGACGTATTTTCTGTGTTTGTTGAGTTACAAAATTTATTTTTGGCACATAAATGTCTTTTTAAAATAACTGGAAATGGTGTTGACAGTTTTTTAAAATTACGTCCCTAAAGGGTGAAAAGGGGTGAAATGTTAATTCAAGGATTCCTTAATATCTCTTAGGACCAATAAGATAACGACTTGGTTTTTACTTACAAAGATTACCCATACAAATGCCGAAAAACTTATTTCACGATTTTGTTCTAATCAACCCTTAAAGGGATGAATCTACAAACAGGGTGAATTATACATCCCATCGTATTTCATGTGTTTGTTGAGTTATAAAATTTATTTTTTGCACATAGGTGTCTTTTTAAAATATCTCGAAATGGTATTGACAGTTTTTTAAAATTACATCCCTAAAGGGTGAAACGGGCTGATATGTTAATTCAAGGATTCCCTAATATCTCTTAGGACCAATAAGATACCGACTTGGTTGTTACTTACAATGATTACCCTTACAAATGCAGAAAAACTTATTTCAGGATTTTGTCCTAATCAACCCTTAAAGGGATGAATCTACAAACGGGGTGAATTATACGTCCCGTCGTATTTCATGTGTTTGTTGACTTATAAAATTTATTTTTTGCACATAGGTGTCTTTTTAAAATATCTCTAAATGGTATTGACAGTATTTTAAAATTACATCCCTAAAAGGTGAAACGGGCTGAAATGTTAATTCAAGGATTCCCTAATATCTCTTAGGACCAATAAGATACCGACTTGGTTGTTACTTACAATGATTACCCTTACAAATGCTGAAAAACCTATTTCAGGATTTTGTCCTAATCAACCCTTAAAGGGATGAATCTACAAACGGGGTGAATTATACGTCCCGTCGTATTTCATGTGTTTGTTGAGTTATAAAATTTATTTTTTGCACATAGGTGTCTTTTTAAAATATCTCTAAATGGTATTGACAGTATTTTAAAATTACATCCCTAAAAGGTGAAACGGGCTGAAATGTTAATTCAAGGATTCCCTAATATCTCTTAGGACCAATAAGATACCGACTTGGTTGTTACTTACAATGATTACCCTTACAAATGCTGAAAAACCTATTTCAGGATTTTGTCCTAATCAACCCTTAAAGGGATGAATCTACAAACGGGGTGAATTATACGTCCCGTCGTATTTCATGTGTTTGTTGAGTTATAAAATTTATTTTTTGCACATAGGTGTCTTTTTAAAATATCTCTAAATGGTATTGCCAGTATTTTAAAATTACATCCCTAAAAGGTGAAACGGGCTGAAATGTTAATTCAAGGATTCCCTAATATCTCTTAGGACCAATAAGATACCGACTAGGTTTTTACTTACAAAGATTACCCATACAAATGCCGAAAAACTTATTTCACGATTTTGTCCTAATCAACCCTTAAAGGGATGAATCTAGAAACGGGGTGAATTATACATCCCATCGTATTTCATGTGTTTGTTGAGTTATAAAATTTATTTTTTGCACATAGTTGTCATTTTAAAATATCTCGAAATGGTATTGACAGTTTTTTAAAATTACATCCCTAAAGGGTGAAACGGGCTGAAATGTTAATTCAAGGATTCCCTAATATCTCTTAGGACCAATAAGATACCGACTTGGTTGTTACTTACAATGATTACCCTTACAAATGCTGAAAAACTTATTTCAGGATTTTGTCCTAATCAACCCTTAAAGGGATGAGTCTACAAACGGGGTGAATTATACGTCCCGTCGTATTTCATGTGTTTGTTGACTTATAAAATTTATTTTTTACACGTAGGTGTCTTTTTAAAATATCTCGAAACAGTATTGACAGTTTTTTAAAATTACATCCCTGAAGGGTGAAAAGGGGTGAAATGTTAATTCAAGGATTTCTTAATATCTCTTAGGACCAATAAGATACCGACTTGGTTTTTACTTACAAAGATTACCCATACGAATGCCGAAAAACTTATTTCAGGATTTTGTCCTAATCAACCCCTAAAGGGGTGAATCTACAAACGGGGTGAATTATACATCCCGTCGTATTTCATGTGTTTGTTGAGTTATAAAATTTATTTTTTGCACATAGTTGTCTTTTTAAAATATCTCGAAATGGTATTGACAGTTTTTTAAAATTACATCCCTAAAGGGTGAAATGGGCTGAAATATTAATTCAAGGATTCCCTAATATCTCTTAGGACCAATAAGATACCGACTTGGTTGTTACTTACAATGATTACCCATACAAATGCTGAAAAACGTATTTCAGGATTTTGTCCTAATCAACCCTTAAAGGGATGAATCTAGAAACGGGGTGAATTATACATCCCTTCGTTTTCATGTGTTTGTTGAGTTATAAAATTTATTTTTTACACGTAGGTGTCTTTTTAAAATATCTCGAAACGGTATTGACAGTTTTTTAAAATTACATCCCTAAAGGGTGAAAAGGGGTGAAATGTTAATTCAAGGATTTCTTAATATCTCTTAGGACCAATAAGATACCGACTTGGTTTTTGCTTACAAAGATTACCCATACAAATGCCGAAAAACTTATTTCAGGATTTTGTCCTAATCAACCCCTAAAGGGGTGTATCTACAAACGGGGTGAATTATACATCCCGTTGTATTTCCTGTGTTTGTTGAGTTATAAAATTTCTCTTTGGCACATAAGTGTCTTTTTAAAATATCCCTAAATAATATTGACAGTGTTTTAAAATTGCACCCCTTAAGGGTGAAAATGGGTGAAATGTGAACTCAAGGATTTCTTAATATCTCTTAGGACCAATAAAATATCGACTTGGTTTTTGCTAACAAAGATTACTCATTCAAATGCCGAAAAACCTATTTTAGGATTTTGCCCTAATCAACCCCGAAAGGAGTGAATCTCCAATTGGGGTGAATTATACATGCAGTCATTTTTTCTGTGTTGGTTGACTTATAACATACCTTTTTGGCACATAGGTGTCTTTTTTAAATATCTCGAAATAGTTTTCACGGTTATTTTAATTTCCGCCTAAAGGGTTAAAAGGGGTGAAATGAGATTTCAATGATTTTCTAATATCTCTGAGGACCAATAAAATATCGATTTGGTTTTTGCTTATAAAGATTACTAATACAAAGGCCGAAAAACCTATTCAGGATTTTGTCCTAATCAACACCTAAAACGGTGAATCTACATTTGGACTTAATTATACTTCCCGTCGTATTTTCTGTATTTGTTGAGTCATAACAATTATTTTTGGCTGATGGTTGTTTTTTTTTTTTAATATCTCGAAATGGTTTTGAAATTTTTTTAAAATTGCATCCCTGAAGGGGGAAATGTGATTTCAAGGATTCCTTAATATTTCTTAGGACCAATAAGTTATGAGCGATTTGATTTTTGCTTATAAAGATTACTTATACAAATGCCAAAAACTTATTTCAGTATTTTATCCTAATCGACTCCTAAAGGGGTGAATCTACATTCGGGGTGAATTATACATCCTGTCGTATTTCCTGTGTTTGTTTAGTCATAACATTCCTTTTTGGTACATAGATGTCTTTTTAAAATACCTCGAAATAATTTTGACAGTTTTTTAAAATTTCACCCTTAAAGGGGTAAATGGGTATTTTTTATTCGATAGAACGTTTTTTGGACATAAATACATGAAATTCACAAAATATATTCCACTAAGAAGTGATTTTTCGAAAGTAGACCTCTAAGGGGGTAAAAAGGGGGTAAATATGATTTCAGGAATTCCTCAATAACTCTTAGATCCAATCAGATATCGACTAGGTTTTTGTATTCAAAGGTTACTCATAGAAATGTTAGCAAAAAAATTCAGGATTTTGCCCTAATCAACCCCTAAAGGCATGAATCTATATTCGGGGTGAATTATAGAAACCTTACATAGGTTTCTATTAAATAGAAACCTACTTATCTTTCTTTTTAAAATATTTAGTAAGCGTGTTGACATTTTTTTAAAATTTATCCCTAACGGGGTTCATTGGTATTTTTTATTCGATAGATCGTCTCTTGACATAGGGACATGAAATTCGGGAAATATATTCCTTCCATGACGTAAGCACCCACTAATATTAAACTTTTCAAAATTCTAAGGGGGTGAAAAGGGCTGAAATTTGATTTCACGGATTCCTCAATATCTCTTAGGACTATTGAGATATTGACTTGGTTTTTGCTTACAAAAGTTACCCATACTTAGTTAAACTTAAACTTATTTTAAAATTTTACCATAACCAACCCCAAAAAGGGTGACTCAGCCTTCAGGGTATAGAACCCTTCGTATTTCCTTCGTTTGTTCGTAAGAACCCACTACGAAGGGATTTCTTGAAGTTCGACCTCTATGTGGTGAAAAAGAGTAAAAAGTTTTTTCACGGATTCCTCAATATCTCTTAGGACAAATGAGATATCGACTAGGTTTTTGCTTATAAATGTTACCCATCCACATGTTTAAAAACAAACTGAGTATTTTACACTAATGACACTAACGAGATCGTCAATATACCGTAGCGAAGCACGGGTGCTCAGCTAGTATATATATATATTTAATATTTAGGACACATCAACAGCATGGTTATTAGTGTCCACCGTGTGTTAGATTACAATCATTAATGTCACATTAAATTTACAGTTAGGTTTTTAAGTATATACATGTACATAGATAGATTTATAATATTGAATAGTTTACAAAGAATTTTAAATGACAATTTTAATATTACAATTAAATGGAATCGCTCAGTTTGGTCTCCTTTAGGAATTTCAGTAAGTTGTCTAGTTTTTCGGGATTGTCGCTTAGCGCTTCACACAGGTTGTTTGGGATCTGGTATGTTCTTCTTTCTTCCTCATATTTTGGACATTCGGTAATGATTTGCTTTACTGTAATTTTTGTATTGCAATTTTGGCATCTGTCTGTAGTCCTTCTGTCAAAAATATGTTGGTGTGTTGCTCGGCTGTGTCCTATTCTCAGTCTGGTGACCATGATATGTTCCCTTCTGGTTCCGAAGGTTCTCCATTGTTTAACTGTATTTTTAATTTCTCTAAGTTTATTATCAGTGATGGAGAGCCATTCGGTTTGCCAGTTTTCTAGGTTCCTCTCGATTAACATATTTTTCCAGTCATAGTCCATCATTATGAGAGCACCGTCTGGTTGTTCTAATGTGGTGGCTTCTTTCGCTTTTCTGTCAGCCATTTCATTCCCTAGGATACCACTATGTGAAGGGACCCAGACTAGGTGTATGCTGTTGTTCTGCTCACGGTGGAGGCGATGTACAAGCTCCTGGACACGAAGTATGAGGTTGTGCTTCACATATAGTTTATCTATATCCTGCATAGCACTTAGAGAATCGGTACATATTATGAATTATTCATTTTGTCTGCCCTCTTCATATAAACGCTGCAGTGCTTTAAGGATGCTCAAAACTTCAGCTGTACAGATGCTACTGTGGTCTGGCAGCCTGTACGTTTCACTGGTTTCTGGGAAGATGATGGCTGCTCCAGTTTGATCGTTTCTTCTGGATTCGTCCGTAAAGATCTTTTTTGTACTACCAGTTTTGTGGAGACTTCAAAAAATAATTTTTTAAGTAGCTCTGGCGGTCACTGTCTTTGGAGCAATTTAGTAGCTCTGTGTGGCACTCGGGATGTTTAGTTGTCCAGGGTGGAAGGTTGGTAATATATTTAGGCTGTATCGCAGGTGGGTTATATATTTAACGTTGTGAGAGTTATGTTCTACTTCCTTGGAATTAAAATAGTGAAATGCCGTAGCGAAGCGCTTCAGGTCCCTCCTCGTGTTTTAATATAATTTATTAAAATGCATTATAATAATCGTATGGATGATATGTTCAGGGGTTTCTATAAACGGAAGAAGCCGGTATAAATTACCGGAGCCCGAGCAAACTGCAGGGCCAGGCACTAGATTCTTTTTCTTTACAATTCACTATCCAGTTTTATTATTTGTGATTTTGTCGCATGATTTCTTTGTTGGTGATTATAGTTCGTAATAATTTAAATAATAATGGTAATAGTTCCGAGCCCTAGATTCGACCCAACTACACACTTTGTTTATGTATTTAGCTGTCATCAGTATTTTGGGCCCCTTTTTGGTATTTCTATCGGTAACCTCCGCTCGAACATTGGGTACGTCATGTAAACTTATTGGGCTCAACAGTGCTATGAAATGACACCAAGCGGCCAGAATTGGAACTAGTGGAACGAGTAACTGTTTATTGTTCACTAGTTGCTACCTCATGTTGTTTGTATTGCGTTTAAACTTTAATGTTGCAGTTTGTTTATAACATTAACTTTTGATAGCAACTATTATTCATTTTTAGGGTTTTGTAGGTATGACCAAAAAACCCTTATACCGTCATTTTGTCGTCTGTCTGTCTGTCTGTCTGTCTGTTCGGTAAAAATTGTAGCCAAACGGCTAAACCTAGAGAGTTGAAATTTGGCATGCTTATACAACTCTTTGACCCGCACATAGGAAAAATACTAAAACATCTAAAAAACATACCCCCCTAAAAATATAAACAAATATGTGCTCAACGAAAACAAAAATATTTTTTTTAAATTATGAGTAGGGTATCAAATGAAAGCCCTTAGTACGTGGATTAACGATCAAATTTTTAGTTTTGAAAAATAAATTATTTTGATGCGATTTTTGCCAAAATTGTGCAAAAAAAATTTTGTTCCACACCCTGTACCCCAGATGGTTTAAACTAAAAATCTAAAAAAATTTTAATAATGTATATTGATGTGAACCGAAATAGTACAACAGGAATTTTTGATCAGATTATGTTTTCGGAAAATAACGCATTTTTTGTGGTTTTTGGTTCACAAAGTACAAAAGTTATACCAATGTAAGACACTCTCATGTAAGGCGTACGATGGCGTTATTGGTTAGAGCACTGGTGTCGTAAGCTAAAACTCGCTGATAAACGAAGGGTTTCGAGTTCGAGTACTGAGTGAATTTTATTTTTTCTGTTTTTTTTTTTGCATTTTTATTATGTTGAAATTATTTTGTAAAAATTCTAGTTATATTTTGACAAATGTTGTATTTAATTTTTAAGAGCGTAAATTTAATAATTATATTATTATATGATTAACAGACGATAAATTATTTTAAAAATATCGTTCATTTTGCCGTGATTACTACAAAGTAAAATTTGTCCTACACACTCAGCATACCGCCTTCACTTATTATATACCTGCGAAACCCTGAAATGTGTGAATATTCACACTTCACATCAATTTTTATATTATTTTGTGTTATAATGAGTTGTCATAACACAAACTGCTGTGTATCTGGTTGTCACTCTAGGAAAAGAAATGAGAGAAACATTCACTTCCATTTTTTCCAAATGAAAAACGATTTATGATAATAATAAATATATTTGGTGTTGTGGGAGAGATAAATAGGTAAAAAGTATGGGAAAATGCTATAAATACGGGAAAAAGAGTGAGAGTGTGCTAAAAGCATTTAAAAGCTACAGATTACATCAATATTGTTAACTTATTAATATTTAACAAACTAGTATTTATTAAAAATATTCAACAAATAAGAAATACTCAATTATAAAAATCCTTCTTGAGCATAAATAAATATCTACCCGTGTAACTTTAATACAGGATTAGGGCATGCGGTCTCAAATATTGTACGTAGATATTCTGATACAGCATCACTGAAGTGTTTGCTTTCGTTTTTGATTAATGTTTTTAGACAGCGAGTTTCTAACAAAGGTTACGGTTTACAGGTGCAGCTTATCTTGCAGTTTTAATTTTCCAGTGACTTTGTGAGGTGGTGATTTTAGACTGCTTGTTTGTAAACATAACCCACATATGTCGACATGCTCATCATTTTTTTATGAAATTCCGTATAATATAACACGATCGACGTTTAATAACTCCTCTCCGTCAACTACACACTTGAAAGAAGTTGCTGCACTTAAAAAATTAAAATGATTTAGTAAGGATAGCTGTTAATTATTCATTGTAAATCGAAGATTTAACATGTAAACAAATGAAGACAACTTTCACATTACTCGTTTCGGTCAACTGTTTCACAGCGCCGTCATCGGCCATTGTTGAGTCCAATAGGGGAAACTTTTTAAGATCGCAGCACCAAATGCGGCAAATACTGGAACACTCATGAGTGACATTAAACTGTTACTTGTGTATTTGCTTACATGGTGAAAAATGAACACGATTTGTGTTTTCCTATTTTCCGAGCTTTTTCGTTTGGTTTTTTGTATTTGTATTTTGTATTTGTATTTTTTGTATTTTGTATTTGAACGAAATAAATATTACATCGATTATACAAATGTATGTAACACATTTCATGTAACATTGATACATTGAAGGTAAATTATAAAATAGACTTAACAATAAATAAAATGTATGCATACATATAATAATATAAAAAAATAAAAAAGTTAGAATAATAATATAAATGTAATTCTTCAGTAAATACACATGATAAAAATGCTGTCATAAAAGATACGAAGTATCTTGTGGTGACAATAATGAAATCATAAACAAGAAATTTAAAAAAGAATTGTAAAATAAAATAAAAATTTAAATAAAAAATAAACTGACGTAGACAAGAGAAGAAGAAAATTACTACATAAATTAATGTATGATAAAGATAAATATATTAAAAATAAATAACAAAAAGTAAAATAAAATAAAAATTTAAATAAAAAAAATTAAAAAAAACTGATGTAGACAAATTACTAAATAAATTAATATATGATGAAGATAAATATTATAGAAATAAATAACAAAAAGTAAAATAAAATAAAAATTTAAATAAAAAAAATTTGAAAAAAAAACTGATGTAGACAAATTACTAATTAAATTAATATATGATAAAGATAAATATAATAAAATAAATAACAAAATGTAAAATAAAATAAAAATTTAAATAAAAAACTGATGTAGACAAATTACTAAATAAATTAATATATGATAAAGATAAATATATTAAAAATAAATAAATAAATAAATAAATAAATAAAATAAAATATACTAATAAAAATAATAGATAATAATAATAATAACAATAAAACAAATAAAATAATACTGTACCAGAATAAAAGTTCAATAATACACATTAAGAAAAGTAAATGGAATAATAAACTCCAGATCTCAAAAAATTTCAAGTAAAAGAAAGTAAATAAATAAATAAATAAATAAATAGATAAATAAATAAATAAATAAATAAATAAATAGGAAGATAAATAATTAAAAAATAAATAAATGAACTAATAAAAAATAAATAAAAGGAAAAAAAAGAGAGTTATGCAAAGGAGAAATATATTATCACAGTTTAAACGTTTGAAATTATAGAATTAATAACGTCAACGGGCATACTGAGTATCCATTTTTTAATAGTTTTTTTAAAAGAATGACTGGAGAATGTAAAAAGATTATTTTTAATCTTCTCAGGAAGAACATTAAATAATTTTGGTAAAATATTGAAAAAGAACTGGTTCGTTTTCTTTTTGAAATAGTTTGAGCCCTTACAACGTCCAATTTTTTTACCTCTCGTAAAATATAACTGCTTAGGTAAATGTAGCGTTCTAAAGAGACTATGTTTTTCCTTAAAAAAATATTGAGCGATGTTAAACAAGAAGAGTTTCGGTACACTCAGAACACCCGTAATTTCAAATAGTTTTTCACTTGGAAATCTACGTGGTTTGTTTAGCATGACTTTTAATATTAATTTTTGTTATATAGTTTTAATATTGTAAATTACTGTTTTACTGGCACCTCCCCAAAATAAAATACCACAAGTTAAAATTGATTGAACTACACCAAAATATATCATTTTAAGGGTAGACAGGTTCATACAATATCTCAGATTTTTAAACAAATATATAGTTTTACGTAGTCTTGCAATAACATGATTCACATGTGTTTTCCAAGTGAGACAACTATCCAGATATAATCCTAGATATTTTGTGGAATTTCTAATTTCTATTTTGCTGGGGCAACTACAACTTGATAGCTCAGCATAATTGCAGTTTTGATCATGAAGTATGATTTCACTAAAATTAGGTAATCTGGTTTTCTGGCACATAAAGGGTACAATGTAAGTTTTAGTAAGGTTTAGCGATAATAAATTCGAATCTAGCCATGATTTCATTTTCTGAAGACTGACTGAGATGTTATTGAAAACATTATTCCAGCTGTCTCCAGACACATAGTACACAGTGTCATCAGCATAAGACAATAAAAGCCCATTTAGATTGAGATAGAGTAAATCATTAATATAGATAAGAAATAGTAATGGACCTAGTACCGTTCCTTGTGGGACACCTGTAGAAACAAAACCCGGTTGGCTTAGAACATTATTGATAGAAGTATACTGTGTTCTATCATTTAAATAGCTCTTTAAAAGATTTAAAGAGCTTAAAGAGATTTTTTATTTTTTATTAAAGGGTAATCTACGTAATTACCAATAGGTAACCCCTTTTAAGATTGCAGCGCTAAAGTGGCAAAATCGAAACTAACCAAATAGACAATAACAACTTTTTGACATATGAATAAGGTGACCAGATTTTGAAAATCATAAACCGGGACATATAAAAAAAAAATCGTTTTATCAAATCATTTATTTATAAGCCACAGATAAAAAAATTAATAATTACAAACAATATTACAAGAAAGAAATTTTACTTATACGAATACTTTTTAGATTTGTGATTTTGTTCCAGCAAAACTTTATTCTTGGATATTTTATCGTAGAAATCCAAACAACTTTCGAATTTACTTTTATTGAGATGACTTTTAATGTATTGACATGCATCCTACTTTTTTCTTCTGTCTAAAAAGAATTTATAAGACTGAATACTCTTTCAATTGGACTATTGGTTGCTGGAACACTGAAAGCAAATTCGATGATTAGCTTTGTATACTGACAAGGGATAGAATTCTCAACAAAATTACTGAAAACTTTTTTCCACTTATTAGTTGCGCTGTCAGTTTTAAATTCATACTCATTTGATTTTTCTTTCAAAAATTTCTTTATCCTCGATATTTCCATAAAAAGCAATTCTTCATCAATTGCGGAGAATTTATGCGCTGAAATATTCAGATATTTATTCACCAAGCCTCTTGATTTTGTAACATCATTCCATGTTGGTATTGCTTTCAGTAAAACCCATTGAAATATGGATCTAAATTGGAAACAGTTTGTCCATTCTTCTAAATAATTTAAAGATGTGCCGAAGAATTCATCAGCTGTCTGATAGAATATGTTTGAATCTAGTAAACCCTTCTCAACAAGATGATCGATCATATCCGATAATTTAAAACTGATAAATTTCACTTCTTGATATTTAAATATCTTTGTTTTTATTTGAAAATTCGTTTATCTAGCTTGTAAAATATTTTATAGACATATTTGTAAATAAAGTAATATTTTGAGAGCTTGCGGGATAATAGAAAAAATTGGGTTCGTGAAGTTCATTTTTTTGGAATTCTAAACCGGGACACAAAGGGTACCTTTCGGGACGCCATGACAAATTATGCAAAACCGGGACTGTCTCGGCAAAACCGGGACGTCTTGTCACCTTACATATGGACAATAGTTGTAATCTGACATTTAGAAAGAGTTTATTAATATTTTTGTCTTGATTTGTTTTCTTAATAAATATCACACTTATGCCAAACAAATACTAAAAATCCAAACAAATGTAACACGCGCGACAGAACAATAGCAAACTTGTCTGTTTGGTTACTTCAACACAATTCCGTCAGATAGAGTCCCACCTATGACCATTTGCCTATAATATATTTTAAAGAAATTTCGAAGAAATTCTTAGTTTTTCATTGCATTTTTAATTCTTTTTGACTGTTTGCTAATATAATACCAACAAAAATATAGTAAATATGTTAGTAAAACATAAAAATCTCTGACTGAAAAAGTGGAAGGGCCTTTTAATATATCAACTGATAATTTAGACAAATTTTGTGTGGGGTAAGTGCTTTTTTTCAGTCTTTTCTTGGATGTGAAGAATCACTTTCCATAAAATGGAACGAGTAAACACGCATGCATGGGCTTGGGTTTTTGCCCATTTTTAGTTTTTGGATTCATAAAAACCTATAATCCACTTTCTCCCTACCTCTAAATGTTATTTCAATTGATATTGTTTCCGATTTAGGAAAATGATGGAATGTTAAAGTGGGATTCTTCTTTATCCACAATTTACATTGCGACACGCAACAAAATGAATTGTTTTTTTGCCATGATTCACAAAAGCAAAACGTAAGCAACAAATAAACACGTATTTCTCCATTGAACAAAACAAAGCGAAGTCATTCTCGTATCTTCCGCAAATCGCCACCAGATGTCAGGGCGTTTAGGAAGTTTTCCCTATATTTTATCTGTCTTCGGACCCGTAATTATCGTTTTTTTTTTATTGAATTTTTGCCAAAAATGTGTCAAAAAAACTTTTGTCCCCCACCCTATCTCCCAAAAGGATTGATCTAAAAATCTGAAAAAATTCCCCGTAATGAACATTGATGGGAACCGGAATAGTTGAACAGGAATTTGTGATCAGATAAGTTTTTCGAAAAATGTAGATTTTTTTGTGTCGTTTATGAAAAAAAAATTAAATAAATATCTTGTGTGGTATCAAAAGAAAGCTCTTAAGACGTAGATTAAGAAACGATAGATAGTTTTTTGAAATTCGTTTCTTTTAGCACGAATTTAACCTAAAATGTGCAAAAGTTCTTGTCCCGCACCCTTTTATCCAAAGGGGTTAAACAAAAAAACTTAAAAAATTATAGGTAATGTATATTTATCTGAGCCGGAAACGTACGAGAGGAATTTTTGATCTAAAGTGTTTTTGAAAAATATGGCAGATTTTGTGTTTTCAACAAAATTAATTATTTTTTAATTCATGGTTAAATTATGGCTAATAATGTTATGGATTTTTTGTATTTATACCTAAGATAGTGCGAGTATTTTTTTGGAATTGAAAATATTTAAAAAGTAATATATTTTTTTAATTGTTGCTCACACCACACTACACTCTACACTGTAAAATATTTCTTATTAATCTAATTAAGACTTGAATACGAAGCAAATACAGAAAAAACGCTGTGATATTTGGCAAGTTATTTAAATTTTGTTTAAAAAAATTAAATGGCAGCTCTTAGTTATCAAATAACAAATAAAAGTGATTATAAAAAACGGTTGATTTTGATGTGATAAATATACCTAGATATCCAGTATTATGTTGGCTTCTTACACTTATTAAGTACCTACAAAACCCTGAAATGTGCAAAAATTCACAATTCATATAATTTTTTTTTTTTTCTTTGCTGTACTTTGTTTTGCTAAAATATTTCTGGTGCAGAAATAAAACAAATGTTATTTTGAAAGCTTTATATTTATTAAATAAATCTTTTTAAAAATAGGCATTACAATATAAATTTATGTATTAAAAACTATGTACAATTTTATTTTCAGTTCTTGTGTAATAATTAACTTAAACATAATATACAATAAGCAAAATGTAAATGTAAGTAGAAAAAACATTTACAATACTAACTTATATTATGTTTTGAATTTATTTTGCATATTTAGGCACTTTTGAGATCAAATATACAACAATTTATAAGAAAGAATAAAATAACTAACACTTAAATTTCAAAAGCACCAAAGTACCAAATTTTAAATTAATTTCTTGATAAAAAATACCAATACAAAATACAAATAAATATAATCTTGAAGATTCAACAATCTGCATTGCAATTTTTAATAAAAAATAATTAAAACAATGTAGACTTACAGCCTGTTTCTTTGGTTTAGACGGAACTAGATTTTCAATTTTAGTAACTTTTACCGATTAAGTGAGGCTTTTGATAATTTTGTTTAGCAAAAGCCTACTTCAAACCATAAAAGAAGAGCTCATGACAACTTACAAAAATGAAAATTCCAGTTAGTTCCGCCTAAACGTTTGGAATAGCCTATAATTAATTTGCAAGTTAATATAATAGTACACAAAATTTATTATTTCAACTAACTGAATCACTTAAATTATAACACAGATTGTTGAGTCGTACATTTTTGACAAAATATTGCAACATCTTAAAAAATAACATTACTGTATCATTTGTAAATAACGGTTCTCTTCAAGCAACGACGTAAGAGAGGAAGACATATCATTTATTATCATATTCGAAGTATCCTGCCCACATTTCAAAAGTGGATGAGTACTACTTGACACCATATCAGAGTGTCCAACCCAACTCTGACAATTCTGCACATATTCCAAAGTTCTTTGATAAGTATCATGTCGCATATTAGTATTTTGTTGCACACCAGGCGAAACCTGCGACTGACTAATATCTTTACACTGAATCTCCATCATTCCTTCACTATTAAACATTTTTTGTTGTGGGTAGCCTTTAGGACAATTATGATTGTAATTATAATTTTGTTCGTAATTCTGAAGACATGGACGAGACATCTGAGCTGCTTGTGGAGGACCCATTTGTTCGACTGGGGCTGTTGTAGCAACAGCAGGGGATGCTAAAGGTTCACTAATTTGTTGGTTACCAATTTGTTGATTACTGATTTGTTGATTACTGATTTGTTGATTACATCCCATGGGACTATGCATTGAAGGATAAACTCTATTCTGATGTTGGCAATACTTATACTGATTTTGATAGCACATATGGTTTTCGTTGTTACAATACTGGGGCATATGACAGTGATTTGGTCTACACATATCATTTTTACTGCAGCGGGAATTCCAGTTATAACACATTTGTCTGCTACAACCCATCTGGTTCATTTGTCTATTCATACTACACTGTGAATTAGGGCTAGGCATATTTTGTATTTGTGAGTGTGAACGCGGGGACATTAACATATGAGAGGGTGACATCATATTATTGCACTGTTGGGGCATTGGCTGACTGTAGTTTGATGCTGGTGATTGCTGAGCGGCGAAATTATTTGCTTGTGAAGGTTGGGTAGCGAAATTTGACGCTGGTGATGGTTGTGGATTATTAAAATTGCTAGCTGGTGATGGTTGAGCGTTATAATTACCCGCTGGTGATGGTTGTGTTGCGAAATTAGACGCTGGTGATTGTTGGGCATTGAAATTACTAGCTGGTGAAGGTTGTGCCCCGAAATTTGACGCTGGTGATGGCTGTGTTGCAAAGTTCGAAGCTGGTGAGGGTTGCGTGGTGAAATTAGACGCTGGTGATGGTTGAGTCGCGAAATTCGGAGCTGGTGAAGGTTGTGCATTGTTGAAGTTACCAGCTGGGGAAAGTTGAGGCGCAAAGTTTGATGCTGGTGAGGGTTGTGTAGCAAAGTTTGATGCTGGTGATGGTTGTGTATTATAATTACTCGCTGGTGATGGCTGCGCATTATTAAAGTTAGCAGCTGGGGAAGGTTGTGGTGCATAATTACCAGCTGGTGAAGGTTGTGGTGCATAATTACCAGCTGGTGAAGGTTGTGGAGCATTAAAGTTACTTGCTGGTGATGGTTGAGTATTAAAGTTGCTTCCTGGTGATGGTTGAGTATTAAAGTTACTTGCTGGTGAAGGTTGCGCATTGTAACTCGCTGGTGAAGGTTGATTATATGACGGTGAAGGCATCATCTGATTAACATTCATCTGCGGCGAAGGCATTATTTGATTCATATGATTCACCATAGGATTTGGCCCATGATTCATCTGGTTTGGAGGGGATGCTATGTATCTATTCAAACTGGGTTGATTTATATTATTTATAGAATTTGATGGTTTTGTATTTATAATTTCTTCTGCTTTAATTTGGTTGTAATTCGGTGGAGGAGGGGCATTTATGTTATTTTGCCAAGTATTTATCTGCCTTACTTCTGTATTCTGAGTATCAGCAACTTGATTCAAATAATGTACCATTTCATCTGGTATTACAAGTTTGTTTTCCACCATTTCACCTTCTTCAACCTCGTCGAGTACAACCTCTTGGTTGGGGTGGTGTTCTCCTGGTTTCAAGGGGGAAAGCTGCACAGAACTTGGTCTCGGTGGAGGACTCTTGCATTCGACTAAGTCTGTGTGACATGGTTCAGATAAACGACGAGATGTGTCGCTACTGCATTGGACACTTGGCAACCACTGTTGTTGAACTGCTGTCTGTTGCAATGAAGCGTTTTGTGTCTAAAAACAAAAAATATTTATAAGTAAAACATTCTAAACATAAATCGCTTTTGAAAAGTCGGAAACTTACTTGTAGCACAAGATTGCTAGTGTTGCTGTTCGATTGCTGAAGACGTTGCAGTTGTCCTGCCAGTAGGTGCGAAGACGGTGGAGGTGGTATACAACCCCCATTTGATAACTGACTGGAACGCCGAGAACTGCCAGCAGATATAGGATCATAGAATGAGCCGGGAGCTGCTATTGGCCTCAGTCCAGAAGCCTGGAAAAAATAAATAACATTTATTATAAAACTGATTGTAAGTCGTCCATAAATTCTTGTAATATTACGATCTCCACATGGACTACTGAAAACGAATTAGTGTTTTCACAATATTTTATTTCTATTTATTATGGCAGTCGTATAATGCATTTCAATGTGGACGAGAAGAAAACGAGATGATGGGCCACTTTGATGTTCGATTGAAAATTGATTTATACCAATTATCTTGAAATGTAAACAAATATGTTTTGGGCCCCAACTTTGGAGACGTTAGATCTAAAACTAATTTTAAATTGCCAAATGCCACTAAGATATCATAACACTCATTAACAAGTTCATATTTATATTGTTATTTATAAAATAAATAAACTCATCAAATCTGGAATTTTATTGTTGATTCCTTTTATAGCAATCACTTGAAATTTTAATTAATAAAATATTTTATCTCCTTTTGAGTATGTTTACTATTTACGAATAAATGAATAAATAAATTTACTTATACATAAAGAGAAAGGGGAAGGGTTTCTTTTTTCTAATATTTGAACATTTTACTTGTGATATGATCATTTCTTGAATATTAAAGGTAAAGTGCGGGGGTGCAAGCGTGCGACGGTCAGACATTTTGAGTGATAGGGAAACGACATGAGCGACGAACTAGTCCAGTGCTGAGAAGACGTATGTTGCCTGTATCTAATATTTGCTTAACGGTTCGTGAGAAATTCATTCTAGAGAGGAAATTGCTAGAAGATCTTGTAGTCGATCTCGTGGCAGGTGAACATATCAGATTTAAGTGGTAACCGATTGCTCTATTATAGAAGCCGCAAGAAAGGCAGAACATTGAAGTCGTCGGAAAGATATATTAAAGAAAATAAACACATCATAAATCTACTAGCTAGAAGAAGTAGTCATAGAAAAAGAAAAATTACCTGTGATGCTAAACTACTCTTTCTACTCATATCCGCCGACCTCATGCTTCCATAATAACTGCTAGTAGTAGAATTACTATCTCGCCTAGTCTGCGCAGCTGAAGGTTGCAGTTTAGTTTGTGGATCATTTTGCGTCCTTGTCTGCACTCCTCCTTCCATCTTGAGATCTGTTATTCTCTTGTTCAAATCTGTTATCGCTACATTACGTCTTTGTTGCGGCACTAAGGGAGGAACGCCGGATGATATATACTTCGTTTGCAGACGGGATTTCATCCGTGTTCTTGAGTTCCGGTCGTTCATTGTTGATACGTTGCTGCTTCTGTCGTTACCTAAGCCAACCATGGCACGTAACACTACAGGTAAGTCGTCAATCTGAAAATATAAAACAAATTTAGATAATTTCTAGACAAACATACGGCTTGATCTGTTATTCTTGTGTACACTCGGAACTCTTCGTCTGTACACGAACGAGGACAGCATGCAGCAACATACTTCGAAAGCATTTAATTGAGATCTTACTATCTATTCGGAAGGGTACTAGTTAATTGATAGCAAACGTTAGTTCGTCATTAAATTATCTAACTGTCTAATTATTTGGCGAAAATATGGCGCGTAAGTATTTTACCTCTAGGTCTTCTGCTTCATACGGCCACGCAGGATCATCAATGGGACCATTTCTTGGTTGATTGTTTGAGCTTAAATCAGCGTTGGATATTGTGTCTTCGTGACAACTTCCACCGACGAGCTGTGTGACTCCTAAAGGACTATCATGATGTTGGCCAGGAGAATTAGATTCAGACTGAAATAATGGAAAAATTAAAAATAAAGATTTGTTACCACACACGAAAAAGCAGATCGGTCAGATCGGAATGGAGTATAATTTAAAAATTCCATAACTGAAGATTAATGCCTTACACGTTCAAAAGAAAGAGTAGAAATAACTTGGACTAATATTTTCTAACAGAGATATTATTTATCATGACCATGGAAACGTTACATACAAGTATGAAAAAATAGACACTTAGAAAAAAATTCGAAAAAATTTTCATATTTTTTTCGTTTTTCTCAAGTAAAACTTGTTAGTTATTGCTTTTATAGCAACTTTTGTTAAATATTTTTTTTCGAAATATTTTTCTGTTGTTAAATATTCGCAAAAATCTTAAAATCGAAACGAGTAAACTCCCATTTCTAGTCAACCGAGTTTTACCAAAAGTTGATCAACACGTGCCATTGGTGTCAAAAGCTTAAATATGAAGTTTCATAAAAATCCTTTTAGCCAAATTTGTTCTGCACGTGTACACAGACAAACAGACAGACGGACGGACGGACAGACGGCTTTTCCTGAACAAAATGACCAAAAGCTTCAATCAATCGGTAAAAGTAACTAGAATTGAAAATCTAATTACCAGTCGTTTAATTGAAAATGGTATTAAATTCAGGAGCACCAAACAAAAACGATTGTTATTAGTGAAACATGTCGAAAAATGACTCGCTTGGACCAAGGAAAATTTAGATCGCGATTGGAGTGATGTGGTTTTCTCTGATCAATCTAATTTTTATGGCTGGATGAATATGGGGGTACATGAAATATAAGCTTCGAACAAAAAACATTCAAAATTTGGATCAGCTAACTTGTCAAATACGGCAGATATGGAGGATCACTGCCAAAGTCGTATGCCGAAAAACTGGTAGAAAGTGTACCGAAAAGATGCCAAGCAATAATTGATAATAATGGAGATTGGTCCAATTATTAGGTAGTAGCGTATTAATATTTACAGTAAATTTTTAAATTATTTTTAGTTTTTCTTTTTCCCTCTTATAGTTCGCCAAAAATCAATAAGGACGTCTTATTATACAGACTGTAAATGACAGTATAAGGGTTTTTTAATTACACGTAAGAAACACTAAAAATTGAGATATCTAAACACTATTAAATTGACTAGCAAAATAATTACCTCTGATTTGATGCTAGGACTGCTAAGGCTGGCAGTTTTGCCGCTAAGCATGTCTTCACTCCTCGGACTGGAGTCCAGACCACCCGGGCCCCCATCCTCAGACCCATTGTCTCCGCCCTTGTGTTTCTTATTCGCATAAAACTCCGCTCCATGGACTGTCTTAACATGCTTACGAAGTGAACTTGGGTCTGTGTATCGTTTTGTACAACCAGGTGCTTTACAGATATACGGTTTCTAAAAATAAAAATATATATTTTATAATATTGGGTTTATGTTATATTGACTGTACAAAATGTTAAAATATGAATTAAATGTAAAATTTAATTTGACTTACATTTCCTTTTATTGTTAGCAAGAAAAATATACAAATATTAGAAAAGATAAATATATTTTGTCCGGGATAAGGGCAGAGTATATATTTTTTTTATGGTGTTCCATAGATTACAAGTTTCTTATACAAAACAAACAATCTGAAATAAAATTAGTAACAATCTATACTAAGAATGAATACTCGTCGACCAGTGGAAAGACCTCGCAAGAGATGGAGAGATCAGCTAACCGAAGATCTAACAAGTATTAGTATACAGGACACAAGGAAAGATATAACAATGAACAGATCAAGATAGAGGATGTGAGTGAAGCCAAAAGTCAACCCGACTGACAGTGCCCAAAGGAGAAGAATAATAATCTATGAATAAAATTTTCCAGTGATTTTTTACCTTTTTTATAGATATTTTAATTGTAAAAAATGTAATCGCTCAATAACTTAATAATAAATGTCAGGTAACAATTTTCTGTATTTTTTAAAAATATTTCTGTACTTCAAATAAAGCCGCATTCAGAGCTCTTTAAATTGACACGTTGTAGACTGTTCGTTGTCACATTGTAAGTTATGTTTTTATGCATTGTTTTAACGTTCTACGCACCGTTCACAGCAGTTAGAAATTAATGGATTACGAATAGTCCGACATCTGTGTGTATTTAAACCAACTACAATCGTAAAATGTTTTCTATGTATTATCGTTTTTATAATTATGTTGTTTTAGATTTTAACTAACTAAACCTAACCTAATTACCTAAATTGATCATATTTACTGTCCGTCTTTGTAATTTTGAGCAAGATTTGTTAATGATGACATTATGTTAGGTTATACGATAACTACGGATATGTCTGTCTCATTAAAACAAACTCACAAGCTATAAGTTTAGAAAATTATCCACAATCGACAAAGAACAACGTATTAAATTTAGAGGTCTGAAAGGTTTAACGCGTTACCATATGACAAAATTGTTAGTGACAACCAACACACTACAAGCCGTAATTTACAGTCTATTGATTTAAGAGCTCTGAATGCGGCTTAACTTTTATATTGAGATAGTTTTATATAGAAATGTTCAAATAATACTGCAAATTTTGTTTGATATGATTGTTTATGGTCTAGAAAGAATGAAAGAACATTCGTAAAAAATTCTGCACTTGATGATAATGGAATGGCACTTAATACACATGTTCTTTGCAAAAAATAAATCATTTTGACCGGCAGCACCCATTTGTGAACCGAGGTAAATTCAATATAGCTGCAAAAATAGATCATCAAATACAATATCTATAAGTATTTTCACAATAGAACAAAATAGTTAACAAAATATATTTCAGCACCTCAGAGGTAAATTGTATTAAGTCACAAATGATATATAGCTCAGAAAAGACGATTTAAGATTGTTTACCTCCATGCGTTGATCTACTTGCAGTGATGGGCGCGTAAGTTACATGATGTAAGTTACCTTATTGTTGACGCGTAAACAATTGATGTAAAGTAAACACAAAACTCTTGTAAACAACGTAAACAATGATTTAGACATGCGCACTAGTTTTGAATTACAGAACCTCATTTTCAATACATTTTTATAAATAATAAAATTAAAATGAAACGATTTTAAATGAAAAAGTAAGTATATAAAATTAGGAAAAGCCAAAATACATATTAATAAAAATCGAATTTGCATCATTATACAGGTGTTACATACAAATTAGTAAATATGAATATGAAGAATAAAAAACTTTTTTCTAAAATTCAGTCTAATTTTTTTAATAACAAAATACATGAAATTTCACCTTTAAGAAAATCAGCCTATATTTTTTAATAACGAATAGATTCATTGCAAATTTTACATAACGCCCTATATTTTCTTTCATTTTCTTTAATTAAAACAAAACCTAGTTCCTCAGAACTATTCCTTCGGTTTCTTCCTACCATTTTTTTAATAAATTTATTGTTTTGAACTGAATATACTTGTTTATTAACTCTCTATTATTCGTATAAAATAACTAAAACTAACCTCATTATTTGACAGCTTACAAAGTTTACATTGTTAACGTTGTTGACAAGTTTACCAATTGTTTACATAAGTTTACACGTAAACGTAAACAATTAAAGTTTACGTGTAAACGCCCATCACTGTCTACTTGATACAGTTTTAAAGCAACGTATATTGAAACTGGCTAGAGCTTTAGTTCCAAATTATTTTCTACTCGACAGACCATAAAGTATTGTGTCACTTGGCACTAAATGTCATTTCTGATAAAAATGTGACTTGACACAGTTTATCTCTAAGGTGTTGATTTGTAGAATGATATTTTAGCTACAATTCGCCACGTCGTACTCAAATATGCTTCGATTGGTTTACAATCAAGGTTCTCAACCAGCGAGCATGTGGCGAAGAAGTGCTGCAAACTTAGGGTAACCATTCGTCCCGCATTAAGATGCGTCCCGCAAAAGTCCCGCATTTTAACATTTTGTCCCGCATTTGGATTTGGGAGATGAGGACCTTTTTTTTTGCTCTTCACTTGGATTTGGGAGGTGAGGACCTTTTTTTTGCTCTTCACTTGGATTTGAGAGATGAGGACCTTTTTATTTGCTCCGTCCCGCATTGCCTTCTTAAGAAAATGGTCACCCTATGCAAACTTCATTGAATTAATACGGATTAACGGAGAAATTCTCGAGAAGAAACACTACTCCCTTCTAAATAAAAGTGATGACCCAAAAAAAAACAGGTCTCCTCACTTCTCAAACAAGTGATGACCAAAATAAAAAGGTCCACACTTCTAAAATATAAGTGATGACTTCATTTCTAGGAGCCAGAAAATTTTTTGGGGCCCCACGCTAGCGCCGCCACTGGTAGGGTTCCTTGAATTTAACGTATTTTATATAAGGGCGCTGTCACATAAAAAGGCTGAGAACCACTGGTTAACAAGATAGGCCCATTTTTTTACAATTAAAAATATTCTATTAGACAAATATAAATTTGCTGTACATTTTGATGTATAGATTGTTACTAATTTGATTTCAAATTGTTAGTTTTGCATGAGTAACTTGTGAGACTGTGGCCAGTGTTTACATGGTCTTACATTTAAAGAAATACTTACTTCGTTGCTGTGTGTTCGATTTTGGTGTTTTGCTCTGTCGGATGCATTGCTAAAGGCTTTCGCACACCCAGGATATTCACAAGTGTATGGCTTCTCGCCCGTGTGGGAACGTAAATGGGTCTTTAGATTTTCTAATCTGGAGTAGGCTTTGAAACATCCCTCAAACTGAAAAATAAAGAAATGCATAAATAACAGAGTTGTTAAAATAAATGGTTTTTAAGAAAATCGCCTGTTATCAGCAAGGCTCCCGTTAAACTCTTCGGCGCCACAGGTTTATAAGTTTTTGTTCTATTTCTTATTTAAATAAATTGTATAACTGTTTCTAGAAACATGGTTTTAGCATTGACAATTTGTATAGTCTAATTACGTTAACATTATAGTTGTAAAATAATATCACGTGATTCAAAGTTGCCACGTTTTTTAAAATGAAAATGTGTCCCTTGTCTAGCAGTATCACTCTACACATAAGGTGTTTAGCAGGTATGATATAAAAATATATAATTATATAATTAGCGCCGACGTTACGCACAGGCGTAGCAAGCGCAAAATTTTGAAAGGCGCCAAAATGTTGAATGCAAATATAACAAATCCGTTTTTTACTTTTATCACCAGGGTGGAAAAAAATTGACATTTAGAAATTAAATGTAACTATTGTTGAACGTTTCAATACAGTGTAGTTCTACATATCATAGATACACTGTGCTACATTTCTGAAAATTAGACAACATCAAAATTCTAAAATTGTATTATCTTAACATGAGTGGGGGGGGGGCAGTATTGCAAATGTTTCTTACCGTGCATTTATGTGGTTTTTCCCCAGTATGTCTTCGCATATGCACCACCAGCATATACTGGGCTTTGAATGGCTTTTCAGATCGACTGCAGTTCTCCCATCGGCATACGAAAGACTTTTTGTTCGCATGGATGTGGTCATTATTAATATGCTGAAAAAAATCAATCCAATTAAAACCAGCACACAATGGTCGACCAGAAATTGCTGTATTTTATAGTTGAGCAGTACTTTAGCTATATTAAAACATTTTGCTTTTCAAAATTATCCAATTCCCACTTTAGGTCCGGATGCGTTCTTAAAATCGCGGCTCATATTGAAACGACGAATACCGAAATGTAATTAGCCATAATAAATCACTGAAATATATAGTTTAGGTGACCATTACTAAAAATATTTATATATCGAAGCTATAAAAAAATTATAAATTACATCCTCTGAAATAAAAACAGATTTGAAAAAACTTTATTATTCTACATTAGTGTCAATTATACGTAACAAAAAATGCTATACATGATTTATAATTTTACTGGAGTTACTCTGTCCAAATTTTCCATTTATCTTTGGTTCTGTTGATTTCTAACTTTAAACTACAGGTCGATTACTGCTAGTTGAGTTTTTAACAAACTGCGCAGTGACAAAAATGGCGTAAGGAGAGTTAAACCTAAACCAGCAGTTTTCAAAGGGGGTCATATGCCCACAGGGAACCTACCGTATATCTAATAAAAATCTTAATAGTGGAGGGCCACGGAAGTTTCTGGGTGGGCTACGGAAACTTTCAAGTGAACCACGTAGATTCACTTCTGCAATATCTTATTAAAATATTAAAATGAACATAACGTTGAAATAATTAATCGTTCTCTGTAAAAAATATGTAACGCAATAAGTCGTAATAAATCGTCCTCACATTTGACTAGTTTGTAACTGAATATTATGACCTAACATGAAAGCGTAATTAGCCTGCCATACACGGGCGGGACTTTTCAGTGGATTCTCGATCCGCAACATAAATAATGGGTTCCGCTCGGTCCATCGGTACCCACTAACGCAAAAATAAAAATTCCACGCTTACAGCGAAACAAGTATGTCGGCGGACCAGATCTCTTCGTAGAGGAATTTTTTATTCGATTGCGTTTTTGAAATACATATTGCAGTTTTTGTGTTGTTACGGCCTATTCTAGCTGACAACACTGCTTATAAAACTAACTTACACTGACCTACCTTAACGTACAAAAACTTATGCTATTCTCACTAAAGGATACAGTATTGTGTATTTGTGCGAAACAACTGACTAGCCTCCTGACAATCTACTTAAAAGTAGCCGTTCTTGCTACAGAAATATAAATTAACATCTGAATTCTCGTATTCTGTCAAAAACTTTTAGGTTATGTCATTTTGACACATGGGAATAATCACATTCTTTTGCATTTTGGAGTATGAATACTTCATTAGAACCTGGAAAATACAGACTATTAGCGTGTATTACGTATATAAGGAACATACTTACAACTTGTAATAAACTACAATGTTGACATTCGTGATTTTTAACGCCGATAAAAAAGAATGTTGTCATTTTTGATAACTGTCTGAGTCACGTGGTTTTGCCCACGTGAGTCTAGTGTCCATCAGACAGTTGTAGGAAAGGTGGAAGTGGTGAAGGGGGGGCATATATAATGGAATGTTATATGCCATTTTGTCTCTTCAATGTCGTAATTCAAGAAGTATAGAGGTTCCCTAAGGGGTGGAGACTCAGTAACACGTGCCAAATTTTAATCCACAAGTTTTTGTGAAAATTATTTGAGAAGATAATGCTGGTTCACCGGTGGATTCGCTAAGCGGAAAAGGCACGTGATACATCATGTTTTGGGAATGCAAAACGCGACTTACGTCGGAATTAAGAGTTTTCTACCCCTAGATGGCAATTGAGTTACGACGTTTCGCCACTAAAACACCGAGGTATGTTTCTTTTATACAGTATTACCCGCTAATCAGTTTTGAATAATCCAGTGTTCTAATGTAAAGTATTTCTTTGTATTTTGTAAATTTAGTGGCAACATGGACGGGCCTAAGTTGAGTATTCTTTCTCGAGCGAGGATCCTGCTTTCGAGATTTATTGTCCCCCACATGTAAGGGTTGAAGAGCCGATTTTGGAGCGATCCGTGGAAGATGTAGCGTGAAAATTATTGTATCAATTGAGACCTGTTGCTACAGGGTGTTGCGAGAATTCCTGTGTTTCAGCTGAGTATACTTTGGAAATGTTTGAAATTTTGTAACAGAAGCGACTCTGCCCTATTAACGTATTGGAATTCCCGTTTGGGGATGTTTTTTTTTGTGATTCTTAACGTTAATAGTGTAGAGCTGCGTCTGGTACACCCTTATGAGTTATGGCCATGATTATTAAGTGTGTGTTATTTTTTGTACTGTATTATTAGCTGAAATGCATTGAGGTTTCTCAAGTTTTGTTGTATCTTGAGATATTTTTGAGTTATTGAGATATGTTTTGGATTTATTGAGTACGCTGTTGCGTGTACGGGTGGACTGTGTCGTCACCGTATTATTTTTGGAGGTACAATAATTTTTGTTCACGAATCGCTCATTTTTAATTTTTGCCGCGTAATGTAAATTCAGTCTGTCTGTATAGTAATTTCCTTGATAACTGGAGGTTGTGAATTAGCTTTCAAACACGCAGGTTACTCCTTACTTTGAATACTTACTGGTCAAGTATTCGTGTTACTTGCTGTTCACGTTATCGAGGATCGGGTTTGTATTATTTTGGGAGGAATTAACGTTAACTTCAATCGGGCAGAACCTCAGCCACAAGCATCGTTTTTTTTTATTTATTTTTTTTTTTTTGACCAGTCTTCCTTAATTTTTTTTTGTCTCGATAATTTGTTTAAATTTTGATCATTTCCGTTGAGTCAGTGTGTGGGTGGTGCATCATTTTTTTTTTTTTTTTTTTTTTTTTTTTTTTTTGGGCATCTCGCGGAGATTTTTTTGTTGACGTATCACGGGTTTTTAAGAGTAAAAGGGGACTGATTGGGATTTCATTAAAGTTAAGGCGAGAGAGAATTATAGTAAAAATTTAAATCGGGGTTTCGAACAAGCGCTGGCTTTCCGATTCTAAAACTCTTCCGGATTTTTCCTAACGGTATTGCCAACCGGAATACCGTTACCATTTTTCAACGTAATTATTCACTGTAGTATTTTTTATATTAAGTATAATTTATTCCTGTGCAAAAGTTCACGCAGCCCTAGGGCAGTTGTAGCATAAGTAATCCAATCACATGTTACTGGGTATTTATACCGCATTACAAGTAATTCAGTTGTTAGTTTAAATTGTAATTAATTACCGGTTAAAGATTCAGTTGTTTAATTTCCTTTGGCCATTTGTGAGTACTTAGTTTTCTAAATTTTGGATTTAACTTAGATATTTTGCCCGTAGATTAAATAATTTATTTTTTTTTGTATTAACTTTGTCGTACTCCGAACTAAAAAGGGAATATTCAACTGGTCATTGATCTTGTAATTCTTAATATTTTGGTTATAGATTTTGCGTATTGAGTATTCATTTAGTGAATAATTGATTTTGTTTATAGATTTTGCGTATTGAATATTCGTTTAGCGGATATTATTTATTTTGTTATTGCTATTTGTTAGTTACTGATTATTTTTGTTAATAAATTTAGTTATTGAGAATTTTGGTGTTTCTATCACGAGAACTCTATTCCTTCCCCTGGGGTTTTATTTTTCTTCCAGAATTTAGGGCAATAGAAGCGAAGTGACTGGCGCCGTATAAATTTTAGGCCGCACATCGACATTGATAATTACAGGACCACCCTGCATAGTCACATTTACCTCTAGACTGGGCTGGCGGCCTTCTACCTTGCCCTGGACAGCTGATAGCCACTGGAGTCACTTCACAGTGGTTACGGAATTCATATTTTTCCCCATTTAGGTTTTTAGCGGCCGATCAGAGAGCTGAGCGGACGCTGGCGTATGCCAACTATATAACGCTGGAGTCTGGCCGTAATATACGTTATATATTTCTGCTCGACCCAACGTGGGGCCAAACTAACGTGGAGCTCACATTTGTTAAGCAATGTGGGGCTCGATTTGTTAAGGAACGTTATGTATTTCGGGCCTTTGCCGAAAAGGACGTTACATATTCTGACTTGAGGTTTGTGGATTTAGGCGTTTGCTGAGAAGGAATCACATATTTTGGATGTCCGAGATGAGAGGGGCTGTTTTTGAGAAGACCATATTTTTATTTCAGTTTGGAGCTGTTTGGATTTTTTTGTGTTATAGGAAAATATGGGTCTTATATTGATTGGTTGTATTCCTTTTGTTCCTAAACCCAACCCTAAAGAGTTCTCGTAATATGAAATTTAATTTATTTGTTTGAAGAGTTGATTGGATTACTTTCGCTATGTTATTCGTCGTTTATGTTGCTATGATCTGTTCGGTATTTGGACGACATATTGTACACATTGTTTAGATTTTGAGTTAGTCTCAGTTGATGAGCTAAATAGTTTTTTTGTTGTAAGAGTGAGTAAGTTACTGTGTCTGAGTTGTTAGTAACATTGAGTGAGAGGACTCTAATGTATATCCCTGTGAAAATTTTGTGTTGCATTGTATGGCAACAATTGTTGGTAGAATTGTAATTGCAACATTGGTTATGTTGAATTATATTGGTGACAAGCCGAGTGACTCGGTTGTCAAATGGGTTCAGTGTCTGGTAGAGACATTTGTATTGGTGAGCCAGTTTAGGGCGAACCATTGAGATTCACACGGGATTCGCTTAGCGGAAAATTAGTTTACTCATATTTACGGTATTAAGTACCGAGCTGGTTTATCCAGGAGAATCACTCAACGGTTAGAGTATTGGAGAAGAACAGTAGACTTGCTCCGAGATTTTTGTTGTACAATATTTGATTCCTGGTTAGGATATATTTTGGACGTGACCTAGAGTACACAGGTCAGGACCGAATCAGATCTAGTAAGTTGAATATAGAGAAATTCGCTGTTGTTAATGCGTATGTCAGACTGTTTTTGAGTTAAGTAGGAATTGTCGTAGCGGACATGTCAGTTGGTTGTCGTTTTGAGAAATCCCTTATTTTTGGGTGAGATATTTGAGATAGCAAGTTAGAATTGCCGTTATTAGTGCGTTTGTGAATAACGTTTTGTATTTTGAGTGAAGTTAAGTACGTAGAAGTGAGCGTAGGACAGTTAGGTCGGTACGCGTGTCAGTTAGGCTTTCTTTTTGTGTGAGATAGATTCCCTTCGTGAATGGTTTAGTTAAGATTATGAGTGCGTTGCATAGATTTAGCTAGTTCGTAGTTGTATAAAGTTAGTTAGGAAATAGTGGAATCCAACCTTTTTTTGTAGGGCGCCGACTGCCGTTAGTTTTTCGCTGGAGCTTATCCGCAGTGTGCGCGACGTCAAACCTACTCGTCCTCCTTGCCTTGTTGGCAATATTATCACCTCCATGGCCTGTTGGTGATAATACCCGTCTGTGCGTTTTGCACATTAGCACCTTGTCTTCGTTGTCTGCAGCAACTACCTTGCCTCCCGTGGCTGTTTCCGCGTCTTCGCGAACGCCACCCCTAATTAGTTAGGAATTCCGTGTGTTCCACTATTTAGGATGTAAGTAGGATAGAATTGTAAATAGTTTATTGATAGTTTTTTTTTTGAGCGATTGTTTCGTGCGAATGCAATTTAGTATAAAGATACGGGGTCTTTAGAGACCCGCGTCTCTTTTTAAGCAAAGGGGGAGTTGTTACGGCCTATTCTAGCTGACAACACTGCTTATAAAACTAACTTACACTGACCTACCTTAACGTACAAAAACTTATGCTATTCTCACTAAAGGATACAGTATTGTGTATTTGTGCGAAACAACTGACTAGCCTCCTGACAATCTACTTAAAAGTAGCCGTTCTTGCTACAGAAATATAAATTAACATCTGAATTCTCGTATTCTGTCAAAAACTTTTAGGTTATGTCATTTTGACACATGGGAATAATCACATTCTTTTGCATTTTGGAGTATGAATACTTCATTAGAACCTGGAAAATACAGACTATTAGCGTGTATTACGTATATAAGGAACATACTTACAACTTGTAATAAACTACAATGTTGACATTCGTGATTTTTAACGCCGATAAAAAAGAATGTTGTCATTTTTGATAACTGTCTGAGTCACGTGGTTTTGCCCACGTGAGTCTAGTGTCCATCAGACAGTTGTAGGAAAGGTGGAAGTGGTGAAGGGGGGGCATATATAATGGAATGTTATATGCCATTTTGTCTCTTCAATGTCGTAATTCAAGAAGTATAGAGGTTCCCTAAGGGGTGGAGACTCAGTAACACGTGCCAAATTTTAATCCACAAGTTTTTGTGAAAATTATTTGAGAAGATAATGCTGGTTCACCGGTGGATTCGCTAAGCGGAAAAGGCACGTGATACATCATGTTTTGGGAATGCAAAACGCGACTTACGTCGGAATTAAGAGTTTTCTACCCCTAGATGGCAATTGAGTTACGACGTTTCGCCACTAAAACACCGAGGTATGTTTCTTTTATACAGTATTACCCGCTAATCAGTTTTGAATAATCCAGTGTTCTAATGTAAAGTATTTCTTTGTATTTTGTAAATTTAGTGGCAACATGGACGGGCCTAAGTTGAGTATTCTTTCTCGAGCGAGGATCCTGCTTTCGAGATTTATTGTCCCCCACATGTAAGGGTTGAAGAGCCGATTTTGGAGCGATCCGTGGAAGATGTAGCGTGAAAATTATTGTATCAATTGAGACCTGTTGCTACAGGGTGTTGCGAGAATTCCTGTGTTTCAGCTGAGTATACTTTGGAAATGTTTGAAATTTTGTAACAGAAGCGACTCTGCCCTATTAACGTATTGGAATTCCCGTTTGGGGATGTTTTTTTTTGTGATTCTTAACGTTAATAGTGTAGAGCTGCGTCTGGTACACCCTTATGAGTTATGGCCATGATTATTAAGTGTGTGTTATTTTTTGTACTGTATTATTAGCTGAAATGCATTGAGGTTTCTCAAGTTTTGTTGTATCTTGAGATATTTTTGAGTTATTGAGATATGTTTTGGATTTATTGAGTACGCTGTTGCGTGTACGGGTGGACTGTGTCGTCACCGTATTATTTTTGGAGGTACAATAATTTTTGTTCACGAATCGCTCATTTTTAATTTTTGCCGCGTAATGTAAATTCAGTCTGTCTGTATAGTAATTTCCTTGATAACTGGAGGTTGTGAATTAGCTTTCAAACACGCAGGTTACTCCTTACTTTGAATACTTACTGGTCAAGTATTCGTGTTACTTGCTGTTCACGTTATCGAGGATCGGGTTTGTATTATTTTGGGAGGAATTAACGTTAACTTCAATCGGGCAGAACCTCAGCCACAAGCATCGTTTTTTTTTATTTATTTTTTTTTTTTTGACCAGTCTTCCTTAATTTTTTTTTGTCTCGATAATTTGTTTAAATTTTGATCATTTCCGTTGAGTCAGTGTGTGGGTGGTGCATCATTTTTTTTTTTTTTTTTTTTTTTTTTTTTTTTTTTTTTTTTTTTGGGCATCTCGCGGAGATTTTTTTGTTGACGTATCACGGGTTTTTAAGAGTAAAAGGGGACTGATTGGGATTTCATTAAAGTTAAGGCGAGAGAGAATTATAGTAAAAATTTAAATCGGGGTTTCGAACAAGCGCTGGCTTTCCGATTCTAAAACTCTTCCGGATTTTTCCTAACGGTATTGCCAACCGGAATACCGTTACCATTTTTCAACGTAATTATTCACTGTAGTATTTTTTATATTAAGTATAATTTATTCCTGTGCAAAAGTTCACGCAGCCCTAGGGCAGTTGTAGCATAAGTAATCCAATCACATGTTACTGGGTATTTATACCGCATTACAAGTAATTCAGTTGTTAGTTTAAATTGTAATTAATTACCGGTTAAAGATTCAGTTGTTTAATTTCCTTTGGCCATTTGTGAGTACTTAGTTTTCTAAATTTTGGATTTAACTTAGATATTTTGCCCGTAGATTAAATAATTTATTTTTTTTTGTATTAACTTTGTCGTACTCCGAACTAAAAAGGGAATATTCAACTGGTCATTGATCTTGTAATTCTTAATATTTTGGTTATAGATTTTGCGTATTGAGTATTCATTTAGTGAATAATTGATTTTGTTTATAGATTTTGCGTATTGAATATTCGTTTAGCGGATATTATTTATTTTGTTATTGCTATTTGTTAGTTACTGATTATTTTTGTTAATAAATTTAGTTATTGAGAATTTTGGTGTTTCTATCACGAGAACTCTATTCCTTCCCCTGGGGTTTTATTTTTCTTCCAGAATTTAGGGCAATAGAAGCGAAGTGACTGGCGCCGTATAAATTTTAGGCCGCACATCGACATTGATAATTACAGGACCACCCTGCATAGTCACATTTACCTCTAGACTGGGCTGGCGGCCTTCTACCTTGCCCTGGACAGCTGATAGCCACTGGAGTCACTTCACAGTGGTTACGGAATTCATATTTTTCCCCATTTAGGTTTTTAGCGGCCGATCAGAGAGCTGAGCGGACGCTGGCGTATGCCAACTATATAACGCTGGAGTCTGGCCGTAATATACGTTATAGTGTTTTTCACAAAATTATTTATTTTTTAAGTCATCGCTAAATTATGGCTAATAATGTTATGGATTTGAAAAAATCTATAATAGAATAAATCATTTATAGTAATAAAATATTTAAAAATTACAGGTATCTGGGCCGGTGGATCTCGTTCGTGGTGTTTCAACCAGCTTTTTAATTTGCAGTATATATGTAATGTAATGATTATATCTATAAAATAATATTTTGTAATTGTTTTACTTAATATAAATGATACTGAAAAATTAAATATATACATTTTAATAGAAATACATTTCTAATCACTTAATATAATCAAAATAATTTCTTTATGCCACCACTGATAGCTAGCGTCAGTCTTGCTACGTACTTGATCGAAACGATAAGCGGGGTTACACAAAATCCCTACTTGCGCAAGTCTGGCTCAGATTAAACTAATTGCACTGTATGTATCTAAAATCTTCTTAATGGCTTTCTCGTAGACATAATAATGTCCTTATAGCTACTGCTATTCTGCGCTATCGCCAGTGCGACATTTGCGATCCTTTCTCTGACTGGATCATCGTTGTCAAAAAATGTATGTGAATTGTGAATTTAACACAGATCTAGGACAATATGTTATTTAATTTACTTTATCACAACTTCGAAAATAACGCGAATTAAAACAACGTAAAGTAGGGTATAGATGTATATTTAAATAAATATATATTGTTGATCTGTTGATTTATTGTTACTGATGCCCTTTTAAAAATAGTAAAAATCTAACCATCTATTTTTTAAATACCTACCTTAACTAAATCGTCCTGTGTTGGAAACTCGGTTCCGCAGTCTCTCCAGTGGCAGTTCGTTTCGATGAAATCCCCAGGTTCGTCCCGTAAGTCGGCTGGTTCGCCTGGTTGGGTTTGACCAGATGGTTCCAAGGTAGAAGTAACGCAATGTTGAGAAGTGGGTTCTTTTTTAACCCGTGCTGGTTTAGAACGAGTAATTGCTGTGTCTACTTCTTGAGGTATACTCGTTAGACTACCCACTTTCTGTAATAATAATAAAAAAATAAATAAATAAACAAATAAAATTAAATAAATGAATAAAATTAAATATTGGTTTTAATATTTTGAACGAAAGTTGAATGTAAGAAAAGTGAAATCTTTGGCACGAAAGTAAATTTATTTGTCTTTTTGTCCTTTTCAATTTTTTAAAAATACTCAAAACTCAAATATGAAAGATTTGTATCTTAAAATAAAAATATAGTTTCATAGAATGATATTTTTAGAGCAAACACAGCAAAATTTCCAGCTAAAAATAAAATAATGACTTTAAAAATGCGAAAAATGTTTCATTCTTTACACGTTTTATTTATTAATTAATAAATGTAGGGATGAAGTGCATAAACATATTTTTATGAAACAGCATTATATTCTTAAACATATGACATGTAATTTTTGTTACAATTACTGTATTTAAAAAAAATCTGCTGTGGCCATCACAGGTCCTGTGATGGCCGGTCGCCATTCTATCGGTCCGATCGCCATCACAAAGTATTTGTATAAAATATATTCTAGCAGCAGAGTAGTTATTATTGTAAAATACAATAACGTATTATATTGACAATTTCATGATGTGTATTTATAATTTACGATAACCATGGAAAAGTACCTGCATACACACAAAAAAATGAAATAAAAAAACTAGTAAATTTTAAAAAAATTTCTCAAATAACAGTTGTTAGTTATTGCTTTTATAGCAACTTTTGTTAAATAAAGTTTTTCGAAATATTTCTCTGTTGTGAATTATTCGCAAAAATCTTAAAACCGACACGAGTCAACTCCCATTTCTAGTTAACCGATTTTTACCAAAAGTTGATCAACTCGTGCCATTGATGTCAAAAGCTTAAATATGACGTTTTATAAAAATTCTTTTAGCCGAATTTGCTCTGCAAGTGTACACGGACCGACAGATAGACCGACGGACAGACAGACAAGACAGACAGACAAGACAGACAGACCGACAGACATGATAAAAATAGTCAAAACGTTATGTAGGGACCTCAATTCGTGGAGATTCATCGAAATCTCGATATGTCAAAATCGATATGATCACAATACTTCCCTTATACACATATTTTGGTGGTCGGTAAAAAGCGTCATTTTTTCCTAGAGAAAAAGGGTGACAACACTGCTAGTGACACCACTGCTGCCACCCTAATATGGCCTACTGATATGAGGAAACATCGTGAATGGAATAATGAAGTGAACAGTATAATAATTATGTTATTAATTTAAAATGATGTTCTTAAATATTGTAAATATGATACTCAAACAAGGTTGGCATTTTTAGAGCAATATCTATCAAAATTATTTCCAACCCTAAATTATTTAATAAGTGATCCCATAGATTTGTCTTACCTCTGTTTTGGTGATAGAGTGACTCGTGTGCAAAGGGTGATGGACGAGAGAGTACATGGCAGGGTGTCCTTGCGGTGTGGGCGGAAGGGGCAACAGCCCCCCAGCAGATCTCAACAAGTGGGCCTGCAGTTGTTGGAGATGAGGTGCCATGCTGGGGTGCATGCCCAGGGCCGGACTGAGCGCTCCTGTAAAAACTAGCATTCAGTAAAAAACATATCAAACAAAAAAAATTTAAAGATAAAAATAAGTAAAACGACAAAAATTGCATGCTATTTAGATCTAAATAACAGTTTCATAATACCTGAAGGGCGCATATGATAGAAAAAATCAATTGTTTTATAGACCTCTGGTACTATATGACAGGCGTATTGTCAACGTGATGATTCCACTTGCCAATTCCTGTATAAACAGGAATTCATTTTCCAGGATTAAATGCACAAGGCTGAATCGACCCCTGAACTGACTGCATAGTATCACAAAAGGTAAAAAATTCCGAAATGGAGGACAGAATTTGAATTCGAGTTTATGTACTCCATAGCTAAGCGTCTTACAATATAGCCATGGCAGTTTTTCGATTAATATAAAACCGGGTATCCAAAATCGAGTACAAATCCGAAACCGGAGTATTCGCAAAAAAGTGATGAGCACAAAAAAGACGGATCGAATCACCAAAACCACGAAAGACGGATGGAAGTGATGAGCAAGAAAAAAACCGAAACGATTCCAAATCCGACTGTAGAACCGGGTTTCCGTAACCAAGTATCCAGTGGCAACGCTAGCAGGGATTAGAGGGGGCCCAGACTCCCCTAAAAACTGTTGAGGCCCCAAGCTGCTCCCCCATATATGTTTGGAGAAAATTACAGATTTACTTAAGAAAACTACATTGCTGCAAATTCATACCGTGCAATCAAAATTTCTTGTCAGTTACATAACAGTAAACAATGAGTTTAAAAATATCAAAACTGAGTTCTAATCCACAGCTGAATATCCCAATTTAACAAAGAGCCAATCAGATTACTTCGTTGGTCCGAACTCACCCGAAAATTAACGAAAATATGTGTTTCTAACTTAATACCTGTTGTCAACTCATTGGCGTGTAGAGAAAAATAGTGTTCATTTAATAATCAATTCGTATAAGGTAATAAAAATAGTATATACGCCTATGTGTACATGTAATTGGAAATAAGTTTGATAACTAAATGTTTCTGTCAAGTGTTGCATAACGGACAAGATTTCTTGATCGCTCTGTACTTTCAATCAAAGTTGGTTTTTGCTAATATATCCCCCTGGTGTAATGGTTAATATACTGTCGTGTTGGCTGTTAGATCAGGGTGGCTCGGGTTCGAATTCCGGTGATGGCATGGATGTTAATATTTGTAGTTTTAAGGTTTAAAATTGTATAATTAAAAATATAAACACATGTATCCTGGTTAATAACCAATAGTTGCTAAGACCAAATAAATAAAAAATATAAGAAAATAAACTCTACATTTTTGTAAGTCAGCTTAAAACCAATGTTTTCTTCTCGAGTCCACCACTGAACATGATTTATAACACCATTTTTAATAATTGTGGAAGATATAAGGGGACCAACGGGCCACTTTCGGTCCGCTTCTATTTTTAGATTCTGGAAAACAATTCGTTTTAATTTAATTTAGCGGTATTATTTTTACCTTTCAGTGTACAAATATCTATATCGATAAAAAAAAATGTGTACCCCTAGTCAATATTACTGGTACCCACTTGCCTCCACACATTTTAAAAGCTAGCGCCGCTACTGTTTTTTCAAACCGGGTATCCGGAACCGGGGTTCCGGTTAAGAACCCGGTTTTATTCGAAAACCGGAGCCGGGTACCCTAATATATTTCGATTCCCAGCACTATTTATTAGTAGTACAATTACATGTTGTTACCAAAAAATAAATCACATTTTAGTATTTATTAAGGCATAATTTCTGCGTCCTCGACTCTGTTTCTAAATATCTTCTTTTTATTAATATTTTTGAACATGAATTGTAACATGAATTGCAGTGGAGGCGCTAGCCTTTAAAATCTGGGGGGGGGGGGGTAGGAAATATTTGAGGAGAGCACCATTTTTGTTATCGTTATAAATATTAATGAAAATATGATGGTTTTGAATTTTGAAAAGATGAAAGTGGGCCATAAACGGCCTTTTGACCCCAAAATGAACAGGGCACTTAGTTTCAATTAAAATTTTTAATTTTCTCCAAGCATATCTAAGGGGCTAGAACAATTTTCGGGGCAGCCGGGCCCTCACGGATCCCTCGCTGGCGCCGCCACTGTGATAAAGCGCCAGGGTTGTAGTTGAATTAAAAGATAACTTGTCTTACCTGCCGACAGATGTCCATAGCTACCGCTAGCGCTCGAACTCCTCGAACCATTCACTATTGAAGCGAGTGAATTCGGAGAGAAACGAATCATGGAGTTGATGTCAAAACTGTCGGAATAAGGTGAGGATGAGAGTGCACGTTTACGAGATTGCCGCAGAGAACCCCCTGCACGGGGACTGTTGAGACGGGAACCTTGAAATTAACAAAAAAGATTAATGGATTATTTTTTCTCAGATGCATATTGCGGCTTTTTACCAAATACAATTATTGTAAAAAAGAATTATGTATTAAATTAAAAATTCAACTACATATAATTTAAATTGTGTAGTCACAAATAAAAACATCTAAAGCTATTAACGCACTTATAATTGAAATATACTATATCGCGGTGACGCAACACTCCATATTTAAAAAATTTAAAAAAAAACTCCGAAATGGTTGAAATTGTGTTATGTATTTTGGAATTGTTTAACCCAGTGATTCTCAAGCGGTATGTCGCGGTACATTAGTATACAGTCGAAGAACCGCTGGTGTGTCATTAATGTAGCATTAATATCAAAATAAATCCTTCAAAAATCATGAGCAACCATATTTTTGAAAATAACAATGATTAAAATACAAGTTATTGACCTTTCAAGTAAGTACAATGTTCAAGTAATGTACATTTTATAAATAAAAAATTTCTCATTACAAAAACTGACAATTTTAGCACCCCGTTCGGCGTGCCGTCAATTGAAAAATTTTGAATTTATTTAGAAAAAAAAAAATGTATTTTTTCACTTTAAATGTAATGGATTTCAACCTTTTTGTTCATGACACATTTACTGACTATATTTTGGTGGCACGTCATAATTCAGAAAATTATTTTTAATTATAAAATAAGTTTTATTTTTTACTATACATTCTATGGTTTTACAAAAACATTTATTTTTCTTGTGACATACCGGGTTTAGATTACTGTTTTACCTATAAATATTATAAGAAAAATTTTATAGAACCAATATTACAATAAAACAATTTTTATGCAGTCAAAATAAAATTGTTGTCATGTAAAAGAGTAAAAAACGCATTTTTTTTTCTTAATTTTTTTCGTTATTACAAATGGCACAGGCATGGACACCTACTTCGAGGTGAAGAGCATCCCATTTGTGATACGTGTAACACAGATTTGTCTGTATTACACTTTTAACCTCATGACTTATGACCTGTCAATTAAAGCAATTGACAGGTGATGACAGGATACGTATGGACAGGCTGATACCTTTCCTGAGGGAATCGAATTTACTATGATATTCGATGGTAACTGGTCCCCTTACAGCCTCTTACCATCACCGTGCGTCCATTATTTGAACAGCTTTTTATCTTAATTATTTTATCTTATTTAACCCGTGCAAGATTTCTTTTATTGAGTATATATAAGATTATATTTATTTATTTATTGTTTTTAATATATATTCTAATCATTTAGATGGACTTTCAAATACAAATACGAAATACTGTGTTAGACGCATATAGCCATAGTTGTTGTGCGCCAAAATTTTTAACTAACTAACTAACAAATTACACAGGTCGAACATTTACCACCTACTCACAGAATAAATGACTGATGGATTGATGCAGCCTAATTCAAACTTAAATGACAACTTACCATCTATACTAAATGGGTATTCTGTACTAGCTAAAGTTGAAGTAGGATGAAGTTCTGACAGCCCTCTTGCATTGAGATATTCAGGAGATAAGCCCAGTCCTGCCAACAACGAAAAAAGTTAATACACAAAATACATCTCTTGATATTTTAAATACAAATTTTGGACATACTGTAAACCACGATATACACCATTAGTATTAAGTATTTATAACTAGTCACTTCTTAATCTAAAGTCTGTTCCTTTGGTTTAGGCGGAACTAGATTTTCAAATCTAGTTACTTTTACCGATTGATTGAAGCTTTTGATCATTTTGTTCAGGAAAAGCCAACTTCAATATATAAAAAAATAGCTAATGACAACTTACAAAAATGAAAATTCCGGTTAGTTCCGCCTAACCGGAATAGATTGTACCTTCGAAACCTAGTAATCTATAGTAGCGTTTATCAACCGAAAACGTACCACGGACCAGTAAAATATTTAATTTTCTACCACGGACCACAAAAAATAAATGTACTATAAGCAGTTCACTTTTGTAAGAACAAACTAGATCTGGTAATTTTGGTTACTTTTATAGTGCGTTACTAACGGTATAAGGATTTTTTGGTCATACCTACAAAACCCTAATAACAAAATATCTCAAAAATAATCATTTATAAGTCTTTCGCGAACCACTTAAATTTTGCTAAGGACCACCAGTGGTCCGCGGACCACCGGTTGAGAAACACTGATCTATAGTACAGCTCGAAGTTAACCATGCTTCATATTTTGTGTAGCTATTCCACAAAAACAGCAACATTTTCTCAATATTTTAGTCTACATTCTTAATTACTGATACAGACAAAAAAGATCAAAAGCGTAGTCAATTTACAATGGTATTTCCTATAAGTTCTTATAGAAATTTCATGCTTCTTATGCACGTACGCAATTATTCAAACGCATGAATAATATCTCAATACACAGCTATAATGCTGTTTAAAATTGGAAATGAGAAGTAATAATAATTATACACAGTTAATACAAGTAATTAACGCAACAGAATGTTTCACAAAGGTACTAATTTTCAAGAAATTTCAATACATTTTTAACATACAGAAACAGAAAATATCAGAAAAACAAAAGATTTCATTTAAAAAAAATAATTAAACTAAAATAGGCGTATTAGCGTAATAAAATGTTATTAATAAATTATATTTTAAATTAAATAGATTTAAACTCGCGTAAGACCAAGTCAGGTGGGTAAGGTGACTAGGAAATAAGAATGACTTATTGTTTGCCAAAAACTGCCGAACTAAATGAGATTATTGAGCTGATGCATTGTGGTAATGTGTAGAGCCCTGCGCGGATACGTTTTTCTATATCCGCATCCGCATAGACAGGATCCGCATCCTATCCGCATCCGCAGCAAATATAAATATCCGCATCCGCAAAAATATCCACACAATCCGCACAAGATTTAGCTGTATGTTTCGAAATAACTAACATGTTTCGCCTTATTTGGCATATCGCTGCTGTAAGATGTAAATTATAATTATTCGACTTTTAAACCAAATTTTTATAAAATGTAAAACTTTAAACAGCAATATCTCAGAAACTTAGTTTTTTAAGATATTTCACTATTGTTTTAGAACAGCGATATTTAGAAATAATTAAACAGATTAGTTTATTACATTTATGACCAATAAATAACAAAGAAAGTCCTATAAGATCAGCAAATTTAAAAAATAAGTTGTTAATAATAAAACTAAATTCTTAAATTCATCCTATTATTAAAAGATGAGAGTTAAAGTCTGTTTCTTTGGTTTACGCGGAACTAGATTTTCAATTCTAGTTATTTTTACCGATGGATTGAAGCTTTTGGTAACTTTGTTCAGGAAAAGCCAACTTCAATATATAAAAAAATAGCTAATGAAAATTCCGGTTAGAGCCACCTAATCGTTTGGAATAGACTGTGTATGACGATTTGAAGAATTTTAAAATATTTTTATTTTTTTATATTTGATATGAACTTTATATGTTTTTAAATGTGGCAAATTACCATAGTTAATTTTTACTAATAATTTTTGCCACCAATATCTGGTAATAGGTCCATAACATAAGGCATAGCATGGAAATGAAGATAAGTACAAAGGCGTGTCACTGTTCTGAATATCTGTTTATAATAAACAGAACAAAAATTGTCTATCTAAATAAGGCTTTGGACCTATTTTAATTTCGATTTGTTATAAAGTTTTATAACGCTAATACGATTATTAATATATTATCAAATAAATTATTTTATGCAATTATACAGTAACAATATGTATCGCAAATATAAGCAAGTAACCAGATATTTAGTTAAGGTTAGTAAAATTTTTTGTTACTAGTGATTATTTAGGGGAATTTTTAAAAACATAACCTTAATATTCTGTGGTATTCTGCATATGACATATGTATATTTAAATATGTATTAACAATATTTGTTAAATGGGATACTTTTAACTCAGGAGTCCCCAAAGTGGTCGATATCGACCCCCCCGGGGGTCGATATGACATTGAAGGGGTCGATGGAAAAAAGTTAAAAACTACTATACTCTATCTCAGAAAGACTGATAGTAATAAATCATTTTGTCAGGCAGTTGCCAGTGGCGTGCACATTTTAAACACGTTTAAATTGGTTTTGTGTATTTCTATATTACTATTTATCATTTTATTAAACGCACGCCTGTGACCATATTTATCATATCATTAAACACACCCCTGTGACCATATTTATCCTCAAAATTTTAGTGTCAAATTTTTATGATCTATTGTGTTTAACCCAAGTTCGTATTCCCATATAATATGTGCGGCACACTCGGTTGTTTTTAACAATATTTCGTTTCGAACTATTCATATTTTGTCGCTTTTGTTTGGCCGCTTCTGTGTGAAAAAACAATAACTTTTTACAAATAATACATTTTATTACTATCAGTCTTTCTGAGATAGAGTATAGTATAATAACTACACAGTTATATATAAATATAAGTGAAGTTAAATTAGATTTATTTATCTCTTCATTGTTACGAAGAGATTTTCTGTATTAAAAGATGAAGACTACGAAATATACACAAAGCATCTTCAAAAATTGAACGTGGATTTTAAATTACGTTTTGGGAATTTAGAGAAAATGCACATCCCAGATTGGATTATCGCGCCCTTTTCTGCAGATGTTGAAAACATCGAAAGTACTATGCAAGATGAACTTGATGAGCTAAATCGCTTTTTAAAAATGTTACTTTAAGTTACTTTTGGACAAATGTAAATGTTATACAGAAATATCCAAAATTTTCGGAAATGGTAGTTCACTTTTTGCAAGCATTTCCAGACTCGTATATGGTTAAGGCTGGTTTTAGCCATGTTAATTCCATCCTGGCAAAACAGAGAAACAAGTTAGATATAGAATTCCGTGGCGGTTTGAGGCTGAAATTAAATCATTTTGAACCCGATATTGCTAATCTTGCAGAGTCACCAATCACACCCGTCACATTGACAATGACAGTAATTTTTATTTAATAATATTATTGTATTGCATCTGATTAGATATAATTATATTAGACAAATGTAATATAAATAAAACACTGTACAATAAACAATATAAGAAATCACATAAGCGTATTTTTTGCTTGTTCTATTATAATAACGAAATTGTAAAATAGAGGGGGTCGATAAGTCGAGAAACTCTTCTGGGGCTCGAGGTCAAAAAAGTTTGGGGATCGCTGTTTTAATTGATTCATTATCGAATGAAATTGATTTTGATGAATTTATCGAGGATTATTTGCATAGAGGACAGTTTCGCACCATAAAAAATGGAGAGGAGTAAGAAACCGAGAAAAACCAGAATTCGGTCTTAGTTGTTATGGTTAGTAATCAATCTATCAAACTTCAGAAACTGCGTTTCGTAAATAATATCTTTTCAGCAATTTTATTTTTCGGAACGAAAAATCGTATTCTTAGTTGAAATCTGCAATAGGACAAACGAAAGAAATGCTCGCAAATAAATTAGTTATATAATATGAACATTTCGTTAGTTATGTTAACATGCATATGAAGTACACAATAATAATAATAAATTAGTGCAGTACCTCTTGGGAGTTAATGATTATAGTATATGTGACGGAAATGATAGTTAAATATAAGTGTATTGTACTGTTATAACTACCCTAAATGCTTGTAGGTACCTATATAATTACCATGTATGGTAGCGTGTGCGGTGGTGTTGTGGAGGGTGTATATGTGGTCCATGTATGGCGGGAGGCGGTAGGCCGGGTGCAGTGTGTGATCCGAGGGTGGTCGCCTGCTCAACAGCCCGCCTCCCAGCTCCGGTAACGCGCTGCCGCCGCCGCCATCGCCACTGCCGCTCAACCTGCAACAAACATTTTAATTAACAACAGAATAACACACTACAACAATAACAATCTTATAATAATTAGCACTTGCATCGCTACCAGAAAACGTGTTTAATATTGAGTTTAGACCTATAGTGCACTTCTTATTCAAAGGGGCACAGGTCGAGCTTCTGCCTGAAGGATAATACAGGTGTATAGTACAGTGTTGCCACCTTTCAAATGTTGTTCACCAGGACATAACAATTTTGGGAGAAAAAAAAATAGTGAAATTAATCATTCCAATGTAATAAAATAATATCATACATTAATGAAACATACATAAGTTTATTAATCTACATATATACAAAACATACATTTTTGATATAATATTAATATTCGTATAAACATAAAATCACAAAATTTTGTCAACAAGATATTTATTTTTTCTCTTTAAAATTGTATTTCATAATGCCCGGTGTCGCTTCTAAAAGCTTTTTATTGCCTATTACTGTACTACGAAATTCATCACATTGAATTTTTAAATTATTACAAATTAGGAGCTCTAATAAACGCTCAAAATTCACTTAAGTTACTACTACACAATTGGTTTAATATTAACATATGTGATTCCTCTATCTGCCATCTCATTACTGTTATTAAATAAAATTTAAAAAATTAATAATGTATTTTATGAAATAAATAATTCTTGACGTTTTACTACATTTTCTAAATTCCCGGACATTTTTGGGCTTCGCTCGGACACCCAGACACGTAGCGCATAACCCGGACAGGTGGCAACACTGGTATAGTTAGGCTGACCAGATTTCAGTGAAGGGAAACCGGGACACAGGGGAAAAAAAAGAAGGTCGTCATCTCCCAGATTCAAGTTAAGAGCAAAAAAAAAGGTCCTCACCGCCCGAATCCAAGAGCAGAGCAAAAAAAAAGGTTCTCACCTCCCAAATCCAAGTGAAGAGCAAAAACAAAAGGTCCTCACCTCCCAAATTCAAGTGAAGAGCAAAAAAAAAGGTCCTCACCTTTCTTTTCTTATAAATGCAGAATTATGTAAAAACCGGGATCGACTGTCCCGAAAACATTTTTCGGGATACCGGGATAATTGACCTAGAACCGGGACGAATGGTCTCCCTAGATATAGTACATGTACTTCTCACAGAAGCGCACACAGGAGGGTGGTCCAGTATCTAAGCCCCTAAGATTCAAGACGAATGTTTGTAATTATACCATAATAAGTAAAAAGCTCAAAATATAGTGGATACCTAAACATACGAAATTTATTGTTATGAAACGTCATAACATCAGAATCAATTATTTAAGGAATTTCTACCGTATTTATCCTGCGTCCTCTAATATGGCTCCTTTAATAAGAAAAGTTTTGTAATTTGTAATAAAAATATATGGGAAGGAAAATGTTTTAACATTTAATAAAAGAGGAGCTTAAAAATGTTTATAAGTGACTAAAAACTGATGATACCCTTTTATACTTTTTGCTTTTCACCAAACAAATAGATGTTTTACCAATTCAGTTTTGAGAAATCTAAAAGGTGGCCCAAATCTATCTAAACATAAAAGTTATTTGAAACCCACAAATATATTTAAAAAACATACAGAAAATTGTTGTCTAATACTTAGTATTATATCTTGAATCTGCATTGGTCCAAAAATAGATGCTGCGGGTTAAAATGATTTAATTTTCGTAAAGAACACGTATACCAAGTGACATACCATTATCCTCAAGTATAGTATTATTCGACGAAGGTTCTGATTTATAAACAATCATATCGAAAAAATGTTGAAGTATTGTTTGAACAATTCTACATAAAACTATCTAAATATAAAAGTTATTTGAAACCCATAAATATATTTTTAAAACAAAAGACAATTGTTATTTAGTATAGATTTGTGGCGACAGTGGTTTATGGCCCATCTAATATAATTTCTTATTACTAATTTCCGCTTTTAATTTCCGAGTTTAAAATGTTTCAAAAATATTTTTACAATTCTATTTATTTTACCATTCTAGTTATAAGTTTTATATTTTACAAATAGTCACGTATTTTTCTTTCACTTAAGAGATTATTTTTACTCCAAAAATATAATATAAATATAAATTACTGAAAATATAGTGCAAAAAACGTCATAAACCATCTGGTCACTACGACAAACGATTCCTCTATGTTAGCAACACTAACCAGAGTCGATATATCTTCGAGCAGTTAACATTAGAGATGGGTCGTTCATGAACGAACCGGCTCAATGATCCGGCTCAGTACACTGACCGAAGTGACACAGTTCACCAAATTGAAATGAGCTGGCTCACGGCTCACTGCAATTTGTAGGTCAGTCTATTTGAAACTAATAGGCTTAGTCTGTACTTTCTTACAACCCTACTATATAAAAATATTAAAAATATTGCCCAAATCCCAGATGTCCGATTTATAACGTCAATAAACATCGCCATAAACTTAACACATCTTGTTTAAAATACAGTAGCTGCATAAAGTGAATTGTTTGTTTACTATTAACCTGGCAAAAATGTTAGATAATTCACTATAGATTTTTATTTATTTAACTTGTTCATATAATGCAAGAGCCGGCTGAGTAACGTTCTACCTACATATTGCAAACCAACAACCGTATTGAACGAACGACCGACAACTGACCGACCTGTGAACATGTTTACTTAGACGGATCACTTATCCGGATCAATGAGCCGGCTCAGCAAACTGAACGACCACCACTGATCAGGTTCCGCAAACTGAGCCGAAATTCCCATCTCTAATTAACATCACATCTATCAAAATACATCATTTAAAAACTCTAATACTGGCATATTTTATTTATAAAATCCTGCAGACATAATAATCTCACAGATTGATACTAATTTCATTTCAGACTGTTAGTTTTGTATGAGAAACTTGTAATTTTTAAAACCGCATATCTTTTTCTTATTACAAGTATTATAGGTCGAGCTCTTGTTACCCACTTACAAGAATGATAGTATAACTATCGATAGTGGACTACTGTCCACGGATTGGGTATTACTTCAGTGACTATCTTATTGAAGAACTCTAGAAGTGGCCTCTGTAGATGTTCTTTGCCCAAAGTTAGGAGTTCATTCGGTATGTTTCGCTGCCGGGCTTTTGTTTTTCTTTAGCTCCTGTATCGCGCTTGCTATTTCTGAGTTTAGGAAAGGTGGAACTTCTTTTTTTGTCTGACTGTTGCTCGACCCCATGGTTATTGGTATTTGGCTGGAGTACAAATCTGAGTAAAATTGTGTGGCAATTTTCATTATTTCGGATCTATTACTTGTTGATTTCCCATTTCTGTTTTCAAGTTTTGCTATCCACTGGCAACCTGAAGATAGCTCTTTTTAGGGTTTTCTGGGTATGACCAAAAAACCCTTATACCGTCATTTTGTCGTCTGTCTGTCTGTCAGTCTATCTGTCTGTCTGTCTGTTCGGTAAAAATTGTAGCCAAACGGCTAAACATAGAGAGTTGAAATTTGGCATGCTTATACAACTCTTTGACCCGCACATAGAAAAAATACTAAAACATCTAAAAAACATATCCCCCTAAAAATATAAAGAAATATGTGTTCATCGAAAAAAAAAATATTTTTTTATAATGCTGAGTAGGGTATCAAATGAAAGCCCTTGGTACGTGGATTAACGATCAAATTTTTATTTTTGCAAAATAAATTATTTTGAAGCGATTTTTGCCAAAATTGTGCAAAATTTTTTTTGTCCCACTCCCTGTAGCCCAGATGGTTTAAACTAAAAATCTGAAAAAATTTTAAGTAATGTAATTGGTGTGAACCGGAATAGTACAACAGGAATTTTTGAGCAGATTACGTTTTTGGAAAAAAACGCATTTTTTGTGATTTTTTGCTAATAATGTACACAAGATATAGCTTTGTAACACGCTATAATGGAACGTGTATGCTGGTGTAGTGGTTTTGACGCTGGCGTTTCACCCAAGTAACTCGATCCGAAAGGGATCGAATCCTGCGAGAAGAGACAATATTATTTTTTTTTAAATTTTTATATTGTTTAAATTATTTTTTCAAAATTCTAGTTATATTTTGGCAAATGATGCATTTAATTTATAAAAGCGTAAATTTAATAACCAGTGGAAATTGTTTAAATTATAATTTTATTCTGTTTCAATGTACACGAAATCAGAGGGGCGGAACTTATAACAACCAATGGAAGCCATTGGCGCAATTTTTAAAATTCTTAATGAACCTTGCTATATAAAAAAAATACTGCACATATTTAGAAACCTAAATAATGGTATTAGGCGTTCGAATTAAAATTAACAAAAAAAATATTTTAATATAAAATTTGTTTTGGCATCCCAAATAATCATCATTCACTTACTAAATACCTGCAAAACCCTGAAATGTGTGAAAATTCACACTTCACATCAATTTTTTCTTGAACCAATTGTTGTTAGAATTTCTTGAGTAGGTATCGATACTGTAGTTATTTATACAGGTATGTACAATACAGTAGTGATATAGTACAGGTATTTGCTATCGCTATATTATAAAGTCGAAATATCATAAAGATCATCGTAACGCAAAGAGCATTTCCTTTTAATTCCCATAACTGATCTACACCTACTCTAATTTTTTTGTTAAATGACTTGGTAAGTGATACTAAAGTGCATTGTCTGTGAACAGTACAGTAGAGCTGACCAAGTCTGCTTTAATCGCGATATTATCTGTGCTGATCCGCCACTGCTAGCCACGAAGGCTGCGTTAGGTGTTAAAGACTCGCAGAGTGTCGCCATGCTGCAGAGAAACGTGTCTCTTAATTGGCACCTGTGCAATTTTCGGATTCACAACTCTCGCAAAAAAAAAACAACTTGAATCAAGATAACTGAACAAGTTCACTACCCACCACACCACAAAACTCGCATAATCACTGCTTAAACTAAGAAAAGATTCTCTCAAAAATAAATTGTAAATTTAATTAAACATTTAAGTCAATTTACTGTATTAAATCGAACAAATTTAGTCTTTAACAAAAGTACTAGTAAATAAAATGAAATCAATCGAATTTAATTTATAGGGCTTTGCAGGTATTACCAAAAAAACCTTATAACGCACTTATGTGTCTGTCTGTCTGTTCGGTAGAAATTGTGATCAAACGGCTGAACTGACTGTTCGATGTTACGCAGTAAGTTATGTTTCTATGCATTGTTTTAACGTTCTACGTATCGTTCATAGCAAGTTAGAAATTAATGTGTTACGAATAGTCCGCCATCTGTGCGTTTACCAACCCACTACATGGCTTCGTAAAATATTCTCTATGTATTATCGTTTTTATAATTCTGTTGTCTTCGATTTTTACTAACTAAACCTAACCTAATTACCTAAATTGATCATATTTACTGTCCGTCTTTGTAATTTTGAGCAAGATTTGTTAATGATGACATTATGTTAGGTTATGTAAAGGCATACGATAACTACGGTGTCACTGATAGACTGAGATGGCCAATGTGTTTATATGTCTGTCTCATTAAAACATCTCACTAGCTATAAGTTTAGAAAATTATCCACAATCCACAACGAACAACGTATTAAATTTAGCGGTCTGAAAGGTTTCAGGTCTTACCATATGACAAACTTCTAGTGACAGTAAACAGAGCACAATCTACAGTCTTTAAGCTATTGATTTAAGAGCTCTGAATGCGGCTTTATAGGGTGCTGAACAAGAACTAATTTTCTAATTTCTCAGTTAATTTTCATTTTAATTTAGGTGTGTTTTGGACATTGGAAAGAGAAAAAAATCTCGATTTAATGCATTTAAAAAGAACTTTAAGTACGAACGTATGAATTTCTTGAAAATAATACGAGCTATAAATATATTTAGGACGGCTGAGAATTGTACTAGCGACTGTACTAATTAGCGATAGTAAACAGAATACAAGCTACAGTCTATAAGCTATTGAATTAAGAGCTCTGAATGCGGCTTAAGTATTAAGTTTTCGTATTATTTATTTAAATTTAGATTGCCCCTTCAGTTGCTTAGTCCTAGAGCCGCCACTGGTAGTCAAAACACCTGAAGCTCTTCCTTGGCTACAAAATCTTAATATTAACATTTGACTTTCATGTTTTATTCTAAAATGTTTTATTATGCTTATGTGTTGTGATATTGTTGTGTTTATTTATATTTTGGGATATTATTGTAATACCTCCACATACTTATCTTTTCTACTGTATATTGTATCCATACGCCAAATAAATTAGTTGCTTAGAATTTAGTTACAGAAGCAAATGCAAAATATACTTAGTTAAAATTCTTGCGCCTAATCACATTCAGCATTTACATACTTTATGAATATATAAAATATAATTTTATGTTGATCAATTATATGTAAAATATATAAAATAGGTGACTTTTATTTTTCCCGCGTAATTAAGAGAGGTTGACCATTATTATGTTGGATATAAAAACAGCCAATTAGTACATATCGGCCGCTACAAATGTAAGACGAACCATTATCATTAGTTCTCGTTTCACCTGACTACTTTTTCATACTTTATTTTTGTAATATATATTTTACTTTTTACAATCATATCGAATGCCATTTAATTATATACCTGAAAAGATAATTTTCGAACAATCGTTTCTTTTGTTTTATAATAAACGACTTAAACGAACTTAATACAACATTAAAAAATTAAATTACAAAATTAATTGAACCATAAGAAACCTTTTGAAGAAATTTTCATATAAACTCGAAATACAGTATTTTTCATTTGTCTACCAGTATGTTCACAATCTGTTAAAAAATTGTGAAGTGTGAATTTTCACACATTTCAAGGTTTTGTAGGTATCTATCAAGTAACAACAAATTGTGGATACATTATTATTAAAATTATAAAATGCGATAAGCTTTGCAAAATAATCCACATGTTTCCATCTACATATTAACAAGCGTACTTAATTAAGATATGCGCGCGCATCAATACAGCTGATCAATTTTCCAGTCAATTAAATATTACATACACGGTGTTGCAAAAATATTCGGTAACTTCGAAAAAATAATCAAATCAAAAATTCCTGTTGCACTATTTCAGTTTATATTAATGTGAATTAATCAGAATTTTTTCGAAGACGCTGGGGATAACGCTTTAACTGTGAATAGCGACCGCTACTGTGACGTGATCAAAAACTTTTACATTGATTAGATGAATTTATTTTGAAAAGCATTTGTTTTAAACAAGATTTAGAAGAGAACGATCCCAGACCAAAGCGGTGACCTCGACTGGCCGCCAAGTCGACCATATTTAACAACTCCAGCCTTTTATATATGGTGTTGCCATAATGAACATGTCTTTGCCAACAAGCCAATGTCGATTGAACTACTAAAGCACAATATTCGAACAACCATAGATGAAATACTGGAATTTGTTTAAATGTATGAGACATTGTCTTGAAAGAGCTCGTATTTGCGTGGCATCCAGAGGCAGGCATTTGGCCGTCGTTATGTGGAAATTATTTTAAATAAAAGTTGTAAAGTTAAATTCCGACTACCCTGTATTGGCATTAGATCAGTTGTTTATCCAACTTTTCTGACCACAACATACGTTCATAAAGCATATATTTCAGCGGTTCATTATTTCTCATTCCCCACTTTTTATATATAGATCATACCAGTGTTGAATCCAAGGGGGCCCCCGGGTGACAAAAATACCCCCCCCCCCCCGGAGAAGATTTTCAGTTATAGTTACAGTTCCGAAGTAGAATATTACCTACTACAAAAATATCGAAAGCAATAAAATCAAATACTAAAATATTAGTATCAAAAGAAAGTAATCGATAATGTCTGAACAGCGAAAGTTGAGCGGTACGGCAGGGGAGAATATTAATTACAAAGATACTTCAAATATTAGGTCTATTCATAAGGTTTGTTTCAACAGAGTTCAGAATCGGAACGGAATCGCCTAGCGCTTGCGCACTTGCAAAAAAGCGCTTCAACAGAACTTTTGAGTTCCCTTCCGAGTTCTTTTTAAACGCTTTTTTGACCAAATTATGATCTTATGAATAATAGAATTTCAACTGAAGGGCCAGATGAGTTACCCGATAATTTAATAGACATTATTATAGGCACGTATGCTAAGAAAAAGCAAAGACGACTGAGATTAATTTAAATGATTTATTTACTATGTATGTATATGTATACCTTAAATGTGATTTTGTTATTTATTGATTTTTTCGTTATATAAGATATACAGTATCGGAAAAACCGAATTTTTAGAAAACCGCGGTTTTTGGTTATAAAAATCAAAAACCGCGGTTTCGGTTTCGGTTTTTCAAGTTTTAAATTTTTCTACTATAGATACTCTAAAATAAATCAATAAATTTTTATTATGTGTTGAAATACACTATTCGCGACTCCAAATAACAGTGAGACATCTAGTGGCGGCTTGGTAAATTAAACAGAAGCGTATATTTGTATAATATTTGTAGTGTGTTGCGCTGCAGTTTATGTGAATTAAGACGTATTTTTAAATATAGTGACTTAAATACAGTGTTTTTTTGCCGAAATATTGATTGAACAGATAAATATTAAGAAAAAACTTCTGACATATACGCTTCTCGTCGGCCATCAACTGTCGTACGCAGCGCCGCCAACGTTAGTTTGAGTTGCGAATTATACTTTACAATAAAAAAACTAATATTAATAAAAAACTTAATGAAAATGTTCTTTCGGCATAGGTGGATGTTGCTTTAATAGCGAATAGTGCACTCTGGCGCACTGAATTTTCTTTATGTTTGATATCTAATAAAAAAAAAGTCTAGTTGGTATGCACCTATCTACTGATATTTTTTTTAAATCTAATAAAGCCTTTATTCAAGAATAATACATTTGTTGCCACATTTGAGAGATTTTTTTCTTACCTTTGTATCTTTTTTCTTAAGGATTAATTTTTTAAGGATAAACCGAAAACCGCGGTTTTTTTTGCGGTTTTGCGGTTCAGTTATAACCGTTTCATAAACACTAATAAGATATAATACTTAGATACTTGTGTTTGTCTAACAGTTTAGCAAGTTTTACGAGTAGATACCTACGTTACACGTTTATATTTATAATCATTTTAATAAATTTCAGTATATTGTACAACGTGTTGTATTATTTTATACTTTAAACTCTAAAAAATCATTTTTTGTGCCCCAATTCTTGTTCATGTAACCCCCCCCCCCCCCCCCGAAGAAAAATTATTATTATTATTAATACATCTATATTCATTATACTAACTTCACCCCCGGCTCATAGTCCCCCCACGGCTCATAGTCCCCCCACGGCTCATAGTCCCCCCGGCTCATAGCCCCCCCCCCCGGCTCATGTAGTTTCCCCCGGGTGGAAAATGTCTGGATTCAACACTGGATCATATAGGCTAATAAAATCTCTCGCGGCCAACTAAGAAAACTAAGATTTTGAGAAACGCTGCATTAGATTAATAATTATGATATGCGTTGCTATTTTAATTATTTCATGAAAAAATATACATATCATTTCATGAATCTGTTTTCATTTTAACAGGTACATTTAACGTACCCCACTGATTTAGTCATAAAAATGTATGAAATTCCACTAAAATTATACAACAACCAAAAATTTTATGAAACAAATTTAAGCAGTAAAACATTTATATATGCAAAGCTATAAAATTGGTAGGACCAATAATGTTTTCTCCGCCAATGAAGTAAAAATACCAAAGATATAATATTACCTGGGGCTTGCGTGCGCGCATTCATTAGACGGAATTTGATACCTTCTCACATGTTACGGTCAATTTATGGTGATTAATATATCAAACGGCGAGATCGCCTCTATGCCTTATAGTCCTACGCTGGCACCCATCACGCTTATGAATTATGTAACAGAAAACAAACCATGCTGTTCCAGCCTTACACTGAGCTTTTTTCTTTTACTCGGGCGCACTGGTCCTCTACTGGTGCGCGATTTCACTTCACTCTTGTTTCTCTTTGTCACTTAATTGATAGGTAGCAGTTATATGTTGGTAAAAAAAAAATAGAATCAATGAACAAGAGAACAATAGTCATAACACAGTACATATTAACAGAGAAAACGAAAATATAGTATGAGAAACGAACGATAAATTAAACTTGATGTGATGTGTGAAATTTCACACAATTCAGGGTTTTGTAAGTATTTAATAAGTGTAAGAAGCCAACAGAATACTGGATGTCTAAGAATATTTTTTTGATAATATATTTTATTCGTTATTTGAGTACTAAGAGCTTCCATTTAATTTTTATAATTTGCTAAATTTAAATAATTTGCGAAAATTTCATTACAATAAAACTTAAATTAAAAAATCCCATCGATTTTTTGCTCATTAGCTTCTTATCTAAAGCTGCGTTCAGAACTCTTTAAAGTAGTTGACTGTGCACTACGCGTTATGGATATGTTTAGTACGTAGTTTCAACATTCAAACCAACTTTAAACCAACTACGGTGGCTTCGTAAAATGTTTAATATCTATTATCGTTTTCCAAATTCTGCTGTCTTAAATTTTTACTAACTAAAACCCAATTACCTAAATTGATCATATTTATGTCTTTGTAATTTTTGGGCGAGATTTGTCGTAATCGGCGCGATGACATTTTATTGGGCTATTTAAAGACATACAATGTAAACGTTCTCTACGATATAAACTGAGATAGCCAATATGTTTATATGTAGGTCTCATTAAAACAATTCACTAACTATAAGTTTGGAAAACTATCGACAATCGACAACGTATAACGTATTAAATTTAGAGCTCTGAACGATTGCTTGCGTTACCATATGACAAACTTGTTCTTGACAATCAATAGTGATAGCCTATAGTCGACTAATTTAAGAACTGTGAACGCAGCTCAATTCTTCATTTAATTAATAAGAAATATATTGATAAATGGCTTATTTTTTTAATTTCTATTTTTTTTTCTGTTTAAAAATGTGTTATTTGTTTTATAAGAATTTCACTACTAAAAATAATTTATTCTTGTTTGATACCTTAAAAACAAAAAACTAAACTAATTCAAACAATAGGTTGAATCATTGCGTATAACAGTAGGTGCTTCGCCTGTAGGCTCCTTACACACAAAAAATCGATCCTCAGCTGTTATTATTATTATTTTTTTAAATATATTTTTAATTTCAAAAGAAGGCATATTATAGCCATTAATATAAAAAGTCCATAACATTATTAGCCTTAATTTAGCCATTAATTAAAAGATAATTAATTTTGTCAAAAATTTAAAAACTGCAATATTTTCCAAAAACGCAATCTGATAAAAAATTTCTCTCGTACGTTTCCGGCTCAGATCAATGTACATTATCTATAATTTTTTCAGATTTTTAGTTTAACAGATTAACCCCTTTGGGTAATAGGGTGCTGGACAACAACTAATTTTCTAATATATCAGTTAATTTTCATTTTAATTTAGAGTGTTTTATATCATTGGAAAGAAAAAAAAATCTCGATTTAATGCATTTAAAAACAACTTTAAGCCCTATATGAAAATAGAAAGTTAGTATGAATTTCTTTAAAATGATACGAGCTATAAATTTTTTGAGGACGGTTGTGAATTCTTCGTAAAAAAGTGCTTTTAGTACATGAAAATTAGAAACTTGTATGAATTGAAACAAAAAAGTTATAGGGCAAAAAGTAAATCGACCAAAATCAGTTTTTTGCACATATCTAGTGACCTGTGCACTTTTCAAAAAAAACAAATGCATTATTCAAGTGGCCAACTAATGCGGCAACTTTGCCCCAATTTAATCGACTTCGTATCTCTTACGGTTCACGAGATCACAATGGTAAGGCGAGTATCTGTGGAGAAACAGACTTCTAGATTTACATCAAAGGGCGGTCAAATGCCAAACGTCATAAGAAAACTACTCCGAAAACTGCGCATTCGAGGTTTTTTAACATAATTAATAACTATACAGATTCTACTCACAATTTAATTAATCAAAATCAAACAAAATTATATGTAAAGACCAAAAATTAATCGTTGCTTCAGTTGTATTATTATTATTATTTTAAATTCGTTACAATTCATGCAATCATTTACAAATTCAATGATTTCTTTACGTAAACAGTGTAGGATACTCTTAATATACGACTTTTAAAAAATTATAAATTATCAAAATTATAACTTACGATGATATCCATTTCACTTATTAAAATTTAAAAAAACAATTTACGTAACATAATATTTATGACATTTGAATTTTTAAATTAATATATTCTCCTAAAAAATCATAAAAACATGAAAAATCAAATAAATTGGCCTAGCTTCATGGCAAAACGGTTGTCTAGACAGATTCAAATCGAGGACATTACTTCGAAATTTGCATTTTCTAATACTGTGTAATCAGCCTACTATCAGTCGGGAGTCATCTCAGCCTAAAATATTTATTGCTTAATGTAAACACTAGTTACCGTTTTTAACGAAGCTAAGACGCAATATGTTTTCTTAAAATTTGTTTCAAAACTATGAAAGGTCTTAAGGCTGTTTTACATTATTCTTTTCACTACACTTCAAACTCCTGACAACATTCCAACTTGTAAACTTTTTCTAAAGTAAAAAGAGACAGAAATAGGTTTGCAACGTCTTCTAAATACATGTGCTACTAAATACATTTATTTTATTTGTTGAAAATCACAGAAAGTTTACAGAAAATAAACAAAATATAAATTATTTACATAAAAAATGAGCATAAAAATAAAAAATAAACTGCAAAAAACACATATAAAAACTTTCGCGGACCACTAAAATTTTTCTGGGCACCACTGGTGGTCCGCGGACCACCTGTTGAGAAACACTGTTCTATCCTTTGTTACTTTTCACTGCCAACTTAACAATTTGAAGTGACAGATAAAATTTTGGTTATAATATATAAATATCTAGTAATTAATTTATAAATATCGTTGAATTATGCTAGTATATATTTAATTATAGTAACCATTAGCCAGTATAGTTTTTATTTACAAGATCAAATCTCAATCAGGATTATTAAAAATGTCAGAAAAAGTAAAACAGTAAAGCATATAACCGTAAAGTTTGTATGCCTGAGAAAGTTTGGTACGTCAGACGAAAGTCTGACTGAATCTAGTCCGAAAAGTTGAGTAGTATGTTGGATAGCATTAAAAGTTTTGAAGGAAGTGTTCTGTTACAAATATACTTTTTACGTCATTACTACGCAAAAAATCCGTAGTGTTACGGAGAAAAAAAAATTCCAGGGCGACTGTTTTTAATCCCTAATGAAGAACACCTAGCAACTGACGAGCAAATAATACGGAATCATTTGGAATCTTGTATAACATAATGTAGAATCATAATGTGTCATGTATGGCACAAATCCTTAATTATTATTTTAATTATTATTTTTTCATAAAAATAGTAATTAATATATTAAATATATTTCTTTAATTAATTTTTCTATCAATAAGAACCAATTCCTAATACTCATGAATTATTTCAGCCAAAACTAAAAATTCATGCAGTAAAGGGTTAAGCTGCGTTCAGAGCTCTTAAATTAGTTGACTGTTCACTGTGCAATGTGAATAAGTTTCCTAGATAGTTTTAACGTTTAAGGCAGGCGTTTACAGCTGTGGAAATTAGTGCGTTACGAATAGTGCGACATAAATGTGTCTTTAAACCAAGTACGACTCATAAAATGTTTATTATCTATTATCGTTTTCCTAATTCTGCTGTCCTAGATTTTTACTAACTAAACCTAACCAAATTACCTAAATTGATCATATTTACTGTTCGTGTTTGTAATTTTGCGCGCGATTCTTTGTAATCGGCGCGATCACATTTTGTTAGGTTATGTAAAGGCATACAATATCAACATTCTCTCCGATGTAGATTGAGATGTGTAGATATGTAGAGAGCCAATGCATTTATATGTCTGTCTCATAAATACAACTCACTGACTATAAATTTGGTAATCTATCGACAATTGACAACATATAACGTATTAAATTTAGAGCTCTGAACGATTGCTCGCGTTACCATATGACAAACTTGTAGTGACTATCAACAGTGCACAAGTCATGCCTATATGTCGACTAATTTAGAAGCTCTCAACGCAGCTTAACTTTTATTAAGTTCTTTAAAAAATATAAGTATGTGCTCTTGATGGTACTAAAGATAATGCATTGTTTGAAGAATGAAGAAAGTAATGACTTTATTTCAAATACGGAAGAGATCATATGAAAGCTCTGATGATGAGAACGAAGATTAAGACCGCTATTGTTATATATTTTTTACTTGATAAATAATTGTTTTACACTAAAATTATCTGAAATTGTTTCCAACCAATGTATTATGTAAAATACTAGCTGGAGTGCCCGTATGGTTTTAATTATGTACATTTTTCCTGTAACGTAAATGATAAGTGAGCTATTTCTATTTCAAGTAGAATAGAAAATAATCTTTGTTTATTCCAAACTACTCTTTTTTATATATTTTTATATAAAGTAAATACTACGTGAGATATTTCGTTTATAAGTAACGCTCTTCACAGCCTCCCTTATATCTTACTGAAAACGGAATGGAACAGAAAATAAATACTTCCTCATTCTAAATACATTTACTCATACATTTTTGCCAATGAGTGGCCGAGCTCGTTAAATCGTGTAGTTTTGGATTAGTTAAAACAGTCTGAATTGTGAAGTTGCTGATTTTTAGAAGCCACATAACCTATGTTCGAATTCTGGTTCTATTCCATTTTCAGGACTTTTTTTTCTCGGACAAACTGAGTTTTTTCTTCTTTTTTGCGCACTGTCAGTCGGCTTAACTTTTGGCCTAACTCACATAAGTCCTCCATCTTGATCTGGTCATTATCAGGTCTTTCCATGTGTGCTGTATATCAATACTTGTTAGAATTTCGATTAGCCGATCTCTCCATCTATTGCGAAGTCTTCCCACTGGTTGACGTATTCAATCTTCCCTCCCATATCTTTTTAACCATTCTATTCCCCTCATCCTCATCAAGTGTCCTATCCACTGTAATCGTTTACCTCTCAGTTCTTGTGTGATACTCGACCCTGAATACAGTTCTCGGATATCTTTGTGCATACAGATTCTCCATTCACCAAGAATTTGAATGGGACCAATGAATCAACGTAATATTTTATTTTCGAAAACTATGAGGTGTTGACGATCTCGCTTTGTTAAGGTCCATGTTTCGGAGCCATACATTAGTACGAGGAGTGCTATAACTATAACGAAAACGGCAGAAAAAGAATAATAGGACTGATGACTTATATTATAGGTCAAGTGTCGAAGATCCAGAAAGAAAAAAATTACCTTATCTGCCCTATACGTTAGTTAGCTAGGCGATGGAAATCCATTATTATTAATATTGTGACGAAAATGTTTTGAATTTCCTCATGGGACACATATGGCGGAATTTCGTGGAATAATCTGGAAAGTCCTAGTAAGTCATATTCATGGAAACCATGGAACAATCTACAAGTCTCTAGAAAAACATGGGACATTGTAACCATCGAACCGAGTTTACTTGGTAGCGAGTTTTTAGTTAATGAGGATTTTTTAAACTTGTTCCGGCAAGTATACTGACAGTTTGTGCTTCCAGGCTAAAAGTGTTGTTAGTATTCCGTAAACTACAAAAATATAAGTGTAATATTTAAAGTGTAAATAAATTTTACCTCCTGGAAAATTCTGCGTTTTTGTTTGAAGAATCCGAAAACGTTACAATATTATAAAAAAACAAATAATACATGTTGAATAAATGGTTAAATGCCCCATGCCGACGCCTATGCGTGACTGTCTTCAGTTGATTATTCAAATCGGTGTGGCTCGTGATGGGAAAGTATGAGCTCTGTTCTTGGCTGAACAAGTTCTCACTCACGTTAATGTGAACCCTTACATTTATATTAATTCGATTTCAATCAAGTTAAACAGACTAACAGTATGAATACCAAACAGATCACATTAAAAACAAAGTAATTATTCAGTTTAACAATGAGCATAGCCACATAGAACATAGCAACATAAAGTGTCCAGCAATGGGTCAACAAACTACACATTGCCACCCTAAAAAGGGTTCACTAAACCAGGGTGTTCATTCGATAAAGGGCGTATCACACTAGAACGCTATCTAAGTTTTACTTTTGTAGGTTTTTTTTCAGGATTCACGTCTGATCTTAACTTATCACACGGTATTTGAATGTTACTTAGGTCTCGGAAATTCTTTGTTTGCGCATGCGTACATCGTGTTATTAAGACAGTTGACAGATTAGTATAACAAAATTATTTGTGCGTTTACTAAATTAATTAATTCTTCCAAAATCATATATTTTAAATATTATACTCAAAAATAACAATTATACAAAAAACTAACCTCAAATTAAACAAACGACAAAGACGCAACAGCTGAGAGCGAGACAGAAGACCCGTTGGTGCAAGCGCTTTTTGAAAAACCTGCATAGAAAGACGGAGGAATTGAATCATGTTCCGTTTGCCTAATCTTTAAAACATAGTTTTTTTTCCATACAAATGACTTCGATTCGAATGTAAAAATTTTCCAAGTCTAGAATTTAATATTAACTCTAGTGTGGTAATAAAGCTTAAGGCCTTATCACAATAAGGCCTTAAGCTTTTCAACAATCGTTTTTCAGTACACTGCTGAAAGTTCCGTTTTTCAATACTTAGTGTTGGTTTTCTGTAACTTATCGATTGTGTACTTTTAACCATGTTATGTCGATTTTGCGAAGAGACCTATGAAAGTGTCCTCTTTGAAAAGTGATATTGTTTTTTTGAGATTTGTACTTATTTACATACGTTTGAATATATTTGCAGGTTAATGTGATTTAAGACGTGTAATATGTTTTAGTTATGGGGCATGAATATATATTTAGGAATTGTTAGATCTACTAAAAGTGAAGAAGACGACTCAGTAAATTAATGAGAATATATATATATTTTTTTTTGTAATTGTTTCTGTGTTACTTAACTTATATATATTAAACAAATAAGATGCGTCTAATAAAATTTAACTAATTAAAATAAACTGCGGTTTTGCACCATTGTACAAAGATATATAATAGGAAATTGATTTGTCCGTTACTTTGTGATATTCCATATTAAAATAAATAAAAACACTAATTTCTTTGCAAAATATCACTTAATTATTTAACTAATAACACGACTAGTTTCGCTATACAATGAATGGCATTATCAAGTGATTAAAATGATGTAATAAATAAAGATATCTGCAATTCTCTCCATTCTGCCCAGTGACGATGTCATCCTACAGTTAATATTCTGGAAGGAAATCGATAAATTTTCAAAATTATTATTAATATTTTGTAAGACTTCTGACGTTTTTATTCAAAAGAGGGTTACCTGTTAGAAGTGTATAGCCTGATTCTTTGGTTTAAGCGGAACTGGATTTTAAAACCTGGTAATTTTTATCGGTTAAATGAGGTTTTTGAACATTTTGTTTAGCAAAAGCCCACTTCAATCATTAAGTAATTTATCTCGTGACAACTTAAGAAAATTAAAATTCCACTTGGCTCCGGTTAAAGGTTTTGAATAGCCTATATTCCAACTTTCAGACTATGTCAAAATTTTATAATGGCACCCCTTATTTTCGATAATGTCGAATACAAAATAATATCACACAGGGGATAGTACAGTGTGCCTAGGCAACAGGACAGCGTGCAAATAACTGTCGACAAGTTACCAAAGTGGGTTCCACGAAACAAAGTCTTTTAATAATAAGTATGGCAAGGGCTCCTTTGGAAAATTGTATGTGGGTTCCGCGACAAGATAAGTTTGTGAACTGCACTAGACTATTAAATCATAACAAATAATATTGGTACACTGCACATCAAGAACGACGCCCTACGCTTTCCATACTCTACATTTTTCGATTATTTTAGCAAGCAGGGCCTGTTTTACGCATGGGCCAACAGGGCAATTGCCCAGGACCCGTATTAAGAAAGGGTCCGTGTATTTTGTAATTATATATATATTTCTACCTATAAAAGGCCCGGCGAGGAAATGTTACTCAGAGACTCGAAAGTTGTAAAACAAGCACTGTTGGCAGGGACGTTTGCTGCTTAGGCCAGCGAGACCATGACATAAGGCCTGCTTTGACAATGTGCCCTTACGACAAATCTTAAGCAAGAGTTTCCAGTTAACAACGCAAGTGGAGAAAGAAGCTTTTCTGCTCTGAAGACTCAAAAATTATTTACGAAGCAGTATAACACAATGAAAATTATAAGCATTATTAGCTTTGCTTTCAAATTCACGGCAACAATTAGATTGCAATGACTACTAGATGAATTTACTTTGGCAAAGTTCGTTCCTATTTAATAATTTAGTTTATATTTTTTGTTCTCAAGTAAATTAAATAAAGATTGAAATTTTACAAAAAAATATTGTTTTGTTTATTTTACATGCATGTAGGTACATAAAGAACATTGGGGACCCCCGCTTCGGAGGAATTCAGTTAAATCCCCTTGTCCTAGGCCTATTACAATTAAAAAAAACGGAACTCCAGTATCCTGAAACCAAATTTCGACCCGAAATACCTTGCTGCGCCCGTTTTATGGCATTCACTACAGGACTTGTCTGAATTTCTTCCGAAATTCTTGCTTCGGTTATTCAGTGGACATAACCATACCATTTTCTCTTTTTGGATCCGGTGTATAATATCAGTTGTGACATTTCCCGAATTCTCATTTTGATCGTTGTCCAGTCTTGACACTGTTTGATCGTCTCCAAAATGTTTCAACCTGATTAAAAGGTTTGATACTTATTCGGATGTTCTTTACAGAACAATCGTGACCAATGATGTTTACCACATTTTACGGAGCTGCATTTATCGCTTAGTGTACACGCGTTCTAAATAAGATGCAATGTTACACCGTTCTGGTAGCTACCACGACTGATACATTCGTGATTTCTCTCATTTGACCTGCCCATCTTTTGGTATAACAACCACGCGATCTACCACCGTCAACTTATCTTTGCATCAAAGGCAGACATTACACTATAAAAGATCTTCGTAAAAGATCATTTATAAAATATAATTATAAATGAGAAATGTGACACTCTAATAGGAGATCATTTATAAAAAAAAAAAAATCAGCTGTGGCTACCACAGGACCAACCGCCATCACAAAGTACTTGTATAAAATATATTGTATAGACGGATTGCTGATAGGTGACTGTTACATGTATGTATCAAGCAGTGCATTCATATAATAATCTAGTTACCATTTTTCAGCGATTTTAAAAATGTTTTTTGTTATTTGTCTTAACTGTCAGTGTCTGGTAATAAATATTAATTAAAATATGGCTTGCGGCGAATTATTAAATTCACAAACTTTAATTTTAAACCTGCTGGAATAAACAACAAATTATAATCCAAAATTTACGTATGAGTATACATTTTTCCTTATTTATAATTATTACCCTAAAATTAATAATTTTGTTTGAGTACTGCTGTAAATTTATTTTCGCGCTCTAATTAGTAAAGATATCGACGAATCATGCCATTTCTTTCTAATGCTTTGTTTTTTATTCAAATAACTTTGAAGGTTAGTTGTCAACTTGGGTCACTATACGTTACTATGGGTATGCAAATAATTATAATGACAGAGAAAGCATATAGTATTGAATATCGGTACTTGTAGCAACGAACAGTCACTTATCAGTAATCCGACTATAATAAACGTTGTTAGTTATTGCTTTTACAGCAACTTTTGTTAAATAAATTTTTTCGAAATATAATTTCTGTTGAGAAATATTCGCAAAAATCTTAAAATCGACACGAATAAACTCCCATTTCTAGTCAACCGATTTTTACCAAAAGTACATCAACTCGGTACGAGTCAATTGATGTCAAAACCTTAAATATGAAGTTTCATAAAAATCCTTTTAGCCGAATTTGCTCTGCACGTGTACACCGACAGTCAGACGGACGGACACACAGACAGACAGACAGACAGTATATATTTTATTTTTTTGAAATTTTCAGTGACAGTGAATATTGTGTCAAAAAAAGTAGTTGCCCCCGAGCGAAGGCGGGGGCAATATCTACTAAACTTAACCATAGCGCACAATGCAGTCAACTAATTTAAAGAGCTCTGACCGCAGCTTGACTGTACTAAAATGAACTAGAAATGTTAACTTACAGTATATACACTTTCATCTGCTAATTACTTTATATTATATTTTAATATGCGGTACAAGCTCAGAGGATGCTTATGTATTACTGGATGTCAAAAGTGACGTTATATTCGTAAAAGTATGGAAGGACGTTGCACATTTTTATCAGATGCTGTACTTCCTCAAAGTCTTCATTAACATTCAATTGTCAGCTGGTAACAGTGAAGAATGCCCCTATAATCTCACTCATCAATGCACTACCGTTTTAAAATGCAACACGACATAATCCACCAGCACAAAATCTATTCGAGTTTTACAGTTCCTTTTTATTCAGAAAGTCGCAGAAGTTCGCAGTACTTGAACCAATGAAATTTGATAACTAGACATATTTCTTGTTTCTTGTATGCAAATCGATAGATACATTACAAGTTGATACCATCTTAATGTGCATATATATTGCACATTATATATAATGTTTACTTATATGGTCACAAAATGAAGTGCGTATATTATTTTAAGCACATGCGCATTAAATCGCGATAAATAAATTATAAAAAGTCATCTTTTTATAATTATTCAAGTACAGTACACATTTTTGTTGGATATTAAATAATAATAAAGATAAATAACATATTCCCAACATTTAAGTAGTGCATAATGGTATAGAATAAAGTCACTAGATTATACAAAGTAGCGCAACGGCGGCCATACTGGGGCTAAAAATGTCGCCAACACAAATGATTTTCAGTGATTCCAACAGTAAAAAAATAAGAAACTAGTACTACCAAAATTTTTATTTTAAACATTGTAATCATGATTTTTTTTAATCAAAGATGCACTATAACAAAATTGTGGTACAATTTCAATTATTTTTTTAAATTTTTATTAAATAAAATGGACATAATATAATCCGTCTCAATTCGTAATACGAAACTAGATCTGGTTACTTTGGTGACTGTTGGTGGTGTAAATAGACTTTGGCGTATCAGTGTGAACCAATACTATGACAATATTATAAATGTATTGTCAATATACCTACAACATAAAAAATGAACTTTCACTGTTAGTTCCGTATAATAAAATGAGACAGATAATATATAAATTTAAATGAAACTTAACCTTAAATATTCAAACCGCTGACAAAGGAGGTTATTAAATTAGAGCGAGAAAGAGAGATGTGACAGCGCAGACGCAAATTTAAGAACGTAAAAATTGCTGCTTTATACCCTTTTCACACTAGATCTTTAAGATCGGATGTTAAAGTCCGCATTGCCAACTTAATTTCTATTATAAAAAAATACTCCTTGAATTTGTGCTGTCAACATTTTAAATTATCATAAACAAGAATACTGTATTATATCGACGTTATAAGAAGTTTATACTTATTGTTATAATAAAACTATTTATTTTAATAATGTATTTAACAAAATACAGAGCTACAATAATTGAGATAAAATGTATCAACTTACATGTTAATACCGGTGTAATATATTCTTTATTGTAGTGTCTTTATTGTGGAATGAAATGAAATATCCATATTTGTTTATAATAATTCAAAATGTGCGTCTGCGCAGACAGTTCAAACTGGTAATTTCATGACGGTAACTTAAGGACAAAATTACTGTAGCTGATGACAGCACCGGAGATTTAAATATCAAGTGTGAAAGCATACCGATGTTAAACATCGGGGAACTTTAAGTTCACTCGTCTTAAAGTTCTAGTGTGAAAAAGGTATTAGTTTGCTTAATACGGGAAGCAATGTTGCCAATCAAACCCTGGGGTCTTTCGGCTTCTTCAAAGGCTTGCGCTACTTTGTATAATCCAGTGACTTTAGTATAGAAGAGCGGTTCCCAACTTGTGACCACTAAAGGTTCCGGCAAATAAATTTGTGTGAAATATATTTGAAAAAATTATTTCAAAAAAGTTGCAATAATTATTAGTATTTCATAGGGAGAAGGGACTTGTGTTTTCCTTTAATTTCCTCTACTAAAAGATGACAATAACTATTGAGTTTTCAATCATGTCATCCTGCTCTGTAAATATTTGTCCTTCTTGTCCTACTGTCTTGTTAAATAGGGTTTATTTTTAATTTTCCATTCCTACGTTAGTGCCATCTAGTAACTTGTAGCATTATTGTAAGTAGGGTTAAGTTGTGTGAGCGTCTCATGTGATTCTGTTATTAAATTTGTATTTGTGTATGAGATGGAAGATTGAATACCCGTCGACCAGTGGGAAGACCTCGCAAGAGATGGAGAGATCAACTGACCGAAGATCTAACAAGTATTGGTACACAGGGTACTTGACGAGACCTGACAATGAATAGATCAAGATGGAGGACTTGTGTGAGCGAGGCCAAAAGTCAACCTGACTGATAGTGCCCAAAGAAGAAGAAGAAGACGAAGATTTGTATACACTTCCCCGGTCTGAAAAAAAGAACCACAAAATATTTTTTCTTATTCAAGAAATGCAACCTTATTCAAAATAGTATAAGTAACACAAAAGGAGGAGTTTTTAGGCTGAATGGAGAAAAGATTTTATTTAAAAAAGGAGGGCATATCCACCTTTTCGATACCATCTAAGTAAGTCTAATTGTATGTCTTTACAAAAAAATTACAAAGACGAACAGCAAATATGATCAATTTAGGTTATTAGGTTAGGTTTAGTTAGTAAAAATGGAGGACAACAGAATTGGGAAAATAATAGATTAATAAACATTTTACGAAGCCACCGTAGTTGGTTTGAAGACACACAGATGTCGCACTATTCGTAACGCACTAATTTCCTTAGCTGTAAACGCTGCCTTGAACATTAAAACTATTTACTAAACATATCCACAACGCACAGTGAACAGTCAACTAATTTAATAAGCACTGAACGCAGCTTTAACTTCAGAGCTAACTGCACAACGGAAGACAAAAATTTCGAAATGCGGAGATTCGAACTAGCGTCTCTGTGCTCCGTAGGCAACCATACGACAACGTAACTCTTTTACGAGGTGTGTAAATTAAGTAACCGGACTGATTTAAAAAAAAAATTTTTGTTCGAATAGAATTACAATTCAAAATGGTGTCCTTCAAAATAACTTCCTTGGGAAGCCACACAGCGCTGGAGACGGTTCTTCCAAACCTCATAGCAGTGCTGTAACTCGCATACTGGAATAGCTTTCAGCTCGTCAGTTACGGACGTTTGAATGTTTTCGAGTGTCCCAAAATGACGTCCCTTAAGGTGATTTTTCAATCTTGAGAAGAGGAAAAAGTTACAAGGGCCCAATTCAACTATTCCCCGATCATTCTGACTGTCAACCGACTATCTAAACGCACAAGATCCCGGATTCTGTCGACATTTTCATCGGTTGTTGAAGATGAAGGCTATCCGCTGCGTGATTCATTTTCAATCAACTCTCTTCCTTTTGAAAATGCCTCAAACCATCAAAAAACCTGGGTCCTTGACAAAACACTGTCTCCGTAGGCCTACTGAAGTTTTGCAAAAGTTTCCGTTGCACTGTGCCCAAGTCTGAAGCAAAATCTGATAGCACACCGTTGCTCGAAATGAATGTCACTCATTTTTAGAACACACTAGAAAAAACAGTTTCACGAAAAAAATCGCTACTGACAATAAAATTACTCTAGCGAGTTCAAACTCGTACTGAAAGCGTATCACATGTTCATCTGCCGCCCCTCCAAGTGCCGCGTCCCAAATGTTGCCAGATCAAACGCTATGTTGCCAGTACGTTTACTTAATTTACACACCTCGTATATTAAGATATTATATGTATTAGTTTTTATTTTATATGACCTTTTTTGTGTTTAACTAACAAAGTGATAAAGAGAAAATAGCATCTTGTTTTAAAAATTTTTTAAAAAGCATCACGCGATATTTTTCCCCGGGCAGTGTCAAATTTGTTGGAAGAAGATACTCCAATTATAACAACATGCAATCTGCTAACAATTTCGTATGAATAACTAAACATAGTATTTACATAAAAACCTGAAAAACAAATGAAAACTGACAGGGAGCAGCTGAATTTTTGCATGGATAATTTTAACTGGAAGTGGGTTTATTCATGTAATTATTGCAATTCTTAACTCTGTAAGCAGATTTGCAACATTTCGTTGAATAAAAAATTTATGTTTTAATTGCAGTGTTAACTAGCTTATGCCCGGTATTTCCAACCATAGATAAAATTGACTATCTATGGGATAAGTTGTTATCAAGGGAATAAACGATTTTTTGCGTATTTCAAATTATTTATCCATAGAGTAACTAAGTTATCTATAGGATAAGTTATTCACACCGTTTAGGTACTGATAAATGTTATCCATTGGATAAAAATTACAGATTTTGACAGATAGGTGTCAAATTTTTTTTTATTATAAATATATGTACATAATATAAGCATATATACGTAAAATATATAATATAACAGGTATTATGTATATATTAGACATACCTACACTTTATATACATATTACATATCTGTTTCCATTATGTGTGCTATTTTATTGTGTAATTAGCTATATCAAAATAAAAAAATATTGATTATTTTTAGATAATTTACAATTATTTTTAAAGAAGGAAATCATGGATTCTGATTTAGAAGATATGCTAGCACACGATGATAAAGAAATTGTAGAGTATTTAGAACGCCTATACATAGTTCGTGTTAGACCAAATCATATTTCATAATCGATTTCGCTTACCGAAAAATGCATTTAATATCCTGCTGCACCAAATATTCCACCAAATACTACACCAATTTAAAAAAATAAATAAATAAATAAACGGTCGTATTTAATTTTCAGTGTTTTTGCATTTCTTTTCTGTCTGCAAGATGCATTTAACATAATACATTTTTTTCCCAGGCCGCTTGTTTATCTTTTAGATTTACAGTAGCTTTATTTTCTATAACATTTTTACATTTTGACACAAGATTTACAAGTTGCCTTGTTTCGGAAATATTGAAATTTGCGCTTCTTGGGCGTTTATCGCACATTTTTCTGTACCAAATTTTGACAGTTGTCATTTATTTTGACAGTTGTATCTATCTCTCTTTTATTCGTGCGAGTCGCTTATATGTCTCTCTTTGTTTAACATAACGCTACTAACAGATACCAACATAAAAAAAAACATCGTAAAACATTATTATCAATCAGAACAGCTATTATCTGTCTCATTTTGTAATACGAAACTACTAGGGAAACATTTTGTATATTTAAAATATCATCTTAGGGTGGTAATTCTGAAGTGGCACCTTTCAAATATTTGATATGTCAATCACAATTTCGACGTGTCAATTGCAATTTTGACATGTCAATTTGTTATATGACATATGCAGTTTTTGGTTGAATATAACCTCGATATAATAAAACTTAACCACAAATTTAAAAGCCAGATTTACAAGTTCACATGTTTCCATAAAAGTCTATTTACACCGCAACAGTCACCAAAGTAACCACCAGATCAAGTTTCGTATTACAAAATGAGACAGATTATATCTACTATATTTGGAAATTTATCCTAGTGAATATCTAGAGCAGTGTTTCTCAAAGGTGTGCCGCAAAATTTTCCAAGTGTGCTGCGAAATCTTAAAGAAAAAAATCAGCGGTGGTCAGCACAGGACCAACCGCCATACATACTAGTTTAATATATGCTGCTTTATCAAAAAATGTCTCAAATAATAGTTGTTACTTATTACTTTTATAGCAACCTTTGTTAAATATTTTTTTTCGAAATATTACTCTGTTGTAAAATATTCGCAATATTATATACATAAACCCACTCTAAGAAAAAAATTCTGGCTTCTGAGCCCTCTCTAAGAAATATTTCTGGATGCGCGCCTAGGGACTCAACAATACCAATAACACAAATCACAAGAAAATCATGTATGAAGAAGAAGAACACCAAACCTGTCTATTCTTGCAATTCACTGCAATTTAAATGCGTTACCGAATCTGAACGAACTCTTTGTACTTGCCGGAACTTGAACGAATTCGTTTGTTTTCATTTATACATATCGAATTCGCTGTTTAGTTTGAGTTCCTTTACTTTTACTTGCTATAACCTACACTACAAGCTATTATCTCTAACTTTGTGTTGTTATTTAATTTGTACCCCTAAACTTTATTTTCTGAGATCTAAATCACGAAATAAAATATTGTAAAATGTCAAATACAATGAAACTATAGGCTATTCCAAACGTTTAAGCGGAACTAACTGTAATTTTAATTTTTGTAAATTGCCATGAGCCCTTCTTTTAAAAATTGCAGAGGGCTTTTGCTTAATAAAATGATCAAAAGCTTCACAAAAGTTACTAGAATTAAAAATCTACTCCCGCTTAAACCAAAAAAAAGGCAGATAGTCTGTTTTTTTGGTTTAAGCTTTAAACGGAACAAGATTTTGACAACTAATAATTTTTATCGGTTAAATGAGGTTTTTGATCATTTTGTTTAACAAAAACACTCTTCAATCAGTAAAAAGTGAGCTAGTGACAACTTATAAAAATTAAAATTCCATTTAGTTCCGCTTAAATGTTTGGAATAGCGTATATTATTTGACATTTCACTACCAATACAAAAATTAAAATCAACTAAATCAAAATCAAACCTGATTATTCGCTTTCCACTAAATTAGTCCATGAGAAATAATGTGAAAAAGTTGAAACACAACACTTAAAATTAACACAGTAACACAACAAAAACAATAACAACAAAATTTTTGACATTATTCACTACACATGTTCTGTCAGTTCTGGGTACTGACTTAAGTTTTGGAACTGCGTATATAAGATTTAGACACTTGCAGAAACAGTAAAAAAGTCACGAAAACAACACACAACAATAACACTATTGAAATAAATACATACACTAGAATTAAAGTGGTTGAACACTGCCTAAACCAGGTCTAACTTTATTCTTCTGATAACTATTCAGTTGCCATTAAAATCAAACCTAGTTTAACATTAAAACTGTGTTTATGTTTACGCAGACAGCGATTTAAACTGCATCTTCCAGTGTGTTCTTTACAAGACTGGAAGACTTGGTCCAACATCTACATCTTGGGCAGTGACGGCGGGGAAAAGAGGGTCAATACAGCCGACCACCCAGGCCGACTCTGCACCAATCTAAACTCACAACGTCTCAATGTTGGGCCCGGAGTTTCTTAATCAGATATGATTACAGAATCAAGGATTGATCGGCGATCGGGAAATCATGCTGCGGGGACGCTAACACCTTATTATACGACGAATAACACTATTACTGTTTATGGCACAGCTGCGAGACAAATGTAATGAAACTATGTTGGAGAAAGATCAAATTGAGTTTATATACATCCTAACATCACTAGATGATTTTGTGATAAAATCAATACATTTACTAATACAACTAGCAGCCATTTTGTTTCAGGTTTCCAATTAGAGTTCTTATAAGAAAAAATAATCTAAAAAATTGATGTGAAGTGTGAATTTTCACAGATTTCCGGGTTTTGTAGGTATTTAATAAGTGTACAAAGTCAACATAATACTGGATGTCTAGGAATATTTGTTCTATTAGGTCGTCAAGGATGAAATTTGTAGAAAAAAAGGCAAAGTTGGTTGATAACTTACAAATATAAGAAATTATTTTATTTATCAAAGTATGCACCCATATTGTCTATACACTTTTGCCATTTAAGCAGCAGGTTGTTCGAGCCGGTGGTATAAAACTCTGGCGGACGAGAGTCAATGAATTCCTGGAAGGCCAGTTTTACAACATTGTCGGAATTAAACTGTTTTCCTATTAAAAAGGTGACCAAATTGCGGAAGAAGTGGTAGTCAGTGGGGGCTAGGTCTAGTGAGTATGGAGGATGATGAAGAAGTTCCAACTCCAATTCCTGAAGTTTTGCCACTGTCATTTGTGCAATGTGTGGTCTAGCGTTATCATGCAATAAGATAGGCCAATCTAGGCTGTTTTTCTTTAAGTTTTTGCATCATTTCATCCAGTTGGTTGCAGTATATTTCTGCTGTAATGGATGAAGTTTTTTTTTTTTTTTTTTTGTTTTTACATTACCTGTACGAACCAATTTGGCGAACCAATTTGATACTGTCTACTGCGTAGTAACGTTAGAGCCAAATACACTATTTATGTTTCGCGCGGTCTGCGATGCCGTAGTTCCACGTAAGAACTCATACTTAGTGCCAATTTCCGAACGTTCCATTTTCAACAAAATTAATTTTAAAAAAGTTTTTGATATTTTTTAGAGCATACAATGATTTTTTTAAACCGGCGAGATGTGTAACTTCCCAACAAAAAAAAAATAGAACGGTAAAATATTAAGCCAATGTCAAATATAAGCTGTTAAAGTTGGCAATATTATTAACTACAAATTTCATCCCTGACGACCTGATATAATCACATCAAAATCAACATTTTTTTGATAATCACTTTTATTCGTTATTTGAGTACTAAGAGTTTCCATTTAATTTTTCAACAAAATGTAAATAATTTGTAAAATCCCAGCGTTTTAGTCTGCATTTGCTTCATATTCAAGATTTTATTAGGACAATAAGAAATATATTGATAAACGGCTTCATTTTTTTCAATATCAGAAACGTATTTCTCACTTTTAACAATGTGTAATAAAATAACTGAATACTCGTTCATATGCGTAGATTCTACGCATATCAAATCGGTTCTCAGTTGTTAAAAAAAATTTATTATATTTTTAATTTCAAAAAGACACTATCTTTGCCATAAATATAAAAAATCCATAAAATTACTAGTCATAATTTAGCCATAAATTAAAAAAATTATTAATTTTGTCAAAAACACAAAAACTGCAATGTTTTTCAAAAACACAATCTGATAAAATATTCCTCTCGTTCGTTTCCGTTTTTTCACATTTTTAGTTTAGCCTCTTTAGGCAAAGTGGTACGGGACAAGAACTTTCTAAGCAAATTTTTGGCTAAAATCGTAAAAGAAAAGAATTTAAAAAAAAACTACTTTTCGTTCCTTAACGCTACGCACAACCCCCAGAGATTATTAGTTTCTTATACAAAACTAACAATCTGAAATAAAATTAGTGACAATCTATACATCAAATTTTGCACAGAATTTTTATCTATCTAATAGGATATTTTTGATTGTAGAAAAAATTATTGTAAAAATGTTATTGCTAAATAACTTAATAATAGGTATTACACAACAATGTTCTGTAATTTTTTAAATATATTTGTGGGTTTCAAATAATTTTTATATTTATATAGTTTTGTGTAGAAATGTTCAAATAATACGTTAACATTTTTTTCGACATGATTGTTTATAGTTTAGAGCCTTCGTCGAAAAATATTATACTTGATGATAATGAAATTCCACTTGCTACAAGTATTCTTTACATAAAATGAAACATTTTTATCCGCCGAACCTATATTGAGAACCGCGGCAGATTCGAGGTGGCGGCAAAAGTAGATTACCAAGTACAATAACTATAAGTAATTTTCACAATAGAACAAATTATCTCCAAACATATTTGTAGAATGAAGCTTTAGCTACAATTTGCCGCATGGTACACAAATATGCGTCGAATGGTTTACAAGATGGCGTCTATAACGCAAGTTGTTTATTTACAATTACATGACAGTTCTTTTGACAATTAAAAATATCCTATCAGGTAGATAAAAATTCGCTGAAAATTTTGATGTATAGATTGTTACTAATTTTATTTCAGGTTGTGAGTCTTGTATAGGAAATGTACGGTTGTGCGCACCCTTAATCTACATTTTAAGAGCTTTCTTTTGATACCACACAATAAATTTTAAAAATTATATTTCTTTTCAACGACACAAAAAGTCTAAAAACTAATCTAATTAAAAATTCGTGTTGAACTATTCCGAAAAAATAAACCTTTTGTTTCGAAATGATTTTTGCCAAAAATATGCTACTAAATATATATCTCCCAAAGCAGTTGGTATAAAATACTTATAAGTAATACGCATTAATGTAAATCCTATTTTTCCTGCAGATGTCACTCGGATATCTGAGACAATAAATATTTTGGAAGAAAAAAAAAATTAATATCGTGTAGGGTATTAAATGACGTCCATTTTTGAACTAAAAAAGTCAGAGATGGATTTAGCGGTGGGCGGACTGGGTGGCCCCCGTAGGCCCACGAAGCCGGGGGGGGGGGGCACCGAGGCCTATATATAAATATTTCCTTTAAGCGGAACTAGATTTTGAATATTAGTAACTTTTAATAATTGAATCGGGCTTTTGCCTTTTTTTAATAAAAGCCAGATTCAATTGTTGAAAAGTAAGCTCGTGACAACTTAAAGCAATAAAAATCCGTTTCATTCCGCATAAACCAAAGATATAAACTATAGATAGTTCAAAATTTAGGCGCACAGTAACGCGAAACTAATTAAGACATCTTCTGTTAATTTCTTGCAAGTTTTGGCCCAAAATGCCAAGCTGTTTTACTTAAATAAGTAAAATTATAATGAAAATGTAAATAAACGATTTAATGTAGTAACAGTGGCGCTCTCAACGTCAATTTTTCCAACTAATAAACTAATAAAGACACCTGTTAATTTCTTGGAAGTGGTGTTCCGAAATGTTAGACTGTTGTAATGAAATGACATGTAGTTTAAAACCCAGCACGAATCGTGGTATCCCCGAGTGTACATGTTGCAAATTGTATCCATCGGATTCCATCATATTCATTCTGAGATTCCTGCAACTCATCGACATGGTTATATGCGTTGTTTTTGTTTTGTGTCGCCAACTCTGCAGACTGTCCGAGGGCCGAGCGGAGAGAAAAAAATCCACCATCTCATCCACTTCTTTGTTCTCTATTGTAGGCTGTTGTGTTTGTCGTGTCGCTCGCAGCTCGCGAGATGATTAAGACGCATGCTCCGTTGCGATTCGAACGAGATAAACAGACGTATAAAAAGGTGTCCGGCAAAGACTGATATCGGTGTATCATTGTTTTATGCTCATACAGGATTTCACAACACTCACATACATACAGACATACATACATATATACATACAACATAACATACATATATACATACAACATAACATACATACATACATACATACATACATACATAGGTTTTCATTGTTTGTCAATAAGCTTACAATAAAGTTTACATACATCATTTTTACAAGCCAAACGAAAAAATCCGTGTAACGGTAGGTGTAACCCCCACAGATTATAATTATCTTACACAAAATTCACAATCTGAAATAAAATTAGTAATAGTCTATGCATTTTTTTATGTCTTATGCCTAATGTAAGCTAAAAATTGCCTAAAACTCGATGTAAAACATAAAATTGCCTAGCAACGCGATACGTTGCTAGGTAATTTTGAGTTGAAGCTTACATCTAGTTTTAAGACTTTTATGCAAACGGGCATAAGAGATTTCAAACTTGTGAGAACTATACTGTTGTCTCTCCTTTATAGCCCATTCTGTAAACATATCCATACCACCTTATCTGTTCTACATATTGTTCCACATTATTTTCCAAGATTCTCTTTATGAAATTCATTATCAGCAAAAAGACTAGACGGATCCTAGACGGATCTAGGACCGTTCCCTGCCCAATACCTAGATTTATACTTTTTTCTGACAATATAATATTTTTGAAATGTACACATTGTTTTCTGTTTACCAAAAAGTCCATTAGAAAGTCTAATGCACTGGTTCTGAACCGGTGCTCCGCGAGCCTGTTGCAAGTGCTCCGCGAAATTTTTAAATCCGAATTATAGTGTTGACTCCAATCATATCTTATTACCCAGATAGAGCATTGACTCTATATATATATGTAAAATTGATTATGTATCATGTATAATCAATGCTATTTTTACCTGTTATGTAATAATTATGTTTAATTTTCAATAAAAATGATGTGTTTGTTTTGATGTATTTGGTTGTTTTTTTGCCTTTTTGATTTTGGTGCTCCGCGAATTTACCTTTTGGTCAAATGTGCTCCGTGACTTCAAAAAGGTTAAGAACCACTGGTCTAATGCCTAATAACTTTTACATTTAAATTTTTGGCATACGCAGTCAAATGCTTTTCAAAGATCCTACAACGAACCTACAACATACATGTACTAAATTCTCGCTAATCAAGCGATTCCAATTTTCCTGGTTCTCGGGCATAAAATAATGAAGAAATTACCATTCAAATTTCGAGGATTTTTTCATTAGCAAATAAAACATGCTTTGTTTATCTAAACGAGCAGTTTAAAAAAAATAACCAAAAGTCGACACCTGGCAAAGGAAAAGTGTTAAATATAAAAAGTTTGTAAAGTTTAGAAAAATTTGGATGCTCAGGTAGTCCGGATTTCTGGCACACAGATTTTCGAACTTTTGCTGTATATATGTTGCTAAATACTTTCCAAAAAGGTTCCTAGTTCTTGCACAACGTTTTCCTCTGATAAAACTACTAAAGTTTATTTGTGAAATAGTTAAATGTATTTTTGTCACAAACTAGCCTAAATTGTTGCTAATTGAAGGTACATTTTGCCAACATTTTTAAAATGAGAGACGTAATTCAATCTTAAACAAAACATTATTTTTAGTGTCACTCAAGACAGTCGTGTCTGTCCTACATTTTTAATTTTAATAAATTGGAAGCTGTCAACTGAAATTTAAGTCATCGAAGTTGTTTGTGTAATGAGTCAATGCTGTATAATAACTGACGATCTCTAAGTTTTGATAAAAAATAAGTGTAAATTTTCACACTTTTTAGGATTTAATACTATCAACAAATAGTTCAAATATTAAATGTCAAAATCAACCATATTTTTAAAAATCTTTCTTGTCCATTAATCTCAACATTAAGAGGTTTCATTTAATACTCTACATGAAATTTAAAAAATATATTTTTTCAAAAATATAAAAATCAAACATTTCAAAAAATAAATTTAATCGAAAATTCTATATTATTACTCCAATTTTTTCAATACTTTTCGTTTTTTTCTCTACCCTTTAAGACAGTATTTTCCAATCTTTTTACTCGCGTGGCACATTTTCCAAAGAAGAAAAATTTCTCGGCACACCTACGTAGTTATAGAAGAAGAAATTTATAACGCTAGTTTTTTACCGACCGCCAACAAATATAAGGGAGGTATTGTGATCATACCGATTTTGACATTTCCAGATTTCGATGGATCTCCACGAATTGAGGTCCCTACAGAACGTTTTGACTATGGCACGAGTTGATCAACTTTTGGTAAAAATCGGTCAACTAGAAATAGGAGTTAACTCATGTCGGTTTTAAGATTTTTTCGAATATTTCACAACAGAGAAATATTTCGAAAAAAATTATTTAACAAAAGTTGCTATAAAAGCAACTAACAACTTTTATTTAAGATATTTTTTGATAAAGCAGCATAAATTAAACAAGTACTTCGTGATGGCGGTCGGTCCTGTGGTGGCCACAGCTGATTTTTTCTAATTGCAGACGTAGAATTTTTTTGATGTAAAAAGTCACTAAATTCTGTATGAAACTTATGCATAAAATGTATTTTTTATTTCACACATAGAAATTTTACTTAGTTAAAATTTTTGCCGTACAGCAACGATGGCTATTTGAGGCTACTTGTTGCCTAACAGAGCCCATCTCACGCATGGAAATGCTGCACTGGTCTACGATTCGTGCTATCAAACTTCCCATTCGTGACAAAAAGTGCTGCTTTATGCACTTGTTGCATAATTAACTATTATTACTTAACATTTCTCATATTTACACCACAACTATTTTCAGAAATTAAATCGGGACAAAACGTAGCAGAATAAACTTTATTTCCCCATTATCTAAAACATTCCATTCACATATTTCAAGGGAACATAAAGTTCACTTTATCGCATTTTTACGCATTGTTTTGATTCCAAAAATCAAAACAATGCATTTACAACTGTAATTCTTACGATATCTGGACGATAAACAACATTTTAGTTACAATTCAACAGTGAATATTTATCCAACCAAATAAGCAAGGAACTTATGAAACAAATCAAAATCACAAATATATATTCATTAATTTGGTTATAGATTTAACTATCTCAATTAATAAATCAATCAGGCAATAAAGATTTTATTAGAGTTATTTATAAATTTTATTACTTGTTTAATCTAATGCCCTTGTTAGTTTTAAACATACAGAAATTGAACTAGACATAAACAAGCAGAGGCGTCGAGAGGAAACGTCCGAGAAAAAGATTCTTATATAGTCCGTACAAACGTTAGAATGCAGTATTTCTCTTATGGGAAATGGGAGCGGTGTTGCCAAATGTTATGAAAGTGTCAATGAAATATGTCAATGAACCCAAAATATTATGCGTAATTTTATATTGTTCTGTTAATGATTTATTCAAATTAAATAGAAAAAGTATTAGTGAAAAATGAATAACCATTTGTACCGCGTTGTACAGCCGTTAATTTTTTGACACCATTTTAAACGTAAATGCTCTTCGCTAAGCCCATTTGTGTCAAAATTTTAACGCGACGGCGTTATTATTGCCAGTTAACGTTCTACAATTAGCGTCTGCCAAAACGGTAGCTTTAAAACGCTGGTGTTAAGTTTGCAAAAATTGCTAATTCTATTTTAGTAATGTCATTATATTAAAAGAAACTGATTAAAATAAAAGATGGTACCAATATTACTTATTATAAGACAAAATTCATTCTTTATATTACTCTTCTTTTCTAGAAGATCTAGATTTGGTGGTAGAGATCAATGTCTGCCAGAAACAGATGAGTGCTGAGTAATGTTTCGGTGTTGTTGCCTAGTGCTTCTGAGAGTGATTGTGGTATGTTGTGTTTTTGTCTGTAGTGTGCGTATTTGGTGCATTGTATTATGATGTGTTCGATTGTGAGTAGTGTTTTACACGTGCTGCAAATGAATGGTTCTGTTTTGTTGTAATGACGACTAGGTCTCTTTCTCCTGCCTATGGTCTTCTAGGGGATTGTATCTTCTTTTATTTTTCTTAACTTGCTATTTTGCACATTTATTTCTATCCACTTCTTATCCCAGCTTAATATGATACCGTGCTTGATTTAGGATTTGAAGTCTCCAGCTGGTATTGTAATGTTCTCTGTGACTGTTGGCTCTGAGATGGAATCCTTGATTGTTTTGTCTACTAATTCATATCCGGCTATGCCGATATGGGAAGGAATCCAGACTATTAGGACTTTGTTATTCCTTTCAATTGTCTTATGGAAATTTTCCTGTCATGTCTGAATTAGCTGTTCATCGCAGGTGTTTTTCTGGAGGTTAGATATAGCGCTTAGGGAGTCGGTTGCTATTATATAGTTCTTGCCCCACAAGTTTTCTTCATTAACTAATTCCGATAATTTCCATAGACTTCGGCAGTATATATGCTGGTGAGTTGAGGAAGCCGGTATTTGTGTACTGTGTTGTTGAATATGACAGCAGCCCCAGTCTTATCATCGATTCTGGATCCATCAGTGAATATTTCGAAAGGTTTTTCAAGTTCACTACATATCTCTCTGAATAATTTTCGATATATTTCTGGGTTGGTTGAGTTTTTTTGATACTGGGTCAGGTTTAAGTTGCATTGGGGGGATTTCATGGTCCATGTAGCTACTGGGTGCTGTAGATGTTTGGTTATGTTGGAGGGAGAGATTGAGATTTTTCATTGACGTTTTTAGATATTTTTGTAGAGGAGTTTTGTTAAGGAGTTTAGGATTGACTGGGTTTTTGAGGATGTAGTGAAACGCTGGTATGTCTGGATTTTTAGCCAAATTTGTCACGTAGTTCAGTGCCAGTTGTGTACGGCGGTATGCAAGAGGGGGTAGACCGCTGACAGAAAGCAGACTGTATATATTACTCTTTAAAGTGAATTCATTTCAGTAGAGCTGATAATGGTCGATCGTGATCTTTGTGATACAAGTAACCCTTTTGAATTGCCAAATACCAGTTCAAGAAATTGTATAGTAAAGTAAATAGAGTATTGAAGAGCAGTTTTAGTTTTTGTTCAGACACAAAATTATAATCCTGCGAAAGCTTCAAAACTTATGATTGTGCCCTGCTTCAAAATATCGCAATACATTTTAATGATGTATTATTTGAAGAAATAGTTGATTACAATGATAATGAAGATCATAACAATGTTATTCCACATAATCCAAATTGTAACAAAAAAATTTGAATTTCTTATGATTAAAAAATTTTGTTTTCAGGTATTCAAATAAATGGTAACTGGTTACGAGAAGGGATACGAATTAGAAACAGCGTAATAAATCAATTAATTATTTAATAATTAAAATTACAAAATACCTTTCTAAAAATAAAATAAATTTACATTTTATTAAAATATGAGATAAACTATTAGTATACAATGCAGGATATAAAATTGACTAATTAAAAGTTAAATGTAGGTGTATAAGTTTTATTAAATATATAGTGGAAACCAATTACAATAAAAGTATTTAAATAACTTTCTGGTGGGTATTTGAAATATTGTATTTCGAATACTTCAAAAAAATGCTCTTGGTATTTGAGTTTACAAATTGGTTCTTTCACCATGGTATTTGTATTTGATATCTGTTGCCTGAAAATGTTAGTAATTGAAATACTTTAGAAGTACTGAAATACTTTAATTGAGTATTTGGCACAACTCTAATAGCAACAGGCAATATGTATATTGCGGTGATATATCTAGCACTTAAAAAAATATTTTAATACATCTAAATGTTAAAATTATAAATACATTAGTAATATTTTTAAAGACAACAATGATGTGTATTTTTACTTCTCAACTGTTTATTATTTTAAGACATACTTTTTTTAATGCTTCATAACTGAAGTTAAAAATATATCGTGAACGCTAGGAACCTTATAATTTTCTGTACACGCCCAAGAAAGCCCTATGGATCTCTGGACCATAACAATTGAACTAGGTAGTTTCTCTATTTCATCACAGAGAATAATATTTTAACTTGTCAATTTATGATTAATAACTCGAATATTCTGTATCTATTGTAATATTTTATAGTTCAGAAATTAATTTTGCCGTTGACAGTTATTATAATATTATTTATTCACTAGCTAAGGAACCCGTACTTAGTACGGTTTCTTTTTTTATATAGATTTTTAATGTATATTTTTGTTGTACGTAAATATTGAGATGATGCAAAATTAACGACGATTTTTTGGAGTTTTTATTTTGTTGAAAAATGGCGCTTGCTTTTTGTAATAATTATAAAAATATTCTTCTGATTTTAGGTGAAAAAATGCGTGTCGAAAATCATATTAATGTTCGTCATATAATGCTCTACTACTTCGAGAAAGGATGAAATGCGGCACAGTCATTTCGCAATCTCAACAAGCTTTTCGACAAAGGAACAATCAGTCAAAAACTAGTTGAAAGATGGTTCAACAAGTTCAAATCGGGTGACATAAGTCTTAAGGATGATGAAGGAAGAGGACGGCCATCGGACCTCGACGATCAGGCACTTTGGTCAGCCGTGGAAAAGGACGATAGCATGACAACCCGGCTGCTGGCCGAAGACTTCAATGTCGACAAATTCACGACCGTCCGTCGCCGAAAAAAGCTTGGAAAGGTGTGGAAATTGGCTGTATGGGTGCCTTGCGAACTCTCCGACAATAACAAAGCGGATCGTGTTAGAATTTTCACCGAATTGTTGCAGAGAAGAGCAATCGTCATTTTTGAAGAATTTTGTCACTGGTAATAAATCTAGGTTGCTCTTCAAAAACGTCAAAAGAAAGAAAGTTTGTGTATCTCCGGGTGAAACACCGAAAAGAATAGCAAAAGGTGCTCACAGTAAGAAGATAATGTGGTGCGTATGGTAGGACAGAACCGGAATCATCCATTGGGAGATCATTGCAAACGGCATTTGCTTTTAGTGGAATGAAGATGATGAGCAAACGGCATTTGCTTTTAGTGGAATGAAGATGATGAGCAAACGGCAATTCAACAGCACATTCAGACATCTATCTGGCTCAGCTCGATCGTCTCCATACAGCAATTTTTTTGTTGATTAAACTTATATACAAAAAAAAAAAAAAATCGGCATTAATTTTGCATCATCCCTTATAATAAGGGCATTGAACAATAAATAATAACTGAATCATTCCAAACCAATTTTCTGATATACAGTTTTGATGTACTGAAAATAATATGGGAGATATTTCAAAAGATTAGTTTTAAGACGTAACCCCGTAACTTTCCAAATATTCATCAAACAGATTTGTTTTCTTATTATAAACAATTTTTGGTCTTATACGTTTTTGTTGGTAAGTAAATAATTAGGAAAATTGCTAGGGAAAATGCTAGTTTTAGCCCCTCCTCCCAGTAATTCTCAAATATACATCCAATTGAAAAAATGCACTGAACAAAAAATATTTGTTTTTATATATTCTTGATTTCTACGTTTTTACTGTTGTGAATAATAAGGCAGATATTTTAAGTTTTTTAGTAAATATTTTCAACCTTAAAACAACCCCTTAAAATGAAAATTATGAGATGCCATATAGCCTATGTTTGAATACTGCTTTTACTCTATCATACCAAAGTGCCTTAAAATATAGTCCTTTTCTTTTCGTGGAACTAAATAGTATTTTTTTAATAATACCTGTCTGCATCTCAAAAAGTATTTTTTAATGTTGGCTAACTTGCCCCAGATATGTAAACCTGAATATGAATTGTCACACGAATAGTCATTGTCAAGCTCTAATGAAACTGACATTTTAAACTGATAACCTATAAAAAACCTTTTTTGTATTAAAGCCCGATTTACAATGCTAAAAACTCCCATTAAATCATTAATGGCCGGTTGCTTAAGAACGAGTTAAGTGTTTTAACTCAAGTTAAGCTGCTTTCAGAGCTCTTATACTAGTAGACTAAAGACTATGGCTTGTGCACTGCTGATTGTCACTAACAAGTTTGTCATATGGTAAGGCGAGCAACCGTTCGGACCTTTAAATTTAATACGTTCTACGTTGTCGCTTGTCGATAGTTCCTGAGTAGTTTCCAAACTTACTTATAGTTTGTGAGTTGTTTTAATGAAACAGACATATAAACACATTGTCTATCTCAGTCTACATCGTAGAGAACGTTCACATTGTATGCCTTTACATAACCTAACAAAATGTCATCGCGCCGATTACAATAAATTTCGGCCAAAATTACAAAAACGAACAGTAAATATGATCAATTTAGGTAATTAGGTTAAGTTTAGTTAGTAAAAATCGATAATAGATAATAATCATTTTACTAAGCAATCGTAGTTGGTTTAAAGACACACAGATTTTGCACTATTCGTAACTCACTAATTTCCTTAGTTGTAAACGCTGCCTTGAATGTTAAAACTATCTATTAAACATTACCATAACGCACAGTGAACAGTTAACTAATTTAAAGAACTCTGAACGCAGCTTAAAAGTTACTGAAACATGTAGAAACCAAATATGAGGAAGAAACAAAAAAGATATAGCCTCCAATTTTATTTATACGGACGTATAAAACATATTTCTGATCCACATGAAATTAGTGACAGGCAGAATGGCCGACATTTTAACGGCAAATTTTGCGGTATTTAAGTTGGTAGTTAAGTTTGCAACACTGTTAAACATGGAAGCATTTCTGGTTGTTTTTTTCGCGAAATACACAACAAATCTTTGTGATTGAAAGCTGTTGAGATCTGAGGTTTCTCGCTCAAAGTTCTTTTGAAATGCCGCTACTGTATGAAGACGTGCTTGCATTGTTCAATGTTCTGCTTATACAACAACAGTGCTGATATGAGATTTGTTCGTTTGTCTTGTTCTATATCCATCAATTCGGAAAATACAACTTACGTGGCGAGAAACTACAACTAAAATACATATTAAGTAGCCAGTGATTGGCGTTTAGTGCATGAACATAAATACATTGTACAGTATGGAGAATGAAAGATAACTTCGCAATGAATAATAATACTTTATTAACCAAAAATCAGTACAGATCAAGTCATGAGCAGTGTATAATAAACACAATAATATTAATAAGAATTATTATTATGACATGAATTAACTTTAATGAATTATTATTAACATGAAAATATAAGAAAATGTGTACAATTACAAAATATGAAAATGTACTAGTTTCTAAAATTTTGAACAAATGGCGCAAATATTCCTCGACCGAATAGAAACAGTGGTCAAGAAAAAAAGAAATTACATTTGAATTTGAATGTACTTATGCCTGATGTAATCTTAATATGTGTAGGCACCTTGTTGTATAAAGTTATTTGGTTATATTTCGGGCTAGATTTAAATTGCTCGGATTTATGACCGGGTATTTCCAATGTATATTTATGTCTTTTAGAAAGTGTATTAAAAGAATTTATGTTATTTTGTACATAGCAGACACATTTATAAATGTATAAACAAGGAAGAGGTAAAATACCTAATTCCTTAAAATATGAATAACATGAAGTTATTTTAGAAACTCAAACCATTGTTCTAATATTTCTTTTTTGCATTTTGAAAATTCTGTCAGCAGAAGTACTTTTACCCCAGAATATTATGCTTTAACTTATGATAGAATGGAAACTAGCATAGTATGAGGTTTTTAAGCCTGAAGTTGTCATTTTTAAGCGACGCATTTCAAAAATAGATTTAGATATTTTTTTAGAAATGGTGTGAGTGCAGTTATTCCACTTTAAGTAATGGTCAATTTCAATACCTAAATATTTAAATGACTTGGAATCGTTTAAAAGACTGTTGTTACATGTTATTGAAACTGTATTATGGTTGTTAAAGTGTTTTTTAAAATGAATATATGACGTCTTGTCACTATTCACAGCTAATTTGTTCTGTTTAAACCAATTAATTAGATGTTCAATATCACTATTAGCAGCCGTTTTTAGTATTAATAAATTTGAGTGTTTAAGAAAATAAACCGTATCATCCGCAAAAAGTAAAACTCTACCTAGCTTAATCGACATTGCTGCATCTTTAATATATAATAAGAACAGTAAGGGTCCCAGAATTGAGCCTTGAGCAACTCCTGATTTTATGGTTAGTTCTTCGGATTTGATGTTCTCAATTACAACAACTTCTATTTTGGAGGTAAGTTGTAAACCAAGTGCTGTTCCTCTTATACCAAGACTTAATGCAATTATGTCTTGCATATGTATCATACGAGGGCGGGATGAAAAATTGTACGAACTCCTTGTCATAGATGGTGCACCAGCTCTCCGTTCAGTTCTTCGCGACCATCTGGAAGTTAGGAAAGTTTTCACGCTATGAGTACCCCACAACCTGACTGATGCACAAATCGCAATAAGAGTTAAATGGTGTCGAACAATTTTTTAAATTTTTAGAATGAAAAATGATTCACGCGAAATATGTGAACCCCATTGTGACAGGGGACGAAACATGGCTTTATTATTATGATGTGCCATCAAAGTCAAGAAACAAGATATGGCTTTTAGAAGACTAAGAAGCTCCAATCGCGGTAAAACAAATAAGATCTGTGAAAAAGAAAAATGACTCTCGTATTCTTCGGTAAGCGAGGTATTATTATGAAAATTGTTCTATAAGAGCAAAAACCAGTTACGGCCAAGTGATACGTTGAGTTTTGTTTGCCTCAGTTGATTCAGTCTCTTCAAAACTTAGGCCAAATTCGCGCCTTGACACTTGGCGTTTGCATGAAGATAATGCAGCCGAGTGCATCGAGCTCAATTACTAAAGAATTTTTGAATAATTCTGGACTTCAAATATCAGAACCAGGGATGGGGAGTCGGAGTCGGAGTCGAGAGTCGGGAGTCGACGAGTCGAAGCATTTTGGAGGAGTCGGAGTCGGAAGTCGGAAAAAGTTATCGACTCCCGACTCTTTAATTCAATTTTTAGCAAGAATGAGAACATACCGAAAACGAAAGCAAAATAAACATATTACCAGAATTTTTTAAAGCACGGAAATAGGAACCACATTCTGTTTTCTATTCAAGAACGAAAAAAAAAAAAATAATAATAATAATAAAAATATTCAATACCGGTTTTATCCGATTTTCTTCATGCTTTCTAGTTAAAAATTTACTGCTCGTATTAACAGATTAATACGATGCAGTAAAGACATTTGTTTTTACTCATATCCATTTTATCTTTTTCTGTATACTCTGTTTATTATGTTTAAACGGAACTAAACGGAATTTTTAGTTTCTCAAGTTGAAAAGAGCTTCGTGATTATTTCATGTTTGAGGTTGGCAGCCAAAATCTAAATATCAAACGGAAAAACTGACTTTATGAAAAATAAAGCATATAAAATACAATAAATTTATGAAAACTAATGTATGTATTCGAAAATTTGTATAAAAAATGACGCAATAAGTCAAGATGAAATGAAAATGTCTTATTTATAAAAACAGCTCACCCCAATCCAAGATATTTAATGTAAGTAGAACCTATTGAGCTTAAGTGGTAATTTTTCTGCCGACTCCCTGGTCAGAACATCCTCCGTATAGTCCAGATCTTGCTCCTTGTGTTTTTGGACTCTTCCCTTTCATCAAGAATAAGCATAAAGACATTAATTTATATTTTAAGAGCGATGATGAGCTTTAAGCAGCTTGGGACTAAATCTGTGCAGAAGTACCTGAAAGTGGGAAGACATTTTTAACACGTGGTTTATACGTATGTGGAAATGTATTGAATGTAATGGGAAGTACTTTGAAAAAGTTTAAAAAGTAGTAAGTAATCGCGAAGGAAATCCATGGCGTATTGGTTAATAAATTAGATGAGAAACCCCTTCGTATGCAACCGTTTGCTGGGTGAAGACATGAAGAATCAGTGTCAAGAATGATCGCCGTAGCGGATGTCCGAAAAAAAACAAACACATAAATTAGTATAACTCGGGACCGCTACCCAATAGCACGTAACGCGAGGCGTCATTTGTTTCGTCCACCCGAGATCTATTGTTATCTGTAATAATGGAATAATCTGGCAAAATGTATCGAGTTAAAAGGAGATTACTAAGTCGCATTTGGTAAAAAAATATTTCATCTCGATGTCACTGAACTATGCTCATAAAACAAGAAAATAATGTTCTAAAGGTGTAAGTGTGCTATCCAAACATTATCGATGAAGCAAATTGTCGGTTTATGCCGATAAATTCAAACATTCTGCCTTTTTTAAATACGGTGGTTGAAAAAGTGGTGTCTATCTGGTAGCCAGTGCGTCTAGGCTCATAAGAAAGAAAATTATTCAAACGCGTTGTTTCAAAATTACTTTATTACGTCGAGCAGCTGTTTATATAAAAATAATGAGATAACTTCAGCATCACCATAAGTAAAATGAGAATAAACAAAAACGTTGAAGGCAAAGAGATCCGTAGTGAAGCATTTTTCATTTCGTGGCCTGTGGTCACAACAGAATATCGTGCGCGCAACGTACAAAACAAAACAAATCAAGTATGAGAAAACAAAATTGCCAGCAATTATCCGGAATAAGATGGGAGAGGGGGTGAGGTGCGGATGGAAGGGGAGAGGCAACAGCGGACGGCAAAGATTCCGCCCAACTAACCACAGACCCTGATGAACCGCGCGATCATCGTTCATATCTCAATTACGAGAAATGGATGAACATCCACGAAGTCAACATGTTCGGGCATCATCGGCTTTTCAAGAAAGTTTTATATGAAGTCATTATTTTTAAAACTTTTTTGTTTTGTAAAACCTATAGTCTACCGAATAAAATATAAGTACTTTTTAGGTTTTTGAAAAGAAATATAAAACTTATAGAAAACGCAAGTCATTTTGAAATCATTTTAAAATTCTAAAGTTTGAAGTGATGGAACTTTTAAACTGGTTTAAAAAAAAAATCAGATTTTAAAAATTAATAACAAATTCTAAAATACAGGAGTAAATTTCGGAACACTTTAAAAAATAAATAAAATTTTTAAATTTATGCTTGAAGCTTCTTTTCTGCAGACTTCGTGGTGAGACAGTTATTTACGGAATACAAGGACGCAAGTTCAATCCCCGCTGATTCCACTTTTTACTTTCTAGTTCTGGGCAAATCAACTCAGGGGTCGATTCTGCCGGAGGTCTAGAAAGTCTAGAGTCGTTGGTAATTTATTTTTATTGGGTTTGTAGAAGTGTTGACAAGCATACACAGATTTAATATTATTATTATTAATAATAATTATAAAGAAATAATACTTAAAATTAAGATTGAAGATTTGGAAAACCTTCATATACGCCATACATGACGAGAACTAACACTTAATAAATTAAGATCGGAATGAGGCCAAACCAACCCGATTGATAGCGCTCAAAGAAGAAGAAGAAGAAGTCTGCTCTGAAATGTTTGAGATTGCTTAGTGTGAAACTAAGAAAACAAGATTCTAGTTTTTGTTGTCTACGGAAGTCGCGCACCCAAGGGGGGGGGGGGGTTAGGGATTTGAGTCATCACTTGTATTTCAGAAACGACAACCTTTTTTGTCGTCATTTATATTTTGGAAGCGAGAACAATTATCTTTTTGCCATCATTTGTATTTTGGGGTCAGTAATTTCCCGATAAAAATGTAGGTCCCACTGCCACCCCTGTGTAAAACAATTTTGTCTTCTCAGCCCCCCCAAGGAAAAATGTACTTATATTTAAAAAGTTTAGCTAGGTCTCCGGACTCCGGTTTAGTTCTAAATCTCCGGATTTTTAAAATATCTTAATTTTTATTGCGTTTTTGTAAAAAATTTAAATTCGTGTGTTCGTATTTTTGTAACGTCATTTTTCTTTTCGAGTAGCCGAAAATAGTAAGAAAAATATTCTCTATAGTCATGTGCAATCTTATAAAACCTCTCACGCTCACATTTTGCGAATGAAAAAATGGCGTTTGCAAACTTTCAGACTTTTTTTGCTTATCACTTCGATCCGTCTTCCTTTTTTTTGCTTATTACTTCGATTCGTCTTCGTTTCTTTGCCCATCACTTTGATTCGTTTCTTTTTTTTTTGTTCATCACTTCGATCCGTCTTACTTTTTTGCTCATCAGTTCGATCCGCCTTTTTTCAGTTAGCGAGTTATCATAAGAAATGGCAGCTAGTTGTGTGCAATGCATTTGTAAAGCACGTATTTTCTCTAATGAGTAATGGATAGAAGGACAAACACAATTACTTGAACGTTGTATAATCAACCTTCGATATTATGGGCACTAGTCACTCGCAATTTGTTATAATAAGTCGGTAGCAAAAAAAAAAACTATAACGGACAGAAGTGATGACAAAACAAAGGGAGACGGATAGAAGCGATGATCCAAAAACAAGGAAGAGGCAACAAAATAATGACCTGAAAATAAAAAAAGGCGGATCGAAGTGATGAGCAAAAAAAGGAAGACGGATCGCAGTGACAACAAAAAATAAAGGCCTTCAGACCTCTGGATTTTGAAATATGAAAAGTTAGTAGCCTTTGATCAAGGGGCCGCAACATATGGTAGGTCTGCCACCTCTTCACCGGGCTACTCTTCACAGTTTCACCGGGCCACTCCGGGTTTTGAAGGCTTGTTCCGGGTTCCGGATTTTATCATTATAGCACCGGGTCGCGCGAAATATGAAATTTTTAATTTATTTTTATATAATACTGTTTTGTCTTTTATTCTATTGACTTTTTGAATATCTGCAGCCTGATCTTCAAGTGATTTTCTGACTTTTTATTTTTTTGGTTTTTTGATTTTTTTGCCGTCCGTGATTTTTTCTGTGATACGTAACTTTTTTTAAATCTCCTGGTCATGAAAAGGTGCTAGGTAGGAATCCTAAATTTGCTCTTTGGCTATTTTGATATTTCGATCTTCTTTTTTAGGTATGACCAAATATCCCTTATACCAGTGTTTCCTAACCGCTGGTCCGCGAGATTTTTTTGCCGGTCCGCGAGATTTTTTGGCGGTCCGCAGAATTATTTTTATGTGCAAGTTTATAAAATTATGTTAATTTATAAAATACAATAATAATTCCTTTCCACAACAAACGATACATACAGCAAAAACATGATGTTAGTGATACATTTTATTACCTTTAGTCTTGAAAGGGTTAAAAAGAATCGTTGTAATCAGTACAATAAATAATATAAAACTTTTGCGATATACATTACTTTCTAAATTTTCCGGTGCGCGAATTTTGTCTAGGTCGCTTGCCGGTCCGTCGTGACAAAAGGGTTAGGAAACGCTGCCTTATACCATAACTCAACTCATGTGTGTCTGTCTGCATGTGTGTATGGTAGAAATTGTGGCCAAACAGCTGGACCTAGAAAGTTGAAATTTGGCACGCTAGTCCAACTCTTTGACCCACAGGAACCTATAGAAAAGTTATTGGTATAATAAAAAAAAAAAACAAAACAAAGAATCACGGAAAAAATATAAACAAATATGAATTCAACAGAAATATATATATATATATATATATATATATATATATATATAAAATTTAGAAACCAACAATTTTTTATTTCTGCAAAATAATTTTTTATATGAGATTTTCGCCAAAAATGTATCTAAAATCTTTTGTCCCCCACCCAATTACCCAGAGATTGATCTAAAACTCTGAAAAAAATCTCAATAATGTTCATTGATTGGAACCGGAATAAATCAAAAAGCTCTTGTCCCACACCCTATAACTCAAGGGGGTATTTTAAAAATCAGAAAAAAATCAGAGCATTGTACATTAATGTGAAGTGCAGTAATACAACAGGACTTTTTGATCTTATAATTATTTCGAAAATTATCGCATTTTTTTCAACACCGTGCTTACAAACTTTATCTGACTGACTGGAGAACTGGGTAGTCTGGGTCTTGATGCAAGCGCATCTCAAGTACTCTTGTAAATCTTAAATGAAAGCACGTCAATTATTCTTTCAAAAGAAATCGAAATTTATGCCTTTTAATATGTACCCACAATTTGTTACAACTTTCTGAATACCTACAAAACCCTGAAACATATGAAAATTCACAATTCGAATCATTTTTTCACAATGGCTTTTCTAAAAGTAAATAATGAAAATTTTATGACTTTTGGCTCTTATATTCTGTGTTTCTATTGCAATCGTGTGCTAGATAATTTGTTCCAAAAATTCTTATACATTTGATATCTAGTAAATTATTATATAAAATGAATTATCATTTTCACAAAACTTTTCTTCAATGTCCATTACAATGTACCAGTAAAATTTAAAATAGATATTCTGTTATGTGTTATACATAATATTTAATTTAATTTCAGTGTTGCTATCCTAAGAGATTAGAGATAGAAACTTATAATAAACCTAATTTGTTTTGTAGCCATTGCTGATTGAATATAAAAAGTATTATTGAAAAATTAATAATAAAAACTGTTGTGAGAAATGCAGTGTTACATGTTGTAGAGTTCTTTGCCCTTCGAAACAGCCGAACGTTTTCAGTACACTCCGCGCAACACTCAGCTCCAGCCAAAGCCGCAGAGTCTCTGATTGAGCAATTATTGAGATACATCTCAATCACTATCGAGGTTGCTGTACAAGTCCACGCAGCTACGACACGTTTTCGGCCATTTTCGGTACAGATTATTATCGTTTTCCACCAGAGAAATCTGTAATTTCATATCTCACTGCTGAGAACAAGTTCTACTTGTCGCGTAAATCTTATCTCAGCCTTTGCGGTTAATAATTTTACACAAGATAATTAAATAAGTTTGCGTTACAAGTATATTAATTGTTAGCGGTTTTAAATTTTTATTATTTTTTACCTTTCCTTTGGCCTTACTTACAATGACTTACCTGGGAGACAATATTATTTTAAGAGAATTATTTGTGATGCTCCAAAACAAAACTTACATTTTCGCGATTTAGAAAATCCGTTGTCCTGAACTCACGTTAACAGTTTCAGTACCGTCTGCACTCCATAACGAGTGTGTACACTGCTGAGCTGTACGCTATTTCCAAGGCCCTGTGTTTTGTTTCGTCAGAGCAAAGTCGGTCAAGTGTTACCTTGACGGACTCGCTGAGCGCTCTGAAGAGTATCCAAGATCCAGATCCTGTTCTGTTTCCAGATCCAAATCCAGATCCACAGCTGTTTTAGGTACCGAGACATGTTGGTATTAAAGGCAATGAAGCGGTTGATGTTGCTGCAAAAGCCGCCTCTCATAGACCTTTGATTGATATTTCACATTCCTAGATGACGCAAAGTCATCTGAAACATCTGGTTCTAGCCAGGTGGCAGCATGAGTGGAGCAGCATACAGGCCGTTAAGTTGAGACAGATTAAGGAATACGTTTAACCATGGGGTTCTTCCTGCAGGATTAACCGCAGGGAGGAAACCGCCATCACACGCCTTCGTATAGGTCACTGGTTGGTGAACCCATGGACACCGTTTTCGAGGTGAATAGTCCCCTATCTGTGAGACGTGTAACACAGATTTGTCTGTGTTACACATTTTATATGAGTGTGTACAGTTCGAGGATGTCAGGGAGAGGTTAGGCCTGTGCTATGACCTGTCCGTTGCTTTGACGACCGAGTCATGGACAGGCTGATACTCTTCCTGAGAGAATCGAACTTACTGTTTTATTTGTGAAGTCTTGCACCTTAGTTTAATGTGTTCTATTTAGAGACTGTGATATTCGATGCTAATTGGCCCCTTTACAGCCTCTTACCATCACCCTGAGTCTGTTCAACAGACTTTTTATCTTATTTATTTGTGTTTGTCGGTGCAATTCTTTTATTTAGTATGCGTATTTTCATTGATTTTATTTATTTATTGTTTAATTTATTGATTTTTATATGTAGTGTAGTTATTTAGATGGGCTGCGTTAAAATTTTAACTAACATTTTTTTTTTCTACGGCCGGTAGAAAACTTAACTAAATCATTTCAGTATGGTAATAAAGAGATTACACCTGCAGTGACGGACTAAGGAAAATCGGGGCCCTAGGCAAAGTTCTCATTGCGGGCCTTACTAGTTAAAAAAATCATAAAATAATAGAAAAAATGTATAATAAAACCGTCTTGCGGGCACCAAAAAAAATACGGGCCCTAGGCAGTTGCCTAGTTTGCCTAGGCCAAGATCCGCCCCTGTACACCTGTGTGGAAATGAACACCATATCCACACTAAATTTAAATATAGGATATTTTTATATAATATTTTTAGGATTTTGTAGGTATGATCAAAAAACCCTTATAACGTCACTAATGTGTCTGTCTGTCTGTCTTTTCGGTAGAAATTATAGAGAGTTCAAAAAATCATATTGCGGGAAGAATATAAACAAATATGTATTTAATGCAGGATGGGAGTCGTAGTCGAAGCGGTTTGGAAGAGAAAGACATTTTGTTCAAGAACGAAAATTAAATTAACAATATGCAATACTGGTTTTAATCGGTTTTCCTTCGTGTTTTCCAGTAGAAAATTCGTTTAATACTACTCGCCACGTTTTCGGCCATTTTCGGTACCGATTATAATCGTTTTCCACCAGAGAAATCTGTAATTTCATATCTCTCTGCTGAGAACAAATTCTACTTGTCGCGTTACCAAGATTAATATGCTGAGGCAGTAAAGATTTTTGTTTTTACTCATATCCATTTTATCTTTTTCTGTATACTCTGTTTATTATGTATAAGCGGAACTAAACTGGTTTTTGGTTTTCTCTAGTTCCAACGAGCTCCGTGATTATTCAGTGTCAAAAGAAAAAAGTGATATATTAAGAAAAAAATAATGTAAAATAAAACGAAAATTTTTTTAAAACTAATATATTCTAAAATTTGTGTTAAAAATGACACAAAAGTCAAGATGTAATGAAAATTACATTTTATAAAAACAACTCACCCCAACCTAAAATATTTAAAGTAAGTATAGTCTGTTTCTTTGGTTTAAGCGGAACTAGATATTGAAATCTATTAACTTTTAACGATTGAATGAGGTTTTTTTTTATCATTTTGTTTAAGAAAACCCAGTTCGATCGTTAAAAACTGAACTCGTGATAACCTAAGAAAATAAAAATTACCTTTAGTTCCGCTTAAACATTTCTAATAAACTTTACGATTTAAGAGTGAAAGGTGTTGTCTCTAGATGGAAACACGTGAATTATTCTTTCAAAAGTTATCGAAATTTATGATTTTTTATCCACAATTTGTTATCACTCACTAAATACCTACAAAATCCTGGAATGTATGAAAATTTACACTTCACATCAATTTTTTAATATAGCATTTTCTTTATATCTTTTATGATTCATGTAAAATTGTATTCTTTTTAACGACTTGAAAGTAAAGTATTTTTATTTACAAGTGATCAAACTGCCTTCCATTTTAATTTAAACATTTCGCATCTTTACTCTTCATCTATCTGCAGCTCGGAGTACAATAATAAAAAAAAAACACAATAAAAAATATTTCGGTATTGATAAAAATTAACCGAACATTTTTATCGGTATCCATATTTACGGATATTCTACAAAATAAACCGTATCCGTATTCGCGGATATGAAATTTTTATAACCCGGCACATGTCTAATACTAAATATGTTTATTTACTAAATACGTAAATGAATACATTGACTGGTAAATGTATACATTTACTAAAGTTGGCACTTTTGAGAAATTCAAGTACTCTGAGTCTTTGCCTTATTAGTTATTAGTCTTGCGGCATTTTACATTCTAGTTTAAATTTAAAAATATCGATTTTAAATATGTGTATAGTTTGAATTTATCTTAGTGTAAGAAATTAAAATATAAACATACATCATACAATGTTTATTATTTCAAGTTCTGATAGAGTTCTTAATAAGCTAGTTAGACTGTATGAAAATAAACATACCCTAAAAAAACACCATTAAAGTTAACATTGTATTAATCTGTATTTTTCTACAGTACTATCAACTTAAAAATATTACATCAGAAATAGTCTGCACTAGTAAATTTTATTTTTAACTTCCTGTAGTTTTTAATGAATTTAACTATGTATATGAGCCATTAAAACCGAAAATAGTTTCAATGTGTCTATTTTATAAACTGTTTACTTCAAAGACAGTGCTGCCAGTTGGTAATGTGGCACAAATAAGAACTAACGCTAAAGAAGAAAACTTAGAAATAAACAATGATGATTAGTTGTCACACAAATTGCGTTGGAAAATGAATATGGAATAATAGTTGCAAAATTTGTTAATCACACCAATCCGCCATCTTGCCCAATATGGTGCCAGGTCTTTCCATATATTCTGTGTACAAATACTCGCTAAATCTGTTAACTGATCCCTCAGTCTCCTGCGAGATCTTCTCAAAGGCCAAAAGATGATTAGTGTTTTAGTTTCTGTTCTCTTTCATCCGTATCACGTGCCTGAATATATGATTTTTAACTAATTATTATGATTATTTAAATTTAAATAAGTTGTATTTTACAAGAGTAATTATTAAATCAAAACAGTCTTCTTTTCATTTACATATTTTTTAACATAAAGTGTATATTTGACAGCTTATTACCATGGCAACCTAAGATGGCTGCCAAGTAGCTTCATTGATGATTATAGGCCGATTCGCTTACTTTTTAGGCCGCTGGATGTCGTTTTACTAATCGTAAATTGTTTTACAAAAATGTTATTGGCTATATATTTCTAATGTTTTTGCGGTTATAATGTACGGCACCACGGGTTGGCGGTTCAAAAACACTAAAGTATCATTCACAGCTCATGTTTTAATAGATAGTACGTAATTCATATTGTTAATATTAACGCATAAGAATGTTAGTTCGACACAAATTCGTATAACCATTCATAGCTCCAATTTAGTGCATAAGCGTAAGAAACTATTTAACGCATAATGTTAACCCTTTCCACTTCAATGTCGAGTGTCACTCGACATTGATTTTGTTCCATCAGCTCAAATGTCGAGTGACACTCGACATGGTGTAATACTTCTTTTTGCGGACAATTTTAAAATAAGAAGAATTTTTTTACTAAAATTTTTGAATCACGATTAAAAGTAACATATTCTAGAATCGCAAGATACTTTAGTACCGGCTATGGTAGGGATAGATTTATTTTGGCGCAGGTATCGATATTACAAAAGTACACTATTGTCCGTTCAAAGGTGAGTATGCAGTACAGGATATATGGAGTAGTTCTTTTTCATACTCTCTAATGGATTTACACAATGACGCTATCCTTTTCTTGCTTGTCGACGTTGCTAGCTCTAAAACGCGCTGATCTGTGAAGACGCAGTATTCTACAAATGTCATTTGTTTTTGTTGAGTGTTATTTTGAGTTTTATAAGAGTTGATTGAATTATAATGTAGTATCATATAATAACTCGTAAAATAAAGATTATCAGATAAGAAAAAATCAATTTTATTTACAAAATAAAAAAAACTAAAAGTTAAAAAAACGCAGTTTTGGCGTGGAGCTGGTGGAATAAAAACAAAAAAAGGCTTGGAGTGGAAAGGGTTAAAGGTTTGTATACTTCAAACTTCTAACATTAACATTAAAACACTGGCAACTATCAACTATATTCCTAAAATAATACAAATTTATAATTGTTTTTTTATGGAGAGAGGTGAGCTAATATATTAATTTAATTTTAATTAAATTAACTAACTTATATTAATTAATTAACTTTTATTAATAAAAAAGGCGATTTTTATTTTCAATTGCTTTATTTTTATTAATTAAGTATATGTATTTTTTCCCTCCTGGGGGGGTCCAGACCCGAGGTCCAGCCCCTTGTTTGCGCGCCTGGTCAAAATGAATGAATATATTATACTTGAATATAATTATTAGTAAAAATGTTGAAAGTAATATTTAAAAATCAGCTGTGGCTACCACAGGACCGACCGCCATCATAAAGTACTTGTATAAAATACATTGTAGCAGCAGAGTAGAAATAACTTGGCCTAATATTTTCTAACAGAGATATTATTTATCATGACCATGGAAACGTTACATATAAGTATGAAAAAATTGAGACTTAAAAAAAGTCTCAAATAAAAGTTATTAGTTATTGCATTTATAGATTTTGTTAAATAAATTTTTTCGAAATATTTTTCTGTTGCTAAATATTCGCAAAAATCTTCAAATCGACACGAGTAAACTCCCATTTCTAGTCAACCGATTTTTACCAAAAGTTGATCAACTCGTGCCATTGATGGCTGAAGCTTAAATATGAAGTTTCATAAAAATCCTTTTAGCCGAATTTGCTCTGCACGTGTACACAGACAGACAGACAGACAGACAGACGGACGGACGGACAAAAGTTGCTATAAAAGCAATAACTAACAACTTTTATTTGAGACATTTTTTGATAAAACGAAAAATTTTTGAAAATTTTTTAAATTTTTTTTTATCTATTTTTTCATACTTATGTATATGTAACGTTTCCAGGGTCATGATAAATAATATCTCTGTTAGAAAATATTAGGCTAAGTTATTTCTACTCTGCTGCTAAAATGTATTTTATACAAGTACTTTGTGATGGCGGTTGGTCCTATGGTGGCCACAGCTGATTTTTTTTTTGCGGTAATCAAGTCAAAATAAACAATATTTTGAAAATAATGTATCTTCCGTTCCTTCTGTTCCGTTTGTTATTCTATGTACTAACAACTTTTATTTAAAATACTTATTAAAAATATGTATTTTTTCAACAATAAAAAAATGTATGTGACAAAAATTACTTCTGAACTATTATGACTTCCATCAATGTACGTAACAAGATAACTTTTTTTTGTATAATCAAAAAGTTAGATTAGAGCGAGTAGCTTCAGGAACATTATAGCTATTTTATTTAATGATTAATTTAATAAATATTATTTTGGTTCTTTTTAGAAGTACATTTAATAATAATAAAAAAAAATATATACATATTATATTTAATAACAAGAAATTTTAATTTTAAATTGATTAGTAATTTCTATTGCGTATAGAGGCAGCTAGATCAATTTATCTATTAAAACATGAGCTATGAATGAGGCTTTAGACTTAGACAATTGATTCTAAGAAAAATTCCATCGTACGAAAAATCGCGCACTGGATGAATCGGAGTGATACAATTTAATTTTAGTAAGAATGCTTTTTTGAAAATTATTTGGAATCGTTGAAAGGATAAATTAAACCGTTTAAAAAACGGAAAGCATTTTTTTAAATTGTTCTATTTGAGACTACTCCAGAGTTCTTTGTTTTAGAAAGGGCCAAAGATTTTGCGTAGTACCAACTTTGTTTTCAATGACGGATGAAAAATGATGGATTTGTTTCCCGACATTAATCATTATTTTGATTTTTCAAAATCCATTAAAATAAGAGTATACATATTAATCAAATTATAATAACAAATACTTGATTCTTTCCGCATGAAACATACGACGCATTATTAATTATGTTCTTAAAAATAATATTTAAATATGTTATACAAGTCAATCAACTAATCAAATTGAATTGAACAAGTGTAGTAACACTGTTACCCCCTCGTCCCTTTGCACCTGCCCTGTATTTATTTCACGGGTCATTTGTTTTATGTGTGCAGCTGCAGCACCAGCGATCTTGTGAAACATAAGCAAAGCTATTGTCGATTCGTACCGGCAATCGCCATACCATCACTATATAAGATTGAGTTCAGTTTAAGGGCCACAGCTTGAATTCTGCGGGCAAAACGCGTACTAATCAAAATCTAAACCGGAACGTTTTTGTTTTGACACGAACGAACTGATTTAGTTTTAATCTTTAGTTGTTTTAAATGTGACGGTGTATGTTGATTGCTTTTTTAACAGGGTGTCAAGTTAAATCGAAACTAAAAAAATATACCATAACTAAAAAGACAGGAAGCAAATCTAAAGCGTTAGAACTAGTAATTAAAAATTACTAACATGTTTTTATTTTGATGGTATGGAGAAAGAAGCTACCCGAAGAATGGAAAATACAGCCTTGGACAAATGTATGGAGCACCCATGCAGTTATAATATAACATCTAAATTTATATACATTGTAACTTGTATATATTTGACAAAATGTTTTTAAAATATCATTGACACATTCTAAAAAATGTACGTCTAATCAGATAACCGGAAATGTAAACAGAGTTATGATAAATCTTGAAATTCAAATAAATATAGGCTCAGATCTGTTACGTTTTGTATACATAAAAATAAACAACTAGGGCTTGAATCATTATTACACATGCGTTTGAAGTGAATACTGCCTTTTTCATGTTTTATTGAGTTCAAGTGAATATTTTTAATTATATTATGGCTAAAAAACATAAACTCACTTTGGCAGAAAGGAGTCAAATTGTATTGCTCCATTCACAAGGATAGTCGCAGGTGAAAATTAAAAAAAAAATGGAGTGTTCAAGAAAAGCCGTGCAAATTACCATCAAAAGGTTCCAAGAGACTGATACTTATGAAAACAGACCAAAAAAATGGAAGAAAACGTGCAACCACTTCCAGAGATGATCGTTTTACAAAGAAAAGTGCTCTTCGTAAACGCTTAATATCGTCAAAAGAGCTGGTTGGTGATCTGTGGGAGCATAGAAAAGTTAAAGTTTCTTCTAGAACAATTAGAAAACGTCTAGTGGAATCTAATTTGCATGGAAGAAGAGCTCGCCGAAAACAACTGTTGACCGAGCGACACAAAAAACTTCGCTTTGAGTGGGCCAAAAGACTTTAAAAAGATTGTAGATATTGTTTTATATGTAATAACATAGTATGTATTGTAATTGTATTAATTTGTTTATTCAATAAATAAATGTATTTTCCTAAATAAAAATGGAAACACATTTTTCAAGGGGGTTCGAGAGCTTATTTTCAGATTCAAGAGGGTGCTGATTCAAAAGGTTAAGAACCACTGGTATACAGGGTACATGGAACAATTATAATGAAACAGATCAAGATGGAGGACTTATGTGAGTGAGGCCAAAAGTCAACCTGACTGACATTACCCAAAAAAGAAGAAAAATATACAAGATAATTGAAAGATGATTTCTGCACACATGTAAATCTAAAAGATATTAGTAAACAGTAAAATGTTTTTATTCTCTGCAACTATGGCCTTATTATTACTGAGTCGTTTCTGCAAAATATAGATATAAAATTTGCATGAAATTTCACCAAAATGTATAATTTTCTTGGAATAATTTTCATATTTATTACCTACTATTATTTTTACATATAAATGGTAATGAAGCTTTATAAAAAAATTACATGCAGTGAATTAAAACGAAACAGTTTAAGAGAAATTTAATGTCAGATGGTTGGTAACAATATCTTGACAGTGATACCAACTTTCAAAAGTCAAAAAAATACTTTATGATAAGTATTTGTTAATTACTGTTTCGGCAGGATGGACTAAATTAAATTTGTTAAAATAATTTACTCATAAGATAGTCCAATTATTCGTGGCCCTCTCATCAAGTCGAAAGAACCTGTTCCAAATTTTTTACCCATCAGCTCGACATCTTGTTTAATTTAGAGTTGGATTCCGCGCTGAGATGCGGACCGTATATGCTCCGTGCCGTTACTAATTCACCGGACAACGTGGTTGCACAAAAACTTTAGCCTTCTGTTCGTTCCGAACAATCACAAATGTAGAATACAATGGACAGGCCACTGTCATGATTAACAATATTATACGCAAGTTTTTTTATTGATAAGTTTAAAAGAAAATAAAATAACACGAATTATTTTACTAAAAGTAAACTAATTTGATAACAAAAACGAGAAGGCTTCACTATCACGTACATAATTAAAATTGTTACTTATTTCAAATTATTATATATCCTTCTTTTTATTCTTCTCTTGCCTCATCCGTTCCGAAAGTTGGATGTCATCATGGAGCAATCCGCATTTTCCAATCCTTCGTTCATAATAGTTTTGTGGATGCTAGAAGCGCAACCAAATTTTTTCTTAGGTGGGGGTACAGAATCATTTTTTTTTCTTACGGAGCTCAGAAGTAAGCAATGTTTTCTTGGGAGCTTGGGGGGTGGATCACGTTCAATTATAAGAAGAATGCATTCCTTAATAACGTATTTTTTTAGCGTTTGGGGGCAGCTGAAACTCGTGAGCCCCCCCCCCCCCCCTGGGTCGCGCTTAGTTATGAAGATATTCGAGCGATTATTTTTTACAATTTTCAACGTGGATTAACCTAACAACAGTGCATCGTTAAACTTAATTCGACTTTTGACGATGAAGCACCAAGGACTACTGTTTATCGATGGTTTGCCGACTTCAACCGTTGCCGTAGTTCGCTTCAGAACGAATTTCGTGAAAGTCGTCCAAAATCGATTGTTGTTCCGGAAAACGTTGATGCAGTGCGTGAACTGATACTGCAAGATTGTCATGTGACTTATCATGAGATTGAGGTATCCTTGGGTAGGCTGACCAGATTTTTTTTATAGAAATAGAGTATGCTTGGTAGCTTGATTGAAAGGTTAAACCAGTATTTGATTTTAGTAACAAATGAAGCAATTTTTTTCAAAAGTGAATTGAACGAACCTTATCTTTATGATTCAATTTGATAAGGTTTTAAGTTGTTAAAAAACACTGACAATACGTTTATGACAATAATAACTCAAACAATATTTTATATTAATGAAAATAAATAACAGAAACAATACTTTATTCAATCAAATTTCATTAAGTTTGATATTTTTCAGAGTTTTTTCTAATAATTGCTTGACTTCTTTTAAGATTTCCCAAAATTGGTCGCAGGTAAGCCCGATATTTACTTTTACTTTCATTACGCTTTCTAGGGTACTAATTTTTAGATGTGATTTCTCTTTGGTCCAATATTGGCCCGAGATGCTGAATATTCGTTCGTATTCGGCATTTGTACCAGGTACGGTGAAAATAAATGCTGCCAACTTTTCTAGCAGCAGTGGTATCACTTCTCTATTTGCTCTGTTCGTACTTTCCAAAATATCCCATTTTTCTAGATTTGTGCTATTTAAGCTGGGAATATTGCAAACAATAGCTTCCGTACTTAATTCGGTTATGATTATATACTACAGCCACACATAAGCAGACTAGTGAGTGTAACATTTTCTGTCACCATTTAATAAACAATGAAAGAGTATATTGAGAGTTATTTTATAAAAAGTAAGAGTAAAGAAGATATTACTGAGTACGTCTGGTCCGCCTATCCTTAGGCATTAGTAGGACCTGCATTCTTACATTCACTATTGCATGAACATTTGGCCGTCAAAAAGATTTTTTCGCGTTGGATCCCACATAATTTGACAATCGGAGTGGAAAATGCACCAATTGGAGTGGAAAAAGTGCTTTGAAAATTGGTTCAAACGCATGCAAAAGTTTTTGATCTTCATGGAAAATATTTTGAAAAACAATAAAGCCACTTTTGTTGATAAATAATTGTTTTTGATCTCAAGTCCCGAAATATAAAAGGCAACTCTCGTACTATCCATATCATAGAAAGAGTATTAGACTGCTTGTAGAATGTTCATCTTACTGAAGTTTGAACTACCATAAATTTTCTGGAAAGTGCATGACACTAATTTATACCTCATGTGTTTTAGACCTTGTTGTTATCACATGTTGTCCCTCTGCTACTTAAATATTTCGAAAAAAAAATATGAAGCAAAAGTTATACAATTAATAATTAACTTTTATATGAGACGTTTTTTGATACGAGTGAATAAATTTTTATACCTTTTCATATTTTTGCGATAATTGTTCTAAGAAGTATCTATTTTCACATAAATATATTACCTAAATATAAGACAAAATAGATACTAAAATATATGTCAAAATGTTGCCATCTACGGCAAATTATAAATACACATCACGAAATTGGCAACTTGTTATAACACTTTATTATCTTTTTCAATAATAATCTATTAGAAAGTATTATTTTAAGCACTTCGTGGTGACGGTCGGTTCTGTGGTGGCTACAGCTGATTTATATTATTTTTGTAGGATATTAAATGAAAGCTTTTAATATTAACCGACAAAAAATAATTTTTAATAAATTTTTGAATTTGATGCGATTCAGCAAACAAAAGTTGCTTTTCAAAAAATTAATCCCAGACATTTGGCCCATAGAACCATTGTGGCCCATTATCGATTACTTTCACTTATTAACTATCTACGAAACCGTTCAATGTGTACAGAAGCACACTTACATCGTTTTATATATATATATATATATCTCGGATTCAATGCATCTGACGCCGCTTCTTCGTTCTCAGTTTCCAGGAATTTGAGTCATAACATAAGTCTTCCGTTAGTCCTCTCGACATTGCTTCCTCTATTCTAGCTCTCCAATTTCTTCTAGGTCTTCCTCGTTTTCTTCTTATCTCTGGTATCCAGGTTAGTATCCTTTTCGGCCATCTATCTTCGGTCATTCTATTTGCGTGACCGAACCAGATTAGTTGTTTGGTTCCGATCGTGTCAATTATATTTTTTTGTATTATTGCTGTTTTTCTAATTTTCTCATTTCTTATTCTGTCCAATTTTGATTTTGTACAACTCCTTCACCAAAAATCCACTTCCGTAGCTAATAGTTTATTTCTGTTTCTGCTATTTTGGCCCACACTTCACATCCGTAAGTTAATATACTTTGCACTATTGCTATAAAAAATGTTCTTTTTGTCTACATTGTGATGTTTTTATTCCACAGCATGGAATTTAAGGACCTCACTACTTACTACTTGTCTTGCTCTATGGATTTTGAAGTTGATTTCCTGGTTACTCGTACCTGTGTTGTCCATTAATACTCCTAGATATTTATATTTCGGTACCAGAATCAATCTTCAGTGTCATTTTTCCCAACGCGCATATATTCAGTTTTCTTGGTGTTTTAATATTGAGACCTGCGTTCGTATACTGCTCTTTTAGTTTACGGAACATGAAGTTGAGATCATCCTTATCTTCTGCAAGTAGAACCTGGTCGTCAAAGAAGAAGAGAGTGTAAAGCATATTATCGCCTACCTTTATCCCCATATGTTTGCACTGTCTCTGCCAAAGCTGCAGACTTTGGACAATTTTAAAAAAATCAGATATGAATTGAAGACCCGAAACTCTAAAGCCTCATATATAATAGATTCATAGCACACGTGCATGGCACAAACATAAAGATGTATGAATGGAGTACATTGTATGATTTATTATTTTTACAGATATTCGTACTATAAGCAGAACAGTGATACACCATTGATTCGTCTTATACATATGCGATACGTTTATGTTATGGATCGCTTACTTATTAAAATTGATTACTTATAGGTCCTATAATAAACAAGGATTTCTAATATGTTATGGAAACATGTGTACAATACATATGTACAATACTTTCCTTATTTCGTAACTGGAAAGTAATGTGACATTTCACAAATGATAGTTAGATAATACAGAATCCAATACAATTCAGTTCTTGTTATACTATGTAATATTTCTTAAATGTTTACTGTTTATTCACAGTTGTTTATCAAACGATATTATTTGTTTATTATCATGTAACTGCATTTATTTTTGTAATATTTTATGGGAGAACATAAAGTTGACATGCATTCTACACCATGTTTTAATACAGTACATTTCATTTGCTTTACACTTGGTTCGTTCATTTCAATTTAATTGCAGTATTGTTTGCATTGTTATTCAGAATGGAATGTAGATTTATAATTAAAAATACAAACTAACATTAAGGGCCAAGAAACCAGCACAGTTAATAACGAGATACATCATTTTGCGATGTGCTAATAGCCACAAATGCCTAGGCATTATGAGATTAACGGTGTTATTATGAACACATCATGTTCACTTTAACAGCGCTGTAAACTTCTAAGGTAGACCGATGTTGTAAAAATTACATTATGTAGCCTGTTAACATCTGTCGCTAGGAGTTAAAATTATCATTTATCCTATAATCTGTTTTACTTTTCGTCTACATATTCTTAAAGTCTACATTATACTTTTCTCCCTAGCACTACGGATTTTTTGCGTAGTATTGACATAAAAAATACAATATGAAACACAATACTTCCTTCAAAATTTCAATGCTATCCGACATCCAACAAAACTTTTTAAAAACTTACTCCAGGCAGATTTTATTTGAAGTATGGATACTTTTCAAGGCCTACCAATGTTTATTTTTATGCTGTACTGCTTCAAGATTATTAAAGTAAAGGTTGCCTTTTAACTTCTGACCAATCAGAGCGTGAGAGGGAATACGTCACATGTATGCGTAGTTCAAACTAGCAAACAAAATTAATATATATGTTGCACGTTTTTAAATATTACTGACTATTTTGATAGATATTGATTTCTACTGAAAGAAAGACAGTTCTACTGAATAAATTGTAAATAAAAATGGAATACAAATATAATTTTAGGTATATTTAAATAAAAATAGAAAAACAAATTGCTATAATAATATAGTAATAAAATTGGAGGTTATATCTGTTTTTAAGAACGGCTGGACGTATTTTAACGTAATTTGGTACAATAGAGTAGGGGGGGGGACCAGGATTCAAATATATGCATGATATCTCCAAATTTTCTTTCTTAAGAGGTGTTTCTGGGTTAAAACTGATGCTAGAAAACTTAAAATATTTTCTTTATAAACAGAACTATCTTATCAGAAAAAAACTATACAATAAAAATGAGAAAATAAACCTTACTTGTTCTATGCATTATTTCAATTTGATGAATATTAGGGTAGTTACGGGGGGACACCCTAAAACTAAAATATTGAAATATTTCACTTATTATTAAAACATAAAAAATGAATGTAAGAAAATTTATTTAGAACGAAGAAACATTCCTTTCGAAGAAAAAAGAAATTAAAACAAGTAGAAAATCAAAAAATTAAACGGTATTTTTACCGACCGCTAACATATATAAGGGAGGTATTGTGATCATACCGATTTTGACATTTAAAGATTTCGATGGATCTCCACGAATTGAGGTCCCTACGTAACAAAAAATATGCAAAGGGATATATAACGTATATTTTCACAACTAAACTAAATGTGAAGAAGCTTGTAATCGTTGCCTCCTCATGGTCAATACTAGAGATGGGTCGTTCATGAACGAACCGGCTCACTGAGCCGACTCAGTACGCTGACCGAAGTGACACGTATAGTCTATAATTTCACAGTGTATAGTGTATAGGCTCACTGTATAATTTCAAGTTTCAAGGAAACGATCGGGCGATTGTGAGCAGTGACCGGAGTGATCCGGATCTGGATCGATGTCATGTTGAACTTCGCGAGAACTCGGCATGTAATGTATTATCATAAAGTGTATTATTTATTGTCATCAATTTGTAGGGCAGTTTATTTGAAACTAATAGGCTTAGTCTGTATTTTCTTACAACCATACTATATAAAAATATTAAAAATATTGACCAAATCCCAGATGTCCGATTTATAAGGGCAATAAACATCACCATAAACTTAACACATCTGGTTTAAAATACAGTAGCTACATAAAGTGAATTGTTTGTTTCAAAAATGTTAGATAAGAACCGGGGCTAAGCGACGTTCTACCTACGAGCAAACGACCGACAACTGACCGGGTCTAAGCGACGTTCTATCTACGAGCGAACGACCGACAACTGACCGGGTCTAAGAAAGAGCCGGCTCTAAGCGACGTCTACCTACGAGCGAACGACCGACAACTGACCGGGTCGACCTGTGTCTCGAAAACATGTTTACTTAACCGGATCACTGAGCCGGATCAATGAACCGGCTCAACAAACTGAACGACTTCCACTGATCCGGTTCCGCAAACTGAGCCGAAATTCCCATCTCTAGTCAATACCATACACTTCTGCAGTGTAATGAAACAATTGTCCAGTTTTTTCGCGGTTATTTCATCCCATGTTTTATGCACGGCCGCAATGACTTCATCAATACTGGACGGGGACTCTTTGTGTTGTAATGATTGAATGGCGTTAAAGAAACCCAAATCGAGGACTAATTTAAATAAATAACTACTGATACATTTAATTTCATTATTTCAATAATCCATTAAAAAAATTAAAATCGGACTTATTTTGGAACGGAGGGTGTATCTAAATTTAATAGCTGCACCTCGCTTATGTAGATTAATGGAACAATAATTTTTACAGTTAAAAATTGATAACTACCTATACAAGGTTTACCCAAGTCGCTACCCTCAATTTACATTTTGGGTCTTTTTAAGCTTCTTAAGGAGAGCTTTTTAAGTTCCAATCTTTGGATTAAAATATTTTTGAACATTAACATATATATTTATATTTGTATATAAACAATCCAGGAGGTATGTGCTGTGTTATGAGCAACAGAAAATTGATTTAGTTGTCTAGGAAAGCTATGGGCGTGCCATGTTTGTGCATCTTACAGCCGAGGTTAGATACAATCAGCTCTGAGAAGGGTACACGCAGGCCCGTAATAAAATAAAATTAATTACCGTTCACTCCTACTATTATTAAAACAATTGAACCCACAATATTATATATAACCCTCAATACATATGGATAAAACAAAAAGAGAATAAATCTTTTATAATAAAGACATTTTTTTCATGAGTAGTTGTGGAATTTTTTAAGGCCGGTACTGGTTTGAGAGAGTCCCAGGGTCGTACACTGGAGAATTTATAGCCATGAAAAGATACCGCCATAAGTCACAAACGGAGAGGTACGACTTTATCGTGATAGTTGGGTAGACAGCATTGTACCATCGCGCTACGGGAAGCTTGGATTATTCCTTCTAGAAAAACCACAGATGCACTACAACCGACTCTTTCGGATTAGACAAAACAGATCATTTATTAAAATCAATACTATACTTTCATCCTCAGGGTTGCCAACAACATTTTACTAACTAGCTAGGTTGTTACGGCATAATTAAATCGTTAGAAATGGAACTCAATATTTTAAATCTTGCAGAAAAAATACCGAAGATTTTTTAGATTAAAAGATTCCAAAATCTACTCCGCATTGTAACCCGTTCTTTTGAGCCTCTTTGTTCACAAGACATTTGTAAATTGTGACTATATTCCAGTATCCGACAGCTACATCGCTGATACGACGGTTTTATACACTTACTTTACGACTATTGAATGATGAAATACCATACAGCGGCGTAACTATGGGTCCGCTACACCCGAAAACGCGGGGGGTTTGCAATTTAGGGGCCCATCGGGCCTCTAAATCATAGTTTCCCAACCTTTTTTACAGCGGACTGACAAGCGACCTAGAAAAAATTCGCGGACCGGCAAGTTTAGAAAGTAATGTGTATCGCAAAAGTTTTATATTTTTTTTTTGCACTGATTACAAACACAAAAAAACAACAAATAAAAAATCAAATATAATTAGTGAAAAAAGAAACAAATTATTACTTAAGTAATTAACTGATTAAGGACCGAGTTTTTAACAGCACATAAATATAATTCTGCGGACCGACAAAAAATTTCCCGGACCGGTGCCGGATCGAGGACCGACGATTGGGAAACACTGCTCTAAATGCCCTATTAAGGGGGCAAAAAAAAAATCTTCCGGTGAGGGGGAGTATGAAGTTACACGACTAGTCTCATATATTCAGTATTTATTTCGATTTTATATTGTTTATTTAACTTATGTATTTATATGACATCTATCGACAGGGAAAAAAACGATGAGTATTTTCGCATATTTCTGGATTTTGCAGGTATCTAATAAGTGAGATAGCCAAGAGAGGGTTTGAATATTGGATGCGTGGGATAACTGTTTTTTGCTGTTATCACATAGTTTTTCAAATAAAATATTCCGCCGACACTTTGGTACCATTCAAATTAATGGTGAATGAAGAATCTGTAAGAACAAAGATATCAGAGAACTGTACTCAAGGCCGAGTATCACACAAAAACTGAAAGGTAGATGATTACAGTGGATACGTGATGAGAACAGAATGGTTAGAAAGATATGAAAAGGTAGAATGAATACCTGTCGACCAGTGGAAAGATGTTAGGGAGTTATGTGAGTGAGACTTTAGTAAGTATTAAGATCTTTTTGTTTGCTATTTGGTCAATAATAAGTGAGATAGTCTAGAATAATAATATAATAATATACTTAATTTAATTTACCAAATACAAAAAATGTACGTAAAATCAAGTCAAAATACACAAATAATTACTATTCTATTTACGACGAAATTTAATTTACGACAATGGACCGAAACTACGTATATTATAATAGTGGGTTTATCTATACCTTGAAAGATACTTGTAATATGTTTATCCGATTCTACATCACGTATCAGTGGCCAAACACGCGCATGCAACAATACACCTGTCGACTTATTGCTTTTAGTACTCCGAAAAAGGTATCCAAAAGTCAAAAGTTTCGTTATAGTCACGTCGGCAATAAAAAAAAAATCTTGAAAATTATATAAAGAATTGAGTACTTCATCATGATGATATCAAGATGAATAAATAAATTTACATAATATGAAAGACTGTTGATATGTCTTGAAAAACTGATCGATTTTACCTGTCAACTTGTCAACAAGTGAGATTTTACAAAAAAAATTAATGTATATTAAACAAATAATTGTCTAGTTTCATAAATCTAAAATTTTATCAACATTAAAAATTGATTCACTTGAAACGTAAAGTAGCATACTCTCTCTATCCCAAACTAGTTGTCACTTTTGTAAAAGTTAAAATAACACCCTCAGTGGTGTAACTACCGTCCGTATTGACCGAGCAAGTCCCGGGGACCCAAGCTCGAGTACTAAAATTTTTAATATAAAAGTACAGGATGTAAAAGCGTAACGCAGCGGTTCTTAAACTTATGTAGTCCGAGGACCCCCACTTGATCAACATTTTTTTTGCGGACCCCATCCCAACCCTAGGTATTTTACGTCGTTCTTGAGACTTAATTTCTTATGCACTAATCTCTATGACAATAATCTCATATGCACTGCGTTGTAAAAAATATTGGTAATAATGCTGGTTATTTTAATAAATGGTCTTGTGCATTTATAGAGGAACATTTTTATTAGCATATAGAATAAACCAGTGGCGAAGGGAGACCTCCGCTAGACTTTTCCTCCCATAAAAAAAATAATAAAAAAAATACATATTTTTTTTTTTTTAAATTAAAAAAATATTTAGGTAAATCTTCAAAAATACATCATATTATGTCCTATACAATTTTTTGTCCAAGGCTTGGTTAACTAGTTACGAATTTTTTAAAATTTTAAAGTTTAATAACTTCCGTTTCCGGTTTCGGATTTTAATAAAAAACAATAGGGTTCTTCCCAACTATTAGGAGAATTTTTTAGTACCAGAACGAACTCTTTAAGTTAAACCGTTTCTGAGTTATCGTGTATACACACAGACACACAGACACACACACATACGGACGGCACTTCGAAAATAGGTTTTTTGGATTCCCTGGACCATGAAACGCGGTCATCCGTCAAAATCACGACATCGAAAATTTTCGCGATTACAATACTTGCCATATAAGGGGCAAGTATTGTAATTGGGCAAGTATTAAGGTCGGGCAAGTAAAAACATAAAATTAATAATAATAGTAGTAAAAAGAATAAAAAAGGTACAAATTATAATACGTTAAACTCATACAAACATTTCTTGGTCAAATACTGGTCAAAATTTTTCCTCAAAATTGAAAAAAAAAAAAAATAATAATAATAAAAATAAAAAATAGATCTTATTATAATATGTTTTCTGTAAATAATTTGCAGTTGAATAAAAATAATTAAATTTTTACTAATTATTGTTAAGTTATGTCAATAACTAGTTAGATAACAACAAATACAAAAAGTCTTGACCATGTAGGATTTTTATTAAATGAGTTATTTGAATAAAAGCGAAAAGTGTAAAAAGCGGGGGATGTAAAGTTAATGTCAAAATTGTTTCGCGGACCACAATTTAAGGACCGCTGGCGTAACGGAACACCGCCAATATTTTCATTATTATTAGAGATACAAAAAAATATTAAATAACAAAGTTGTAAGAAACCAAGAGGGATATCTTCTTGTAGAAGAAAATATTATTTTAAAACCGATGGTCATACACTAGATCAGTGTTTCACAACCACTGGACCGCCACCGGTCCGCGAGATTGTTTTGCCGGTCCGAAAGATTTTTTCCGGTCCGCAGAATTATTTTTATGTGCAAGTTTATAAAACAAAAAATTATGTTAATTTATAAAATACAATAATAATTACTTCCCACAATAAACGATACATATTTTATTTTTATTCAGGGCCGAGATATACACTTCGCAATGAATTTATAAACTAAAAAAAAAAAAAAAAACAATTTACTATGCAACTATTCGCCTGATAAGTTAGAATACACTTAATTTTGAGATGAAAATCTCGGTCCTTAATCTTTTAATTGCTTAATTAATATTTTTTTTATTTTTAGGGTTTTGTAGATATGACCACAAAAAAAAACCTTAAAACGACACCGTCGGTCCGTCCGTCAGTCTGTCCGTCTGTCTGTCTACACGTGCAGAGCAAATTCGGCTAGAAGGATTTATATGAAACTTCATATTTAAGCTCTTGACATCAATGGCACGAATTGATCAACTTTTGGTAAAAAACGTGTCTGTAATTTTTGTTTTTGAAAAGTCAATTCTTTTTATGGAATTTTTGCCAAAAATATGTCAAAAAACTTTTGTCCCCCACCCTATTTCTCAAAGGGGTTGATCTAAATATCTGAAAAAACATCTTCATAATGAAAATTGATGGGAACCGGAATAGTTCAACAGGAATTTTTGATCAGGTCAGTTTTTCGTAAATGTCGATTTTTTTGTCTCGTCGATAAAAAAAATTATTTAAAACAAATGTATTGTGTGGTATCAAGAGAAAGCTCTTAGGATGTAGATTAAGGAACGAAAGCAGTTTTTTTAAATTGTTTTTTTAATACGATATTAGCCAAAAATGTGCTAAAGAAGTTCTTGTCCCGTAAAAAATAACACTATAATCCAGCCCTGTTTGTATTTTAATATTGTACAAATGTGACAACTAATCTGAGACAAAATTTAGACACTAAAGGTGACTATTTGGGACTATTTTGGGACAAAGAGCGTATATATTATTTAGCATAACGGAAATTTTAATTGGTGTAAAAATCAACAAGAAACTGAATTATTATTTGAATGTTAGCGATCATATGTTGAAAAATTGTTTCACACATTCTTTAAAGTGATAATTACAAATAGTATACACTACTTACTACCAAATGTTTGTTTTTCTTGTTAGAAAAGAAATGTGAAATAATAGATGACCGTTTGTATGACTCATATGTCCCCTGAAGGGCGTATCACACTAGAACGCTATCCAAGTTTTAATTTTGTAGGTTTTTTTCAGAATCCACGTCTTTAGGTTTTGACTTATCACACAGTATTTGAATAATATTTAAGACTACGAAATTTTATGTTTGCGCATGCGTACATTGTGTTATTCTGACAGTTGACAGTTTTAATTTGTATAGTTTATTTGTGAGGTTTCACTAAATTAATTGGTTGTTCTTCCAAAATCTTTTTTTTTTAAATATTATATTCGAAAATAACAATTATACAACAAACTAACCTCAACGTAAAAAAAATACGCAAAACAGCTAAGAGCGGGAGGGCATCAGTTGGCGCACGCGCTTTTTGACAAACCTGGATAAATAGACACAGGAATTGAAACTTGTTTCATTTGCCTAGTCTTTAAACCTAGGTTTTTTTTTTCATACTATCACACGCAAATATCGATTCGAATGTAAAAACTTTAATTTTCCAAGTCAAGACGTTAATATTAACTCTGGTGTGATAAGGCCTTAACACATGAGAGCCTCTAGGCACGACGGGTGTCGAGAAACGGGGGAAGCCGATACAAATTACCGAGGCCCGTCAAACTGCAAGGTCCGGGACTGAATTTTTTATACAGATCACTATCCGATTCTATTATTTACGATTTTATTACCTAATTTACTAAAATTATTTGTAGGTAATTGAAATAAGAAATAATAATTGCAATAATAGTGTATATAGGTCCGGGTCCCAGTTCCGATTTAACTGCCCACTTTGTTCATATTTATTTGTCATCAATTTTATCAGTACTTTAGATTCCTTTGTGGCGTTTGTATCAGTAGATTTCGTGTGGAAAATGGATACGTCATATAAATATATCTTATTACATATAACAGAAAAAACAATTATAATTATCGTTTTCTGAGGGATGAGGCGAAATTATTGATTTCCCGAGGCCCTTAAAAAATTAGCTCGTTACAACTTAAGAAAATTAAAATTCGATTTGGTTCCGCTTAAACACTTTGAATAGCCTATAAATCAGTAATTTTTTGACCGATTCTTCTTGAACATAGGTGCGATACAACATTTTTTTGGAATATTTTTGGCAAAAATCACGTCAAAATAAAGAAATGTTTACAGTTACATTTCATTCGATAATATATGTTTCAAAGGTTTTCATTTGATTCTCCACAATAAGTTTTTAAAAAATGATCATTTTGCCTGAACCATATTGTTGTACTGTTTCGGTTTCATCAGTGTATATTACTTGGATTTTTTTTTTAGATTTTTAGATCGACTTGTAGGTTGTAAGGCATAAGTCGGACAAAATTGTGTAGGACGTTGAATTATTATTATTTTTTTAATTATATTTCGTTTGATGATTTCTGTTTCAAAAATTTTAATTTGATACCTGAACTTTAATTCAATTTTTTTTTTTTTTTTCATCGATAAAGAAAAAAAATGGGAAAGGTGCATTACTTTTAAATTTTTCAGAATTTTCGACCAATTCTTCCAGGTTACGAAACTAAAAAATAAATAAATAAATAAAAACTACCTATATAATGCATATATTTTTCGAGCGATCTTTTTTTTTCGAATGTTTGAAGTTGGCTTTTGCTAAACAAAACTAAACAAAATGATCAAAAGCTTCAATTAAACATTAACATTTACTAAAATTCAAAATCTAATTCCGCTTAAATTAAAGAAATAGACTATAGTTTACAAACTATACTACAAATAGTATTTTCGATTTGATTATTATTTTATTTATTATTTTTTTTGTTCGTTGAAAATATATGTCTTTAATTTCATAAAAGTTATAAAACAAAAATTCTAAACTAACAGGGGTAAAATGATGTCACCAATTAGATAGATACCTACGAATCCCTAAAAGGTGTAAAAATTCACAGTTTATATTATTTTTTTCAAAAACCAAAATAAATTAATTAATTTTTACCGACCGTCAACATATATAAGGGAGGTATTGTGATCATACCGATTTTGACATTTCGAGATTTCGATAGATCTCCACGAATTGAGGTCCATATATAACGTTTTGACTATTTTTAGCATGACGTCTGTCGGTCGGTCTGTCCGTCGGTCCGTCCGTCAGTCTGTCCGTCTGTCTGTCTACACGTGCAGAGCAAATTCGGCTAGAAGGATTTATATGAAACTTCATATTTAAGCTATTGACATCAATGGCAGGAATTGATCAACTTTTGGTAAAAATCGGTTGACTAAAATCGTGTCGATTTTAAGATTTTTGCGAATATTTAACAACAGAAAAAATTTCGAAAAAAATTATTAAACAAAAGTTGCTATAAAAGCAGTAACTAACAACTTTCATTTGAGACACTTTTTGATAAAACGAACAAAATTTGAAAATATTAGGCCAAGTTATTTCTGCTGCTAGAATGTATTTATACAAGTACTTTATGATGGCGGTCGGTCCTGTGGTGGCCACAGCTGATTTTTTTTTCATACTTATATGTAACGTTTCCATGGTCATGATAAATAATATCTCTGTTAGAAAATATTGGGCCAAGTTATTTCTACTCTACTGCTAGAATGTATTTTATACAAGTACTTTGAGATGGCGGTCGGTCCAGTGGTGGCCACAGCTGATTTTTTTCAGTTAATTTCTCGTAAGGTATTAAATAAGTGTTCTAAATTAACAGACGTAAAACACAGTCACCAATTATATACCGACGAATCCCAAAAATAGTGTAAAAATCACAGTTTATATTACTTTTTTGAAGAGCAAAATAAATTAAATAATATTTAGTCTGTAAAGAAAATGTATTTTTAGTATGATGTGAAACTGAAGGAAAATGTAAAATATTGATAATAATGTGTCTTTGTCTCGTTATTTCGCAAGTAGACTTATTCAATTATGGTTAGTTTATAAGCAGACGGTAAAGATCTAAATGAATTTCTTCTTATTCTCGATTTCAAAGAGCGCGGTAACTAGCAGGGTGTCAAGATACCATTGCAGTCAGCTACCGTGAAGGCTAAAACATGTGTTAATTGAAGAGCATGTAAACAAACTTTGTGGACCGTATTCAGTTTAAATTTATTCTCAGAAAAATAAAACGAAAACCACAATTTCAATCGCAAAACACATCTGGTTTAAACAACACTAATAATACATCTTGAATATATTTAATACTAAAGCAAGAATTTCAGCAAAATATAGCAAGCAGAAGCAACTATATAAAGTTTAGCTAACTACAATAATAACAAAATCATAATCATTTCAGATATCTCTGTCTTATTATTATGTAAAATCTATAAATTGGAGGTTTTACCAGGATTTAATTTTTTTGTCCTCATATTTCGTTTCAAGTATTATAAGACAATATCCACCAAAAATCAATAATAATAATAATAATAATAATAATAATAATAATAATAATAATAATTCTTATAATAATAATATAATAATAATAATTCTTTATTGAAGTTAATTGTAATAAGATATACAGAAACTTAAGTCAAGTTACATTTACAAAAATTTTACAAAAGTTTTACAAAAGTTTTACAAAAATTTTACAAAATTTTGAATGTTTTGAACTCCATTATGTTATAAAATGCTCCCTCTATTAAAATGTTTTTCAATTTTTTTCTAAATTGATAAATATTTAACTTTTTAAGCGCTACAGGTAGATTATTATAGAGATCTATACCCTTAATTAGTGGCAGATTTCCCGTCGAGCTATATTTATACTTCGGTATAGAAAATAGATCCTTCCCTCTCGTGTTGTGATTATGTACATCACAATGTTTTAGGATGCTGTTTTCGTTTTCCTTAATAAACATTATGATACAAAATATATATAGAGACGGAACTGTCAAAATTTTTAATTGTTTAAAAATTGGCTTGCATGACGTACGTGGTTTAATAGCAGCCATTATTCTAATGACCCGTTTCTGTATTATGAAAATCCTCTGCAACCCAGAAGAAGCACCCCATAGTTCAAGGCCGTAGGTTATTGTTGATTGAAAATATGCAAAATAGGCCAATCTAACAATTTCCGCAGACACCGTATTCGTCAATCTAATGGACACCTGATTTATATCTGTCTGTATGTCTGTTTATCAAAGATTCACGTCAAAACAGCTAGATAAATGCATAATTTAGTATGATGGAGGGGATGAGGGTACAAAACCGGGATTCGAACCAGTGGCCGCACTAGCTGGGGGGCGCCCGTAATAATTGCTCTGGCTCCCAGATGCCGCCCCCAGAAATGCTTGGAGAAAAATGTGTGCGTAACAAGGTTCTGTTTTTAGGGTTTTGTAGGTATAACCGAAATACCCTTATACCGTCATTTTGTCGTCTGTCTGTCTGTCTGTTCGGTAAAAATTGTAGCCAAACGGCTAAACTTAGAGAGTTGAAATTTGGCATGCTTATACAACTCTTTGACCCGCACATACGAAAAATGCTAAAACATCTAAAAAAACATATCTCCCTAAAAATATAAACAAATATGTGCTCATCGAAAAAAAAAATATTTTTTTTAAATGCTGATTAGGGTGTCAATATTTTGGCATGAATTTTGACAAAAATGTGCAAAAAAAAAAATTGTCCCACCCTGTAAGGGTAATCTAAAAATCTGAAAAAATTCTAAGTAATGAACATTGGTGTGAACCGGAAGAGTACAACAGGAATTTTTGATCAGATTATGTTTTCGGAAAATAACGCCTTTTTTGTATTTTTTTGTTGACGATGTAAAATATTTAATACGTTATGTAAGACAGTAAACCAGTAAGCGTTCATAGTCTAATGGTTGGCCTTTTCGCTTCCTAATCTGCAAACTAGGGTTCGCTTTCGGGCTGGAGACAATTTTATTTTTTCTGTTTTTTTGCATTTTTTTATTTTGTTTAAATTATTTTGTCAAAATTCTAGTTATATTTTGGAAAGTGTTGCATTTAATTTTTAAAAGCGTAAATTTAATAACCAGTGGGAAATGTTGGAATTATAGTTTAATTCTATGTTTCTATGTATACAAAATCAGAGGGGTGGAGCATATGACTTAAAACAACCAACCAATGGAAGCCATAGGCGTAATTTTCAAAATCGTAATGAACCTTAGTATTATGTATGTATTAGGTAGGTATTAGGTATTCGAATTAAAATTAACAAAAAAATATTTTAACATAAAATTTGTTTTTAAAGTTTTTAGATTAACAGATGATAAATTATTTTAAAAATATCATTCATTTTGCCGTGATTACTACAAAGCAAAATTTGTCCTACACACTCAGCATGCCGCCTTCACTTATTATATACCTGCGAAACCCTGCAATGTGTGAAAATTCACACTTCACATCAATTTTTTAAAAATGAAGGTTGCCTTCAGGTGTCCGGTCAGGTGAAGAAATATTTTGTTTATTGTCCTAAAAAAATATATTTCTTTGGATTTATACGTTTTACCAGACGAAGACATATGCAAACAATGAATGTCTTTGGATAGTTTCATTTTACAAAATTAAGGCTACCTTCTGCTGTTTTATCTTCTCAAAGGCGAATTCCTGATTATTATTGCTTCGATTATTTAGAATTTCTAGATATAAAAAAGTTTACATATGAAACAACTGTTCCGTCAACCCAAAGATATTTTATTATTGCGAAACAATTCTATTAAAATACACCCAACTGTTACTAGATCCTATCTTTTTCACATTAAACCTGAACTAATTTGTAACCGGGTGTAATTAACACATAACAAGCATTGTTTTACGTAAGTAAGTCACATGAGGTTTACACTATTTTTATTACACTTAATTTATTCCAAATTCTTTATTGCACGACTTAGATTGACTGCAACATGATAATGGTTCGTTAGCAAAACGTGAGTGTACGCTAATACGCGTTCATTACTGTAAAGATTCATAAAAAAACATAAAACGAACCTCTCTTTATGAATGACGCAAATCTAACCATACAAGTAGTGGAAATCACAAATGTGATTCATGAACGCATTAAATATATTTATTAATAGATGAATTATCAATAAAAATAATCTTAGTCATTAATTTTATGCCAATATATGACGAAGTACGATTTGGAAGTGATCCCAAACCGACGTGGATACGAGATGCTGTATGATGAAATAATAACATTATTAAGGAGTTGACGTTTATGCACTAGTTTCCCGTTTTAGGTTATTCACATGCACAGAAGAAAAGGTATAAACGATGGTAATAATGTACACCTGGTCGATGGAAGCACCATCAAATACATTGATGCCGAAGGGCCCTATACATTTCTGGACGTCCGTGAAAGACGTGTCAAAGATGTACTTCATGTTCATCGGACCCATCGCAGCATATATTTAGCGCGGCTTCGGCAGATATAGAGATTCTGCCTATCGTATTTATATTTTAACTTCTTCAATAGTATTTTTTAATTCTTCATTGCGTTCTTTTTCTTTGTGAGTGTCCCATTTTGTCTAGCTCGGTCGAGCTATATATCACGACCCAATTCTGCTTTTCGAGACTTTTATTTCTTTTTGAGACAGAAATTTGGAATTGACACAATACCTGTTTTACCTTAAGTTCTTACTTACTCTGAAGCAGTGGTGGAATATTCCAGATGTTGTATTTAGTACCATTTCAAACTTTTCTCACCTAATAAGCCAGACATCACCCTGCTGGATTTCGAGGCAAAACACATTTTCGTCTCGAAAAAAAAAAATGTAATTGAATTATCCTGTCCAGTTGAGAAGAACATGAGTTGAGAAGAATTCAAATAATTGTACTTAACAGTGGACAGATAGTTTACCAATTTTTGAAGACTGATAATATTAATCTTTGTCCCGAATCAATAAATCTCCTGTATTCGTAAAGCCGTACCGTTTTTTGTTCTAATTTATTACATTTGAAATTGAAGGGAATTATTATTTTATTTTGTTGCCATTATTATCGTTACAAAATAGTTTAAGGAAAATAAAAACATATTATATTAATAATGATTTCGTTGAATTTGTTTAATGCATAACAGCCAACTTGAATAAATAAATGAGAAGTATAGAAACTAGGGTTGTAAATCGAAGGCAAAACATCGATGTTTAACATCGATGTTAACATCGGCGCCTTACTATCGATGTTGAAAAAACATCGAAGGAAAATATCGATGTATCGGAAACATCGATGTTTCATTAATATTAAAAAAGCTATTTATTTATATTATATAGGTTTTATTTAATAATGTAAAGATAAAATACGAAGAAAGTAACACATAATACACAAAAAGCATTTATTAGATTTTGAAATAGGTATATTCCTTTTTAATAGTAATTAATTTCACATTAATATTATTATACCCAATATAATAATCCTAATTTGTACCTACAGTCTATTCCAAACGATTAGGCGGAACTAACCGCAATTTTCATTTTTGTAATTTGTCATTAGATATTTTTTTATATATTGAAGTTGACATTTTTACATTTCTAAAATGAAATATTGAATTTTATTACAATACTAATATAGTAATCTTAATGTTAATTTTATATTATTTAACATAAAAATAACACTGTCATACACAATTATTTTTATACTTTTTTAAGTTGAAATAAAGTCTGTTCCTTTGGTTTAGGCGGAACTAGATTTTCAATTCTAGTTACGTTTACGGATTAATTGAAGCTTTTGATCATTTTGTTCAGGAAAAGCCAACTTCAATATATAAAAAAATAGCTAGTGACAACTAACAAAAATCCAGGGATTGGAGGAATAACAACTGGGAAAGTGTCAACAAGACTCAAAAAGAAAAAGTGTGTTGGCGTCGTTGGTCGTTCGCATTGTTTGCAAAAATTAGAGGTTTCTTCTTATTTTTTCGTATTCTGCTAACTGCTAAGAAGAATAAAAACTAACACTATTAGTATTGTTATATCACAATAGATGGCGCTTATATTTTGTGTACTAATTTTATTTTAAATAAAATTTTTAAGATTCAGCGCCTCTAGCGGTAGTTTCTGAATTTCAAAGTTTAAACATCGACATCGGTAGTAGACATCGATGTTTTATCGATACTATCGCCAGCTGACCATCGATGGTAAAAACATCCATGTTTTAAAAACAAACATCGATGTTTTCGATACATCGATGTTTTTTTCCCATCCCTAATAGAAACTTTATAAGAGTAGTTTGTCGACAAGAAATGTTTTTAAAAAAAATTACCCACACTTAATCCAAAAAAAAAATTTTAATAATTCCCCCGGTACTTTTTTTCCGGATTGGAATGTTTAATGGTCACCTTAGATAAGTCACTAGTTAAATATGTTGGATAATAAGATTTTGAATAAATCCAAACGTATATATAAATGTCCTAAGAATGTGAACAGCTAAATCCAATTTATTTGAAACAAAATAAGAAAAAATATTGCTAGAGTTGATACTAAATAACCTCGAAATATGTTGACAAATGAACAGTTGTTCGCTACAGTCACATGAATATGCGCATCCTATACTGCGCCATTAGTGGTTCATTCTGTCCAATATTTTAGGTCGAGACAATAAAAATTGGTTGGTTTTCAGTATCGTACAAGATCTCGTACGGAAATCCTGTAGTACACGATACAATAATTTGTGTACTATAAATCGTACGAGATTCAAAACGAGAAATCGCATCGTGTACTACAGGCATTACATCTTATTTTAATGTGTTTTATAATTTTCTCTGATATTCGATGGTAATTGACACCTTTACAGCTAGTTACCATCACCCTCTGTTCGTTCATCACTTCTGTTCAATTTTTCGGACAGACTTCTATCTTAATTTATTTATGTTTGTGCGTGCAAGCTTTTTTATTTTTACATGTATGGAAATATATTTATTTATTTGTTATTTTATTTATGCTAAGTTAATTATAATCTAGTCATAAAGATGGGTTGCGTTAAGCGCAAATAGCCATCGTTGCTGTACGCTAGAAATTTGAACTAACTAACATATAATTACCAATCTATAAACGATTTGGAAATGATTGAAAACCATTGGGTCATTGCTTTAAATCTGTGTTTAATAATTAATAAAATAACTTTAAAATAATCAAATCGTGTATTCTAACGCCTATTTAAATTCTGTTATATAAAGTGTCTAATTAAACGCGTTGAAGCACTAAAGTGCCTTTTGCGCTCAGATTTTATGTAATTCGATAAGACATGACAACGTTTGACAAGAACCTGAAATATCAAATTTCTCCATGAAAGCCGTTCTTTGGTTGAAACAAGCGGATATAGGGATATGATGCGATCCATATGGGCCTCTGTTCTATTGAAGAATGTAGGCAGAAAAACCACTTAAATAAATAATTTAGCCAAAAGAAATACATAAGTAAATGCTCTCAAATATCAAATAATTTTAGTAAATTTAGCGCATCCTAGAAAATGAAAAAAGCATATATGAAAATATGATGTTAAGGTGAATTTTAACACATTTCAGGATTTCGTAAGTACTTAGTATGATATATTTTTTTGCTGTATTCGCAACATTTTTTTGAAATCATTTCATTCGTTAATTTTAAGTATTAAGATACTGCATTTCAACAATATTTCGTATTTTTTAAACAAATATATATATTTCAAATAACTTTTATATTTAGATATCTAGAGAGTTAGTAGCAAGAAGTGTCTGAATATTGGTAAGTAAGGATATTTTTTGGAAAACTAAATTTTTTATGAATAAGTTACGATTGCGAAAATAAATTGGGCATTCGAACAATAAATGGTTCGAATCGCTGATAGACAAATTATCACACGGACAGAAAGGAGACGAAACCATATTAATTCTATGCAGATGATATGGAGAGAGGCTACAACATACAAAAACAAATGATTTTAACTCGAGTTAGGGATAATTCTTACTTTAGCAACCGGCCATAAGTATTCTAAACGCAATTTAAGGCCACCATTTCCGCATTGTAGATAAACATATTATCTGGGAGTTTAAATTTTAGGCTAAAATTGCGCTGGGGATCTAAAACGGCACAACCTACGTCATTGGTTAATTTTGATCTCAATTTTCTATGGGCACTTTACTACGTTTGTCAATTTTGTTTAAGGATTCTGAACCTTCTCATTCGCGTACCGGCAAATAACGTAAAAAAAAATAAGGGCCGGAAAGATTCAAAGAACAAGAAAACGTTTCGAAAAATTGATCACATATTTAATATCAACATAGTAAATAGTTTTAAGTTTATAAAATAATTAACAAATAGTTTTCTAAAATAATTAAGAATTTGTTTAATTTTTACTGTGAGAAGTTTTTTTTTATGTCACTTTTGTACGATCCGACAAGAAAAATGACGTGCCCCCCAGTATTCATATATAGTCCATGAACTTGTATAGTCGAAAAATCCTCAACTTGATGAAAACAATTGGTACTCGCATTCTTTACGAAAATTAAACCATTTTGACCCGCAATACCTACTTCTGAACCATGATTTACTTATTCACAATTTCATAACAATTATTTTTAAAATTAAGTATATCTTATTAGATAGAAAAAATTCTCTGCAAAATTTAATGCATAGATGCATATTATTTCAGATTGTTTTGTATGAAAACTGTGCTATGTACCCTACCCTTAAGTGACTGCAGGAGTTCGTGTAAATAAGAATTTGTATAAAAAATACCCTACAATAGAGATTCCTAAAATGTGCGCCGCGATAATTTTTAAGGTTCTAGGGACGCCGAGGTCAAAAAGGGTTGGGAACCACTGCTCCACAATATATCACTTTTTAGCAGGCCCGTAACTAGGGCGTGGCGAGAGAGGCGCCTGCCACCGGCGCAGCTGGATGGAGGGCGCAAAATTTTTAGTTGCTGTCCTTTTTTGTGTCATCAGAGATGATGCCTTTTTTTTGCTCATCACTTGTATTTTGGAGATGAGGACGTTTTTTTTTGCTCATCACTTGTATTTAGGTGTAAAACTGAATAAAATATATTGTTACATACATACTGTACTTTCAGTATTCGCAATAGGGGCGCCAAAATATTCGAAAGGGCGCAACTTGGACAATTGCCACAGGCGCTTAATATCCTCGTTACGGCCCTTATTTTTAGTGATATATTTTTAAAAAACTTAAACTATTTTCTTTTTTACTAGATAAAGCAAACCACAAAAAAAAGCCACGTGTGAGGACAAATATTTTATAATCAGTAATCTGACTCAATGGCTCTGTTTATAGAGTCATTTTTAATGGTTTATTATCGTCAAACGAATGCGCATGCGAATGAGTTATTTTAACGCACTCCTACGAACTCTGCGTCTGATGATAAAAAAAAAGGTTAGAAACGATTCTACTAACTACTAACAGACCTTATAATATGCATTTTTCTATTATTTTCATGCAAATGTTAAAAACACCAATAACCACGAGCTACTTGATTTTACTTCTGTAGTACCTTATCTGGCCACATTTTTTTCCAGGTCTTAAGTATTGAAACTATATGCATCATTTAGTTTTCAATACACTTGTACAAATTGTAAACAAGCGTATTACAAAATAAACAATCAGAAGCACTCTCAAAACAATAATAATTGTTTAATAAATAAAAACCACTTACAACGATAAGAACAGTTATACCAATCGATAAATAAACTGCAGCTTACCTGAAAAAAAAAAGAAAAAATTAGTTATTTAGAACAATAAAATATGTATTATATAATTTTAAAATCTAGAGCTTTTTATTGCCAGTTCAAAGAAGTTTGTAAATCAAAAATACAAACATAGATTAGAATCCTTGGTTTAATTTAGATCAGTGCTTTTCAACCTTCTTGTATACGCAACACATTTAGTATTAGAAAAAAATTACAGCCCGAGAGATAATTAAAAAATCGGTCAGGGTAGTGTATCCCGACTCCGGCACACCCGCTACGTCAAATATGTCAGTGTCATTTTGTAGCAGTGTCGTTTGTATGTAAAAATGAAACAATGGTTAGCAATGAAATTAATTTATTTCGATAAATTTCATTTGTTTTTACATAGCGTGCCAACGGTGCGTTTACATAGCGTTGGCTGTGAGGGGAAATTGCGTCGATGTTTACGTCGCAGCTTTGCAACATACTCTTCAGCGCCGTGCTCACTCGACTCGCTCAATGACCCCTCATTTTGTCAAGCATTTTGTCTTCTTTCTTCCACTACCCGAAACTTATACATTTTTACAAAATTACTTTGCAAATATTGTAACATTTCAAAATTAGGTCGAAATTACGGTCACTTTTTTCACTTTTGCACGATGTTACGGATATTAGTTCACTGCTTTTACAGTTTCGTACTATAGAACTTACGACCTGTTTGAGCGGTCAAACATGGGTGTAGCCTCTCCGGTTGCAGAGTTATGACTGAAAAAGTAACGTAAAAGAGCGTTATTTTTGCCTCGCGTGATTACACGTGCCGACGCTATATCAAGCTCGAAGTCGTGTTAAGCCGCAATAGATATCACGCGTACATCTATGGTACCTCCGACTTTTGTATGCGTAACAGTAAGCGTTCGAAATCTACTCTGATTTCGCTACACACGATTTCTGGGAATGACAGTCCGTACCAAACGAACACGTATTCTACATCAAAATAAATTTTATAAAAAACACGAATTAATAACAAGGATTAAAAGAAAAAAAAATTAATTCTAGAATTATTTTAAATCAATGGCAGTTCCTATTATCACATATAGTAGCAAATCTTGAATAGGTACTAAAAGGAACCAAATAAAAGAAGTCAGGCTGCCAAAATTTGAAGGCCCCAAAATATTTGACCATAGTAATAATAATAATAATAATAATATATTAATACCATTAATAATAATAATAACAATAGTCGCAATGATGATAGATAAAAGGGAAGAATTAAACATCTCTGAAGTGCTGTATAAAATCTCAAGAGAATGTCCACTTGCAAAAATTTCTGCAGGTTACACTGCATAAACAAGAGGAGTAAAAAAGCCGATGTAGACCAATGTGGAGTCCACATTGTATTCCATGATCGATGAAAATTCATTTAAATTGAATTTTTTATTTTTATATACATATATTTATTTCAGGGCTTCGAACCGGAACTGAACCGAAAACTGAGAAAAACCGTTATTTTTGTCGAAACGAAAACCGGAGCTGAACCGAAAAAAATATCGGTTTAGATAATGTTTATGGGAGTGAATCAGAATATAAAATACATTTTGTTTAAGATTATTTTTTAAAATGATGTGCAAAAAAAAAATCGAGATTTTTATAATTGATAAGAAAAAAAAATCCGATTCTATTATTTCGGGGGGGGGTTGAACGCCCAGAACCCTCCACCCCTGGCAGCGGCCTTGGTATGATTATTGCAAAATAAGGAATAAAATGTTCTTCTAAATTATAGTAGAAAATAAATTTCTAATACAAATAAAAGCATTTAAAAATTTATCACTCGGAACAAAACCCGAAACCAAACAGATTTATTTTTTTTAACTGAACCGGAACAAAAACCGAAACGAAAAAAATAACGGTTCGAAGCCCTGATTTATTTAGGCAAAGTTTCGCGAGATCATTACTGAGTCGTGACACACCGATTGGAAAGCACTGAGTTAGATGTTTACATATTGAAAGTTCGGTCGGTATTTCTTTGGTTATATTGTAAATAATACACCTTAACTCTAACCATGCATGTTAAGAGGTTTAACCACAATTATCTTAGAACAAATGCTACCAACATAAAGCAAATAAAAGATCTCAAGGTATTAAAAGTGTGGGTAATGTTCTGTAAAATATTTTTAGAATTTATTATAAAATTAGGTAACGTTTTTGTGTTAAGTATAGGTATTTTAAACCAAGGTTTTATTTATGATTCTTTGACATATTGTACTTAATTCTAGTCCTTTTTTTCCTGCGCTGTTGGGAGTAAAAGCCGACTTTGGGCAAAGTTTGTGTGAAGGAGCATGTTGGTAACACTCGGACGGTGTAATGTATTTTTATGTTGGTACGGTATTTCAGTCCTTCTCGGAAATGGACGGAACTGTCACTAGTTTCTTAGTATCTTTTTGTGTTTTTCCAACAGAAATATTTAACAATACTTTGAGCTAATTTCTAAAAATTTATGTGTTGAAAAAGACATTATTTTAAATGCTGTTTGTTGTTCTGTTATCAGAAACTGTATATTTACCGGATTTTAATTAGGTAGTAGCTACAAAAAATATCTTGCAGCTCTTGAATGTGCACAGAAAGCATTAGGTATATTCGCTACTAAAATTACCGAATCAGGGCCACTATCATCTTCTGAACTTTTAACACGAAAAAGGATATTTATCTGTCAACGTATGTAAACAGTATTTGTTTATAATCAGTTTTTGGCCAAAATTAATGTTTTCTTGATGTATACAGTATATTTGAATCTATTTTATGCTTGTGCTAGGCTAAAATATAATACTTTCCCCTTTTATTGGATTACTTAAAATCTACACATTCCTTTACAAATATTACAGAAAGAGAACTGGTAAACACATGAAAATTGTCAAATATTTGCAAACAAGCATACTTTCGGAACATCCACATTAAATAACAAGGGGTATTAATTATGTTTACAATAGTTTAGTCAACATTAAACTATTTTCTTGCACATGTGAGGCCAGAGCCGCAGTAAGGGGGTGGGGGGGGACGGCCCTTAGCGCACTAAGGAAAAGGGCGCCGACATTAGCTTGACTAAGGGGCGCCACATTGCGAAGGTGAGGACCTTTTTTTTTGATCATCGCTTGGATTTTGGGAGGTAAGGTCCTTTTTTTTGCACATCACTTGGATTTTGGGAGGTGAGGACCACCTGTTTTTTGCCAAGGGCGCCAAAACACAGTTTTGCTCCTAGCGCAAGTTTTCCTTACTGCGGCTCTGTGTGAGGCAGGAAAAGCGAAGAATTCAACGTTAACAGATTGTTTAAAAACATCAGAAATTTCGTTCAATAAATAGAAGCACAGTTTTAGGAATTTTAATAATGAAGCTTTCTTTTTCACTTGTAGTAAAACGTAGGTATACACGGTATGTATTTATTAATTTTTAAGACTTTTTCTCGTTGCTATTAATATTAAATTGCAAAACTAAAAATGATTAGAAAACTATGCTATACACTGTAACTAAAGATTCATTGTATGGGCAGAATTTTTTATGATACCCATACACGCAATAACAAGTATTTAGTATTCTCTTCTTAAATTTATAACCAATCTATTCCTTAAATCCCTATTGAATAGGATGTGTTCATATTATGAGCAGAATACAATAATTGAACTGTTCTAGTAATTACTCATTTTTGTGTATTTTATTTTCTTATGTTTAATAGTTTAGAATTTTAAGTCCAATTTTGGCTATGCTGGTGGGACATATGTATTAAATAAATAAATAAATAAATAAATAACTTTACTCATTGTAAAAAACGGAGCGAGAATCAGTTAAAACAAAAAAGCACGTGCTGAACCACGAGTTAACAAAAAAAAATATCCTTTTATCAAGTTTTCGCCTTACAGCCGCTAGAGGGATTGATCAATTACTACAGCGGTTCCCAAACTTTTTTGACCGCGACGACCGGTACGAGGTGTTAAAATTTTTCGCGACCCACCTTATGAAAAAAACATTTATTTACAAAACAAATTTTATTTGAAAGCTGTATCTTTATAGTAATAAAGAGTAATAAATAGTAATAAAGAGTATAGTATAGTAATAAAGAGTATAGTATAGTAATAAAGAATATAGTATAGTATAAAGAGCACAAATACACTATTCTAGTGATTAACTGACGTAAAAAAAATAATATGTACAAAGAAAATCCTTTTTGTGTTTTTACAATTTTTTTCGCGACCCACACTTTGGGAAACGCTGAATTACTATAATAATAATATTAATGATTTTTATTTCAATTTCACATACATATACATTACAAGCGAACATACAATTACAAAATTGTGTCACATACATATGTGAATAGTAGTCACAGAGAGATAATGGAAGAAATAATAATGCTAATAATTATGGTTTTTACATATATGTAATAGCAATTGAAATAAATCGCCAAACAAGACACTGAAAAATCTATCTACTCTGATTACTAAAGCAAATAATAAAGAGAATTAATAAATATGATGATAATAAAAAATATTAAAAATGAACATAAAATAAAATCTGTTAATTGACGTCGTAGATGGTTTCTTCAATAAGGTGATACTTACTGGATTCATAAATTTTAAATTTGTAATTCATTGATAACGTCAGGAAGTGCATTCATTATAAATGGTAGCTCGAAGTAGTGTGGATAGCGGGTAGAATTTTTAGTTTATTTCGCGTACTGTATGAATGAGCAATTGGTGAAAACAAATGTTTGTTTTCATGTGTAAAAACGCACAAAGATAATATATATTCTGATGGCATAGTAAGTATTTCCAAGGATTTAAATGAGTCTCGATATTTTATTGAATCTACGATTCTTATCACGGGTTTTTGGAGGGTAAAAATACGTTTCTACTCAGTAGATTTTCCCAAGTGTATGATATTAAATTTTAAATGCCAATGGAAGCAAGAAAAATAAAGAGTTCTTAATACTCTTTTGCTGCATTGAATTTTAATAAATTTAAGGGCATATAGGCAGGAGCTAAGATTTTGACCAAGATTATCGATAACTATACTAATCAAGCTTCAAATATACAGGGTATTTCAAATTGATCGAACATAACATGACTAATCAAGGTCCTTATTCTGAAAAAATCAAAACTGAAACCCGTATTGCAAACATATGCAAATCAAAAATTTCTATCATTCTTGTATGAATGTGGTGGTAGATGTGGTCATTACTTGGCGTTCTTTTTCTTCTTAACCCCTTGCGTTTTGCAAATTTAGTAAATGAAAAATTTAAATGAAGTGACACGTTCAAACAAATTGAAACACCTTGTATTTCTTTTTTTTTTTCACATCTACAGTATAATTAGAAGCAAACGGTTATAGTAGATGGGGCGAGATGTGGATTAAGAATAGATTGATTAAGAAGATCTGTTGGCTTGTGGAAAGATCATGCATAGCTAAAGAAAGAAACGAAAACAGGTGTACAGTAGGTACCTGTACACCTGAAAGACTGCGTGACAAAAGTTCGACCTGTCCCAGTTGCAATAAGTCGCGATGCAGTTTACGAATTAACCGCTCTCACACGATAACAATTTTATTTTGACGTTAGACAGATTTTATTATAATTGTTGTTACATAAAATTCCAATATAATAACATTTATGACACATTTAAGATTATTCTAATTCATATGGTAGTACTACTATACTACTTACTATATTTTTAACGATAAATAATAAAAATTAACTATACATTTTAAAACGATATTAAACATCTACCTATTATGTGTACACAAATGTAATTATTAGATATGCCTAGAGTGACCAGATTTCAAAAAAGGTCCTCACCTCAAAAACCGGGACAATCGACCGTCCCGAGAACATTTTTCGGGACACCGGGACAATTGACCTAAAACCGGGACAATGGATAAACGGATGGTCACCATAGATATGCCAGTCTTTATATTACACTAGCAGGTGTATCCGTATCTCGTAGGGTTTTTGTTGATAAGTAAGATATTTCAAATGCATAGGTAGCACTACCGATTCAGAAGAAAATTCATTACAAAAGAAGAAACGTTTTTTTTTCTGTTCAATATAGTATTTAATAAGATGAATATTTGTAGGCAATGGGGAGCACTCCCCATCAGAGCCGGCGCTAGGATTTGCGAGGCCATGTGCGAGAAAAGCCGCGGGGCCTGCTGTTCAGATCCAAGTGAGGAGCAAAAACAAAAGGTACTCATCTCCATGCGCGGGGCCTATTGTTGAACTGCGGAGCCTGCTGTTCAGATCCAAGTGAGGAGCAAAAAAAGGTCCTCATCTCCATGCGCAGGCCTGTTTTTGAACCGCGGGGCCTGCTGTTGACCGCGGGGCCATGTGCGGCTGCACATGCCTCGCGCCGACCCTGCTCCCCATTCTGATACAGCCGATTTTTTGCTCATTTTGATCAGACTTCCTTTAGGGGGCCATTCTATTTATTCAGCCTAGGGCCTATAAAAACTTAAACTGAATATAATGAACAATTGAATATAATTTATAACATTTAAAATTAATAACACTAATTATGGGTACATTTAGGCATATCACATATGGAAGAAAATTAGCAATTATTGTTAATTTAAATATCAAATGTCACTTTTCAACATTACAGACGAACATTTAGAAAATGTTTTATGAATTATTTCTTTAGTTTCTTTAGTAAAAAAATATATATGTTTAAATATATATATTTTTACCGACCGTCAACATATATAAGGGATGTATTGTGATCATACCGATTTTGACATTTCGAGATTTCGATGGATCTCCACGAATTCAGGTACCTACATAACGTTTTGACTATTTTTAGCATGATGTCTGTCGGTCTGTCTGTACGTCTGTCTATCTGTCTGTCTGTCTGTCTGTCTGTCTGTCTGTCCGTCTGTCTGTGTACATGTGCAGAGCAAATTGAGCTAAAAGGATTTTTATGAAACTGAATATTTAAGCTTTTGACATCAATGACACGAGTTGATCAACTTTTGGTAAAAATCGGTTGACTAGAAATGGGAGTTTACTCGTGTCGATTTTAAAATTTTTGCGAATATTTAGCAACAGAAAAATATTTCGAAAAAATTTATTGAACAAAAGTTGCTATAAATGCAATAACTAATAACTTTTATTTGAGACTTTTTTTGATAAAACGAAAAATTTCGACAAATATTAGTAAAAAATTTAATTTTTTTTATAAGTCTCAATTTTTTCATACTTATATGCAGGGCCGGCTCAGAGGTCGGGACTTCGGGGATTTTTCCCGAGGCCCCGCGCTTAAAGGGGGATATTTCTAACAATTATTAGTAGCTAGGGCAAGTTTTTGACACCAAATGCATTATTTTCCCGAGGCCCCGCAAAACCCACAGCCGGCACTGCTTATATGTAACGTTTCCATGGTCATGATAAATAACATCTCTGTTAGAAAATATTAGGCCAAGTTATTTCTACTCTGCTGCTAGAATGTATTTTATACAAGTACTTTTGATGGCGGTCGGTCCTGTGGTGGACACAACTGATTTTTTTAATATTATTTATATAAAATATTACTTATATAAAAAATCTTTGAATTAGAAATAATAAAAATAAATATACGCAGATATATTTAGCCAGTTTAATGCAATTTTAATGTATAAATAAGATTTTAAATTCAGTTTTCCTTATTAAATTTTTTTAGGAGGATACTGACCCAGCGCCACCCTGTCTCAGCCGCAACTGACGGTAGTAACATTTCCCATTGATTGAAGCTTTTGATAATTTTGTTCAGCAAAAGCCCACTTCAATATATAAAAAGTTAGCTAGTGACAACTTAAGAAAATTTGAATTGCATTTAGTTCTGCTGAAAGGTTTGGAATAGCCTATAAGTGAGTAAGTAAATTAGCGAAATTCCTAGTCGGTAATATCGGCCGTTTTTACAAGGCAAACTTTTGTCCTATTACCTCCAGAAAGACCTGATACTTAACAGAGAAATACGGAGAATTTGTGCAAGTGAAACCAAATGTCAACCCGTCTGACAATACCTAAGAAGAGAGACATTACAAATATGAATAAAAAATTAATGATTTTTTTTTATAAGTATTAAGAACTCAAAATTTGAAATATAATCTATTTTATATCAGTGCAGTCACTTTGACAACAAAGTATTATATACATGTATATTTTTCTTTTTTATTCCATCTATGTCTTATATAATTTACTATAATACAAAAGATTTTTTTTATTTCTTTCCTAACAAGTTGCTCCGAAGAGGATAAATATATTAGGGACGTAATAATGTCCATACTAAAAACATGAGACCTGACTGCGCGAGATAGTGTCAGTTTCAAAAACATTCGACCAGTTCTTAACAAAGACATTTACATCTCATTTGGGAGAGGCTGAACCACGTTCACGATCCACAAACCTGCATCATATGAGATGGTCATTTTCTGGAAGTCAGAGGCGGGGATGAACTTTATAAAAAATGTTGATTTCATTATTAAGCATTTTAGTATGAAGACACGACAGAAAAATTCGCATGGACCAATTTGATGCTTTTGTAAGTATGTGTGTATATAAGAATGTTTACGAATTAAAAGCTGTTGCCCGATAAGTTTTTCCAATTTATTCAGTAGTTAATAGATTAAATTCGGACAAATAAAGAATTTATCTAAACAATTATTAAAACATGTAACGTTAGAATTTCAACTGTTTGAGTTTTATACATGGACGTCGCGCGTGCAATACCTCCTAACTCAGTGTTTCTCAACCTTTTCTGGTATGGGGCCCTGAAATTAGGTAAATATGGTCTGCGGTCCCCCCAATATTTATACCTCCAACGCGAACCGTTGTCATAGAAACGCATCAACCGATACATATACTACCTCGGGTTACGAATTTAATTCGTTGCGGAAGTTAGCTCGTAACCCGAAACATTCGTAAGTCGAAACGAATTTCCCCATAAGAAATACATAATGTAAATTCAATTAATTCGTTCCAGACCGCCAAAAATATTACTTTATAATAATAAAAATACAACCAATGTGCCCCAATATTATTTAATAATTCCAATCTATAATGTTATCGATCGTACGATGTCGATTGTACGATTCGTAACCCGAAATTTGTTCGTAAGTCGAGACAAAAATCTCGATTCGTAACCTGAAACATACGTAACCAGAGACGTTCGTAACCCGAGGTACCACTGTACTTAATTTGACCATGATATGGTTTACTTAGTTTAAATTTGTTGTCAAAGTAAGTATAATTTATTTTATTCGTTATGAAAGGTATATTTTTATCAATATAAATGTAATATATTTATAAATAGAGTACATTCGAGCAAAATTGAGCGCATTTCTATTATATTCTCATGCTTTGATCTTGTATGACTTCGCGGCCCCCCGGTTGGGAAACGTTGTGAAACTGACATTTTCTAATAAACTGCGTTTTTGATAAATCTGAATAAATTACATAAAAATCTATCTAGTAGCAAGTTATCTTATAGACCGGGAGCTCATGACAGTTTATGGTCTCCGATTTCAACAAGAATTAAAGTTTGTGTCATAGAACCCCTATAAAAAAATTGGCATGCGGCCCTCGTTGGCCCAAGGGTGGAAAATTTCGGAAAAGTTTTGTAAAAATATTAATCGCCAAAAATTTTTCCGAAATTTTCCTCAAAAATATTTGTTTAACATATGCAGTGATTTTACAAGTTCCTTTTTCCTCATTCTCAGGTCTAGGGGTTAATATCGTTGTACACAAATATATTTTGGGGTAATACCCAAAAACATTCGCCGACCACTGCCCTAACCGGATGTAACAGCAAGGCATTATTGCGCAAAGTAAATTAAAACAATTTTTTTTTTTAAGATTTCCAGATTTTGTTCTTATATAGTAAGTGAAGGCGGCAAACAGAGACCCCAAATATAAAATTTCTGAGGCATATTGTTTGTTGTAGGTAATCCTAAATGGTCAATTAAATAGTCAAAATGAACGATATATTCCAAATCATTTGTCGTGTGTTAAGTTTTAAGCTGCATTCAGAGCTTTTTAAATTAGTTGACTGTTCACTGTGCGTTGGAGTTAGTTTTAGTAGATAGTTTTAACGTTCACGGCAACGTTTACAGTTACGAAAATTAGTGCGTTACGAATAGTGCGACATGTATATGTCTTTAAACTAACTACGGTGGCTTCGTAAAATATTTATTATCTATTATCGATTTCCTAATTCTGCTGTCCTAGATTTTTACTAATTTAAGAGCTCTGAACGCAACTTTACAAAAACAGTGCACAAGTCATAGCCTATAGTAGACTAATTTAAGAGCACCGAACTAGGGTTGTACATCAAAGGCAAAACATCGATGTTTAACATCGATATTAACATCGTCGCTTACTATCGATGTTGAAAAAACATCTAAAGAAAGACATCGATGTTTCCGATACATCGATGTTTTATTAATATTAAAAAAAGCTATTTATTTATATTATATACGTTTTATTTAATAATGTAAAGATAAAATACGAAAAAAAGTAACATATAATACACAAAAAGCATTTTAGATTTTTAAACAGAAATATTATTTTTTAATAGTAATAATTTCACATTAACATTACCCAATGACCCAATATAATAATCATAATTTGTTCCTACTATTTAAACATTTCTAAAATGAAATATTGCATTTTATTATAATACTAATATAGTAATCTTAATGTTAATTTTATATTATTTACCATAAAAATAACATACTGTCATACACATTTTTTTCCCACTTTTTTAAGTTGAAATTAACTAACAATATTACATTTTTTTATAACACTAACATAGCAATCCTAATATTAATTTTACACTAATATTACAATATAATAATCCTAATAATAGTTTTATTAATAAATAAATTATAATTATAATTCCCAATACGGTAATTCCAGAGATTGGAGGAATAGCAACTGGGAAAGTGTCAACAAGACTCAAAACCCCACAAGTTTCTTGGCGTCGTTGGCATTGTTTGCAAAAATTAGAAGTTTCTTCTTATTTTTTCTTATTCTGCTAACTGTTACGAAGAATAAGAACTAACACTATTAGAAGGAAGGAATGCGGAGAGGTAAGACAGAACTGAGAACAGGAAGGGAGAGACAAAGGAGGAGGAAAGAAAAGAGGGAAGAGAAGCGAAAAAGAGACGAAAGAGGGACAGAAGAACTGGAGTCAAGTAGGAAGGCGACCAGAGACGGAAACAGAAAAAAAATAGGATGAAAAAGAGGGACACCGGAGGAAGAATGAAGAATAAAGAAGAGATTACTGCCATAAACCCATTACCGCATTGCTAAGCTTCTTAACAAGAGTGGCCATTTCATTTGGAAATACTATACTTAATTTTTTCCAACATTTTTAAATTTAACAGTCTGGGTGTTAGAATAGTAGATGATGGTGTTATATTTTTTTGAAATACTTTTGAGTAAAAACACAAAGAAAAATTTAAAGTTTTTCAAAAATTACATTTCGTTACTTAACATACGCTTAAAGATACGTAAAACTATATTTAAACAAATACTTGTTATTAAGTTTAGATTAAAAAGTAATGTTCAAGTCAGGGTGTTAATGGATTCGTCACAATATGGAGCCGTATAATTTTAATGGTTTTAAAATGGTATTTATCTCCCGGAAGTCTAAGGTATAATTGTCTTCAACACTTGTAATAACTTCATTTTACCAAGGCACAATTACAAAAAGAAAGCATCCTAGCAAATACAGTGTTTAAAACATTGGCAGCATTGCTGTAAAAATATATTTAGGCATAACCACTATTAACACATGTTCAGTTCTAATTGTCGAAAAGCAAACCATTATCGTTTGTCGAATTATATCGTAGTTTGACTAGTTATATCGTAATATCAATAAGCTGGCTTAAGGGTCAATTCTGTGCACCCCGTAACGCGTTCCGGAAGCAATCTATAAGCGTTAAGGGTACCTATAGGCAGTAGACCATATTAGTAACTACGTCACAAAATGGGCTTTCGTGCTGCCGTCTAACGTTGGTTTCTTTTTATTTGAATTAATCATGTTGTTTTTTTTTTTTTTTAATTTAATTTTGGAAGTATAAATTAAGTTTTCAAAGTAAGAAAATGCTTCACATCAAAACTACAAGTCAATATTAATTTATTAAAATTCTTATTTAATACATAATTTAATATAATAATTTAATATGTCATTTTTGCAGAACAATATTATTTTGCAAATTAATTTTGAAAAATTTACGTTAATAATCGTTATTTTGGCAAGTAACATAGCAATAAGTCTGTTCGCTATTTCTAAATAGTTTGAAGGAACAATATGTTGTTCTTATTTTATCCATTATTATTTTTCATTTGCATCTGTCAAAAAACGAAAAAAACTGCAATTAAGAATGTAGCTCTAATAGTTCCAATTTGGAGCAAAACAATACACCATTATGCATTCTGAAACAAAATATTAATGTTTATTTAGATTTAATTAAGTAAATACTAAAGATATTTCGATTTTCATATTATTTAAAAACGTATCCTATAGATATATCTTCGAAGCCTTATTTATATGTTTATAAAAACATTCTATAATATACAATATCTGAACTGTATATATTAATATATATCAAAGATATATATTTTTTGCTCCAAAATTGAAAATATTCATAAAATTAAGGTATACTAAATATGTCAAAAAATTCCAAAGGAAACCATTGTCAGATGGCAGCACATGTATGTGACGTCATACTAATATGGTCTATTGGTTGAATGCGCGTAATGTAACATAAATATTACGGGTATGCGCAGAATCAACCAACTGCCTATAGATACACGTAACGCCTATAGCTTGCTTACAAAACGGTTTACGGGTTGCACAGATTTCACCCATTACTTCCAAAGTGGCTATGAAACTCGGTAATTATACTTGTTTTATTTGGGATTTACTTCTTTAATAAAGTCAATAACTTTTTTAATTTTTAAATTGGACCCACAGTTCCCTTATTATTTGTCACAGAAAAATACATTTTCTATGCAACAGGCTTTAATAATATACGGTTTTCCATTTAAAATGATATATTTTTTTAATAACTCTTATTTGTTGAGTAAAATACTTCATTTTTCCTAACAGCGCCCAAAAACATTGTGTATAAATTTTTGCTATAAAGTAAATAATAAGTTAGATATTTAAAGTTTTATTTGGCGTCCCCTCACAAATCCCCAAATGTTCCAACTGAAAAAATATAGAGAACAATAGATATGTGTTTTCTTATTTTACAATTTTTTGTAAAATACGTTTTTGCTCTAAAATAAATAATAAGTTAGACAAGATTTTAGTTTAAGAGTGTCCCTCATAGTTCCCCAAATATTCATCCAACCAAAAAAATGGATAGAACAAAATAAAATTGTTTTCCTATTTGAAACAATTTTGTCAGATATGTTTATGCTATAAAATAAATAGTACATGAGATATTTCAAGATTTCAGTTTAAAGATGTCCCCCCGTAGTTCTCCAAATATTCATCCAACCAAAAAAAAGATTTATTTTATTATTTTAAACATTTTTGTCATATATGTTTTGGCTGTAAAATAAATAATAAGTAAGATATTAAGGATTTAAGTTTTAAGATGCCCCATGTAACTCCCCAAAAATTATCCCAAAAAAAATTAGAACAAAAAAGATGTATATTCTCATTTTAATTTTTGTCATTTACGTTTTTGCTGTAAAATAAATGAAATATTTGTTTTTAAGGTGGAATCTCCGCATAACTCCCCAAATATTCATCCAACAAAAAAATTTGTTTTCATATTTTAAACATTTTTCCATATACCTAGGTAGGTATGAATTTGCTGTACAGTAAATAATAAATGAGAAATTACAATGTTTTGACGAGGCGTTTCCCATGGCCTCCAAAAATTCATCCTAATAGAAAAATGTAGAGAAACAAAAACATATATTTTTCTTATTTTTAATAATTTTGCCACATACATTTTTGTTATTACGGCAATAAGAAATAAGATGATTCAAGTTTTATTATTAATCAGAAACCCCCCCCCATTTAAATAAAAAAATTGAGTTGCCATATGTGAGAATGCCGGTTTAGTTTTGTAATAAATCCAAATTACGTCAAAATATATACAGCAGTTTTTCAGCAAAATATGTATCTCGGATAGAGAGGATTTTTTGGTGGATATTATCTTATACTCACCTGAAACGTGTAGAAACAAAAGTATGAGTACGGAAAAATAAAAAACATACAATTTCCAATTAAAGGAAAAGGCAATTTATAAAATAATTAATAAATGACTAGCACAAAAATGTCTAGTATAGAAATACTTATAATATTAAAAATTCCCTGTTAATAAACAATCTTTTTGTTGTTAATATATTTATAATCAAAATGTAATTTAGTAGAATTCCATTAGATTATGAAGCAAAAACATCTTATTCTTTTAATAATTTGATTAAGTTATCATATAAGAGACACGCGTACCGAATCGTGGTTATTTCAGCGCCTATATAATTAAAGGCGGTCTTAGAATTAGAGTGGAGGCTGTCGTACAGGTTATGCTAGCTTTATCTGCCCTGCCGAGTGTCGAGAGAGTCCGTTCCAAACGCTCCTAGGCACTAGGCACTCCAATCTTATTCGTACTTCACTTGCCTCTTGATTTCTATCAAAAAGAAAACTATGTAGAAGAGCAATTCATACTTGATAAATATTAAATTCAAATAATACTACTTGCTTTTTCAAACCCTCACATCAGCTTGTTACGTAGTTGGCAACAATGTTAAAATCGATTATCCAGTCATAGGCCGCGAACATACAGAAAGCTGGTAAATCAGCGCTGACAATCGGTACCGAAAACTAGCGTACTGGGTTACTGGTTGAGCACACGCTAAACGCTGATTTTGCATGTGACACTGACAGATGACATAACCTATATATTTAAGTTTTTATTTATTTTTTCCTATTTATCGTACATTTTATAATTATATTGGCCTAGCATAGAGTGAACGCTACTTTTGAAAGTGTATAGCTACTCTTTTGTATATTGGCTCTATTATATGTTGATATAAGTGAAAATGGCGAGTTCTGATTCATCTTTGGATGGGTTGTTCCTAACAGAATCAGTATATTTAAAAATGGAACCAAAAAGAAAAGGCAAGTGGGACGTAAATATGGGGAATACCACCACCTTTTTCCTCAATTGAAAGAAGATGATGCAAGATTTTTTAAATATTTTTTTGTTTCGACGCTGACAACAAGCTGCTTAACCCTTTGAGTACCGATTTATTTATTATCCAACTCAACAATAAGAAATGTGAAGAGGGGAGTGGAGGGGAGTGGTGAGGAGCGACACTATGCAAGCAGTTTCATGCGACACAGTGCGAGCGACTACTGTACATGATAATAACCTTGTATAAATTGTTTAGTACGAATGACGAGTCAGACTCGTCAACTGTAACTTTGGCTATACATACGGATGACGAGTCTCAGTCGTCAAATGTACCCAAAGGGTTAAACGTTTGGATAAGCGGGGCCGACACCGGCTGGCACCGATCAGTACACAGCGTGTGCGGTTATATTTGAAAACATGGACAGATACTGCGGCAGATCAACGCTTGTTGTCAGTAAAGCCGGTGCCGGCTTTCTGTATGTTCGTGGCCATAGGAACCAGAGAATGGTTTCCAATTGACGTAGATGTATAACGTACAACGTAGATTTTGTTGCTTTGGTTTCCAATAAACTTAGATTATCGTGTCAAAACTCTTTAAGTTAACCTCTTTATAAAAGAAGTTTCTTAAAAAGTGTCGAATAACATGTATTTGTCGAATAATATGGACGACGATTTAGCAATGCTAGCAATTTTTATTGTTACTGTTACGCTAATTATTCGCAAACAACGTCATAAACACAGAATATCTAAAGCACGATGGTAGTTTAGACCAATTTTGCAACCAGGGCCACCACGTTGGCGTCAGCCGCTCGTGTACAAACATCCATAAGACCGGCTTTTCTAGAATCGAACCGAATGTCGCCCGTGCGTTAAGCTTTCATAAGATCGCCCTCTTCTAGTAGGGTTCTATACAGGGGCGTATTTCCCACTAGGCGTTGAGGCGCATGCTGGGGGCCTACCTAGGCCCTCCAGGGGGGCTTCTCAGGGAAGTTGCGCATCGGGCCTCCGAGTGGGCTAATACGCCCCTGGTTCTATAGAATCGACCCCAAATTCCGCCAATCTGCTGCGTCGCCCGTGTGCAACGCACACGTTGCGGTCCTGTTCGCCGAAATGTTTCCACAATTAGTTTATTTATTATATATTAAACAATACATATTCATTATTAATAATACCTTATAACAATAATCTAACCATGGTAATTATTTATTTCTTATTTCAATACCGTGAACCCAACAAATGTTGACAAGTTCTATCTATCTACATACGACATATTGAGTATGTTATGTCATTTAATATCATTCTGTCCTATGGACCGGACGTAAAAACATAGAGGTGAAATATAAAAATACGAATATTCTACGACGTAGAATCTGCGTGAACGTTTCTACGTCTACGTCCATCTACGTCTGATTGGAAACCGTAGCATCCATTTTCCTATTACTTATATTTTCACGTAGACGTAGAATTTTACGTTCCTACAATTCAATAAACTTTCACAAAACTAAAAAGTAAACTGAATTTTTTTAATCATAGAATGACTTTTTATCATGATAGATACTTGCGTTTTATGGATTTCTTTTATGGGCGTCCCACGATTTTATTTTTTTGTCACATGACCAAGATATGATAACAGAATAAATAAAATATATTTTTTACTTTTTAGCCAATTTCTAAATGAAATTGTGTAATTTAAAAAGTTTTATTTTATAGATTTGTTACTTGTTAAATGCAATGTTCAAATTTCTCTGTTACCCATGGTTTTCTTGCTCTAGAATACGTGTCTGACCCTAATAATAAAAATAAAAATTGCAGATTAACAAAACCGATTAATCGGAAAAATGACCGATATGGCCGATTACCGATCATCTGCCGATTAATCGGTGAATGCCTAGTTTGGCCATTATAGTTCCCTGATCTGAACCCCCACAGAACTATTGTGGGATGAATTCCATATAATAAAATTCTTCTTGTTATTTTTGCTTGGGCACTGAAAGTCAGTTTACTTTTGGCCTCACTAACATAAGTCCTCCATCTTGATCTGTTCATTGTCAGGTTTTGCCATACGCCCTGTATACCAACACTTGTTAGATCTTCGGTAACTAATCTCTCCATCTCTTGCGAGCTTTTTCCACTGGTCGACTGGTATCTTCCTTCCCGTATCTTCCTAACCATTCTGCCCTCCCTTATCCTCATAACGTGTCCTATACACTGTAATCGTCTACCTCTCACTTCTTGTGTGATACTCGGCCTTGAGTATAGTTCTCGGATATCTTTGATCTTACGGATTTTCCATTCTCCATTAATTTGAATGGAACCAAAGATTCTGTGTAATATTTTATTTTCGAAAACTATGAGCTGTTGTCGATCTAGCTTTGTTAAGATCCATGATTCGGAGCGATACATAAGTACGGGACGTACTATAACTTGAATATTCTGCAGAATTTTATTGATAGATAGATATTTTTATTATTCAATATTATTTACTACATGTTATCTTACAATAATTAACTTTTACTTAATAATAATTATAATTTTCGCATTTCGGCTTAAAATCTACTCTCATTCTCCTTTAATTAATATCTTCATTGACTCCTTTCCTTAATTTCCTCCCTTCTGTTTTTCATTTCTTTCATGCATTCATACCCCCTTCCTGTTTCATCCAAAATTTCCTTTCTCGTTTCCGTTCTGTATCGTATTTCTTCACATTCTTTCAAGAAATATTCCATTGTCTCCTAACCTTCACTGCACATTCTACATGTTGTTTTTTCCTCTTTCATACAAAAATTATGGTCCCTCTCCTCATTTCCACATCTAAATCTCGCTATCACTTTTTTCTTCTCTCTACTGCCTTTTTCTGTCAAATACTGTGGTTTTCTCATCGTCCAGGTCTTTTCATATTTGTTGTTATATCTTGATTCTCTTATTTTTGTATCTTGCTCCGTTTGTTGTATGTCGATCATTCGTTCTGTTACTTCGTGACCCATTTCTTCTCCGTTCATTCTTTGTAGTCTTAGAGCTGTTGTGAGTAGCCACAATATTCATACATTTCCTTCCTTTCCTTTTCTCATCTTGATAGTGGCTTTCCTTGTTGATCCCGTTTTTCCATTTCCCTCCAGCATTCATGAAGAATTTCTTTTTCCGGGTGTTTAATTATATTCACTTCATACTTTATGGCTTTTCTGACTGCCTCTATTTTTATTTTCTTCATTTTCGTTTCTTCCAGTATAATGCATGTTGGTGTGTTCGTGTCTAATCCCAAAATCCATTTTAAGTATTTTATTTGTACTCTTTCTATATGTTCTCTTTCCGCCCATCCCCATACTTCTGCTCCATACATTATTATATTCTTTAGCAACGCCTTTTACAACGTAGAATTTTATTGTAATTATGCTATAATATGTCTATTAACAATCCAATAATACAGACTGCATTATTGGAGTATTTCCAAGTACGAATACAATACTAGGATTAAAATAAATTTTCTTAATTAAAAAGAGAGAACGGAAAAAAAGTAATATGTTCTCTTTAAAAGAGATACCCTGGCAATCCTAGGGATAACAATATTATTTAAGTTTCATTACTATAACTTTTTTGTTCTAAAATCGCTAATTGTTTATTTTTCATTTCAGGTACGTGGAATTTCAATTTAAAAATAAAAAGCCGAAAACAAACGAGCTATTTGTACGTAACTCTATCTGTTTAATCTTTCATCACAGGCATTGTATGATTCGCATTTGTGGTTTCTATAACACAGAGACCAGAGTTGATAACTCAATTTCTCGTGACGTTCCAACATCGGATCCTACAATCTAGAGAGAACATCTCTTCATCTCTGTCAGTTTAATGGGGGCAACTTATAAGTGTGTCTTTGTCGCACATCGTTGCGTGTCTGCCCCAGGCTCTTATTACCTACGGCTCACTCTATTATTGGTCTTTTTTTAACTTATCGTTTATCTAAAGGAGTTTTTCTAAAATCTCTTTCATATGGTGTAAAAATTGACATTGCTTAGAGAATTTAACAGCTATTTCAATCTAAAACAATTAATGTGAATAAATTGTGAAGAATACACTATTTTGAATAAATCTATATAAATAAAATAGGCGGATGTATCTAAAGATACAACCTCTACAATTTTCGTCCGGATGGAGTCTCCGATTTTACTTCATAACTTCCAGTTTTTTACAATAGCCATAAAAGCAACAAAAAAAAGGCTCAAGTCTCTCCTGATTTTCAAACATGAGAAGGTTGCATCTCCAAATTTTGAATGTTGAAACGTTCAAATATACAGATTTTGGAAAATGAAAAGGTCGAGTCTCCTGATTTTGAAAGAGTATTAAAGGCAATGAGCATGTGACTTACCGTGAGGTAGAGGCATTTTTTGGCATATCGCAGACTGCAATACATTTGATTCTGCATGAACATTTAGCTGTGAAAAAGATCTGTTCCCGATAGATTCCGCATAATTTGACCGAAGCTCAAAAAAAGGCTCGTGTTGATTGGTGTAAGGGAATGTTAAAAAAATTCAATCTAGGCACTGCAAAATCCGTATACAACATCATTACAGGTGACGAAACTTGGATTAATTCATCTGAACCGGAAACTAAGCAACAATCCACTATTTGGGTCTTCCAAGATGAACCGAAACCCACAAACGTTGTTCGTTCACGAAGCATTTTCAAGAAAATAATCGCTTGTTTATTCGGTTGTACTGGACATGTCGCAACAATTCCTTTAGAGGATTGGACAACAGTTAATGCTGAATGGTATAGAACAATTTGTTTGCCAGAAGTCATCGACAAAATCAGGAAAAATAACCAAAAACGTCGCATCATTCTTCATCATGACAGTGCAAGCTCCCACCCAGCACGTTAGACAATTAAAAAGATCGAATTAATGTCTCATGGCCCGTATTCACCTGATTTATCCTCTAACGACTTTTTTTGTTCCCCAATGTCAAACAAAAAATGGGTGGACACCGATTTGCATCACCTCAAGGAGCTGTTGAAGACTTCGAAAACCATGTTTTTGAGATACCAGCTTCAGAGTGGAAAAAATGTTTCTAGAATTGGTTTGAACGCGTGCAAAAGTGTATAAATCTTAAAGGCGAATATTTTGAAAAGCAATAAAACAGTTTGTTCAAAAAAAATTTTTTTTTCTTTCTTAGTTTTTGTAGAAATAGCCTTCTAGCCAAATAGCCCTCGTATAAGTGAGTACTGACACTCAATTTTTGTTTAGAAATTTACAAAATAAATAACAGTAAAGCATTTTCAATACAAAGTCCTTATAAAATTAATATATAAAGCTTAGTTTCATACTTGTTAGTATAACAAAGTATGTACTTATTCTGCTAATAGTTGTACAGGTGTACTAGAAAAGAATACACATTATCTCATTTAGAAATGACAAAAAGCCTTTTTAAAAACTGTCCCAATCGATTTCCACAGGTATTAACGCGTTTCTCCTTTTAGAATTGTACGATTTCACATAATTCTTCACGAATTGAGTTGGCTATTGGCGTGAACACACGCTGAGAAAGACACCCGCTGGTTTTCAGCATTTGACAGAAATGTACCCTTGTCTAAAGGCTGGTTCAGGCTAGATAAATGACAGGATGTTGCCGAGGGGTTTTTATAAATGTTTACTCGGAATGGACAACCGAGTGAAATTCTTCCTTTTTTCTTCACCTTAATTAGGTGAGAGAACTTTGGTTTTCAAAAGAAAAAACTAATTAAGAACCACCCCACTTAATCAAGACTTATCTTAGATGAATTAAGATAAATAAAAAAATATATACAATTATATATAAACTAACCCCTAATCTTTTTTTAGTTAATCTTCAGACCATTTAGTCTTCTACAAATTTTGAGGACATCATTCCACTATTATGTTTGACCAGAGGTTCCCAACCGGTGTGTCGCGACGCACTAGTGTGTCGCAAGGGCGGCTCAGATTTATTTTATCAGGTCAGGTTTATTAAATCAATAATAAGTGAAATGTATCAAGTTTTTTAGTTAGCGAGTATATTATTAGTAATATTTGTATTAATACAATATTACTGTGGTCCCGTTTCTTTGGTTTAAGCGGATCTAAATGGGAGTTTCGTTTTTTAGGATATCACGAGAAGGGAGCTTATAGAACATACCATATTATTTTTGAAGATCGGCATAAAACAATTATCCCGTATAACTAAAATCACATTGGTAAACTACAAAAGAACTTGGGTTCATGTTTACAACCACGTTGTAAACAGTCAACGGTCAGTGGCGCATACATACGTTTAAGTACTAACTATAAATAAGTATACTTGTTATAGTTAATCCTTTAAGTAAGATGCGTAATGTGAAAAACTAATCCCTACGGCTATGGGTTGATACGCCTAGTTATATCACTTCTATTGTAATTTTAAAGTTCCCTAACTTTTATTATTTTATTGCGATCTTCAAAACTAATTTGGTACGGACTATATCTAGGTTATTTTATGTTTAATGTTGGCACGTCAATATTTAAAATTCCTACTGGCAAACTATGGAAACGAGTGACATTTAATATAAAAATATAATATAATCTGTTTCTTTGGTTTAAGCCGAACCATATTTTGAAAACTAGTAACTTTTAACGATTAAATGAGATAAAACTGAGCTCTGAAACAATTTACGAAAATAAAAATTCCATTTTATTTAATCGTTTCGTTTAAATGTTTGGAATAGCCTATATTTATACATTTTTGGAAGACAAAAAATTAAGAAACAGGAAATTTGTATTAAGAATGACACAAAAAATGACAGTCAACTTAACCTAAAATTTGCAATGTAAATATGATTTACAAAACCTTAACAAAACGGTCAAAAGTCCGTACCTATCATTAAAGTTACTAGATTTCAAAATCTAGTTTTTTTTTCTCTATATCATAATTCACATTAGGCTCTTTACTCCTAGGAAATATAGGTTTTCGATCCCTTTTTAGATGGGATTGAATATTGTCCGCGCCAGTCACGCGAATTATTAATATTTATGTGGGAGGGTTCTTAGTCCAACATTATTTTTAGTTTAGTTACGGAATAACATTGGAACCATCTGTGTCGTGTTAATTTTTGTACTCAGTTCTGCCTGTACGCGATCGCCGTTAGATAACCTGCAGTGTTGCAGTTCACGAATGTATGTTAAATACATTCGTCTCTTGTCTTAATTTATTTTAGTCGCTCATTTCGGTTACCGCATCATCTGAGCTCTTAGTATCGTGCTTCTTTAAGCAGAGGTAGAATTAGTCTTGTTCTATCTCAATTCGTTTATTCTGCTTTGTTGTTGTGAATGCATTTTACGTATCCATTCACATTCGTGTGTGTTAGTACATTTCGCGAATAACCGGTGTGGACTTAATCAGTCACTCGTGAAATCGATCGTCACTGTGTGTCCAAACTCTCCATTCCAGACCTGGTGTATTATAAAGCCTACAGCAACTCAAAGTGCCCTCAGCGTTCATCAACCTGTATATATTCAATCCCATTCTACAATTTGAGATTGCGCTCAATAAAGTCCATTCGCTTTATTTCACGTTTTTCATCCAGATTTTGAACCCTGCCTGAAGACTGTCACGAACATACTCCTCAGAGCAGGAACCTGGTCAATGTCTCCGTCTGGGAATATTGCAGAGATCCGTATTTAACAAATATAACCTACCTTTTTTTACATTTGTAAACAAATAACTGGCAACACAGAAAATTTATCTACTACGTAATTTCCTAATTATCGTGAAATAACTTTAGCAACTTCGTCTGAAGAAGCCGTTTCAATTCAAAAAGGAGCCAGTGACAACATTGTGTATGAGCGAAACTAAAGTGTTGTCAGTGGCGGTATTTATTGATAACAACAAATTATAACACAACGATACTTAAACTTCCAAACCGAATGATGCTACGAAAATTCCTGTTAACTGACCGATAACCTAGTAACGAATAATAGTATGAAATTTTCGTAGCATACATTACGTCAAGGGCTTTTTCTCTATTAAAACGGACTCTACCTCCACGCTACGCTACTTGGCTATATTTAGTTCACTGTCTATTTAACCGTTTGAAATTTATAATTTTTATGTGACACTTATTCAAACTAATAAAAAATATTCCCACAAAATTCTAGTTTACTTAACTCTTAATATGATACACACTTGTTTGTTGACAAAGATAACAAGTTAAAAATTCTTATATAATTTTTCTATTTATTTTTATTACGTGGTCTGACAAAGAGCGGTCCGTCAGGAAATAGTAGGCTTGTCCAGGTACAGGTTATAGTATAAAACACCTTGGAATCCTGTTACCAACACTTAAAATATTTTTTTGTTAAGAGTCTAGTGTTTTGGATAGGGGTTTTATATAGTTATTTAAATTTTTGAAAGTTTTCTTTACCGACGTATCTCATTTATAATCTTAGTTATATTTATTAAGGCACAAAAAAATTGTACATTCATGGTACACCCGATACAACTCGGTTAAGTTACTAATACGAGGGTTGCCTTTTATATTTCGGGATTTGAGATCAAAAACAATTATTTATCAACAAAAGTGGCTTTATTGTCTTGCAAAATATTCTCAATGAAGATCAGTACACTTTTACATGCGTTAGAACTAATTTTCGAAGCATCGGATAGGCCGGATACAACCACTACTATCCGGCGGTACCAAATACCTGGACAATGGAATGAAAATGTACAAAAAAAAAAAAAATAGAAGAAAATTAATATATAAACTATTCCAAACCTTTAGGCGGAACTAAATGGAAGTTTATTTTTTGTTGTCACGAGCACACTGTTTTCTGATTGAAGAGGGTTTTTGCTAAACAAAATGATCAAAAACCTCATTTAACCGATAAAAATTACTAGTTGTCAAAATCTAGTTCCGCTTAAACCAAAGAAACAGGCTATACAACTAAACAAGTTTATTTTGACGGTCTTTTAACAGTAAAATAAACTTTCCTCTTGAGTAGTATAATCAGTAATTAAATGTTCTTTTTATGCAATAAATTTTACCTACACCTAACTTTTACCACAAAAAGCTAATAATCAAAATTAATTAATTTAAAATTATGATGCAAAAACACTTCTCTGCTGTTTGAGGAAGTAAACGACTTCTCTTAGCTTCGTAGACATTACCCGCCTCCGAAAAGAGCATTTCACTGTAAACAGAGCTATTTGGTGCACATAAATATATGGCAGCAAAATTGATTATTATTTGCAGCCTACTATACATTGGGCAAGGTTTCGCGTAAAACTCTGGCACTGTTTAAATACTGATCAATTTCTGCTGCTGTGACATTTTTTCTACAGGAGTGCTTGATGCTTCATTTGCTGCCTCCTCAAGACAAGTCCAAAACACATTTTCAGTTTCATCAGTTATTTTAAGGTTTTTTCTTGGTGAAAATCCGTCGTTGCTGCTGCTATCGTCATCCAAAGAAATTCTAAAGGCTTCTACTAATATAGTTTGACGAGCCTTTTCGGATTGGTATGAGTAAAAAAAAAATGTTACACCTCGAATCCAGGAAAGTCGCAAGGAAGTAATGTTTATTATCATTTAAATTATGAAATCGTTTTTCCAATTCGGTTTTTAATGAAATTTTCATAATTTTCAATTTGTCATTTTGTTAACGACTTCCTCCTTTTGTAAGTATCGCAATAAGATAGTTACGTGGGGTAAATCAATTTATTTCAACCTTGAGACGTTCAGTCAAACATATGACGCCGGATAGTTAGTCCGGATAACCGGCCTAACTCTAACTTTCAGCCGAATATCCGGTATCCGGCTAACCGGCCAAAACACTATCCGCTGCATCACTAATTGTGAGTTATTTATTAGTCTGGGCTATATGGCCTCGCAAACGTTTTGCAGTACTATCAACCCTAAAAGCCTGTCATACATATCTTTGATATAAATATCTTTTACAGTTTAGCCGCCGTAACAATTGTAATGTGCCCCACGCTAAATTTTCCCGACTTATCAAAAATATCAAAATTTTTCTTAATTTCTCAAAATCCTGTTGTCATATCGTGATATATAGCTTGCATAAAGAGTTAAAAATTTTCTAGTAAAATGTTCAATACGCTGAAGAAACCCCCATCAAAATCGGTTCAATCGTTTTTAACGGTAACGTATACAGACATTTACTTTTATACATTTAGAAAAGAGAAGAGATATATATAGGTATGTCCGATAATTAGTATGCTTAACATTTTTCTTAAAATAAGATCTACAAGTGTTTATTTTAGTTACAAGTGCGTCATTTTCGTCAATTATGCACGCATATGACACATGCAATGCAGTTCATGCATACTGATAAGTGAAAAAATGCTGTCCTTCGAAAATTATTTTGTTCGGTTAATGGCCCTTGTTTGGAACCTAAGGGGCCGTTATTAAGGCTGTTTTACATTATACTTCCCAGTAAACTTTCAAACTTCTGCCACCATCAAACTTTTTAAACTTTTTTCTGTAGTAAAATTCGTAAAGTACTGTAGGCATAAAAATGACCTTGACAGTGATAGCTACTGTTGACAAGTTAAGGCTGTTTTACATTATACTTTTCAATACACTTTCAAACTGCTGACGTCATTCAAAAGTTTAAAACTACCGTCTGAAGTAAAAAACATCAGAAATAAGCCATCAACGCGATCTGTCGTTTGTTACTTCTCATTGCCAACCTCACAATTTGATGTGACATATACAAGTTTGGTTATAATAACCGATTTGCAAATATTGTTGAATTATACTAGTTTCCTCTTAATTATATGCCAATATATGTTTTATTTGTTGACGAAATAAACTACTTATTATTTAATATAGTTTTTATTTACAAGACACAGTCTCAGAAAAAGTAAAATAGTACAGCATAAAAATAATTGATATATTGAATCAGTTGATACGCCTGAAAAATTATCGATACGTCAAACAAAATAGCACTGAAAATAGTTTCAAAAGTTTTGTTGGATGTCAGATAGCAGGTACCCAGATTTTTTTTCTGTAAGGAACTCACGTTCAATTACAAGAAAAATGTGTCTCTTAAAAGCGTGTTTAGCGAGGAATCAAACCCCTGAACACCTTCCTAGGTGCGCGCCTGTCGCCTGGCCCTTAGGAGCGAAGTATTACTTTAAGCAGATTTTACGCACGCCAGTATTCTAACTACAAGAATATGAAAAATTTGCTAGCGGCTAGCCCATTCTGACGTATTTTATTCGTAGAAATTTTGTACTAAATAGTACCAAACACAGATTCCTTTTGTGATAATATTTTTAAAGGTTTAAATTAGCATAATATTATGTTTTGATTGATGAATAAGGTTCACTCCTTTTAGAAAACGTCTCACATCATTTATTATTAAGTATTGTAATATAATAAATCTTTGCGCGGCGTAATTTTTAAGAACATAACCTCAAATAATTACTTGAAGCTCCGAGTAAAATTAATTCATCATGCGTTTTATGACTTATACGTAGTGGTTGACTGCACACAAACAGGATTGGACTAAAAACAATATTCACTGATACAAAATAGCTCTAAAAACACCTTAAACGAAACAATAACCAAAACATTTGGGTAAAACATGTATAAATTAGCTTTGAGCACTGTTGCCAAAACTAGATAATAAAAAGAACTAAATATATCTACATATTTTACAAGCCCGCCCCTGTGTTTTCCTGTAATATTATGCATCAATCAGTATCAGTTTGCAAGCTTACACCGTACCAACATACTAACGTCCTTATTAAATATTAAACATATGCTAACTACGCTGCACTTGCTCAAGGTACTATTACAACGTATAATAGAGATATTTCGTTTTTTAAAGTTGGCACTGTATAATGGAGAAATAAAATCAAACGGTTTTTGCAAATAATTATTAGCTATTTAAGGAAAAACATCAGTAGCAAAGTATTATTATATTAATTAAATCTTCAATTAAAACTTAAGTTAAAAAAAAAAAAAAAGGTTATTTTCAAACTTTAAATGGCAGGTTTAACACCTCAAGTTTCTCGTACAAATAATAGTTAGTTAGTTAAAATTTTTGACGCACAGCAACGATGGTTATTTGCGCCTTTCAAAATTAATAATCTAAACATCAAATTAACAGTGAATTTTTATCTATTTTAAATACATTTTTAATAGTAAAAATTTTATCGCTCAATATTAACAGAGTGAGGATGTTAAATCAGGCGGAATGCGTACAATAAAAGCAGAAAAATATATTTAATGTTTGTTTGATAATTTGCAGTTTTTATTGCATTTATTCCGCCTGACTTAGTATTGCCTTACTCTTATAAGTACTTAATAATAGTTATGAGCCAACAATTTTCCATATTCTTTAAACATATTTGTGGCTCTCAAAAAACATTTATATTTAAATAGTGTAGAAATTACACGACAACAGTTTCTTCGATATGATATGTCTTATAGCCACCTTTGTTATAAAATACTGCACTTGATGATAATTTAATGCCACTTGGTACAAGCGTTCTTTACGAAAATATCATTTTGACCCGCAGCACCTATTTGTGTACCACGGTGGATTTAAGTTGACAGCAAATACCACCAAGTACATTAACTATAAATAATTTTCTAAAGAAAACAAAATAGCTACAAATATATTTGTAGAATGAATATTACAATTTGTTACGTCGTACGCAAATATGCGTCCGTTGGTTTACACTAGTGTTTGGAACCGAAACCGGTTTTTCAGATACTCGGCTCCGGATACCCAGTTTCGGATGCCCGGTTCTAGATTTAAGCCTGGTTTATAATAGATCCATAACATAAACGCACTACATGGGCATAAAGATGAATCAAAGGAGCATCACTGTTGTTTATAATTCGAACAGCTGTTTATAATAAACTGAATACAATGGGCGCCTTCAGCGCCCTAAACAGTTTAGTACTTTCACTACGTTTACCTTCTGAACGTTACCGTTGACAATCAACAGTTTACTAAACAACTCAACGTAAAAAATTTACGTTTAGTTATGCTGACTTGTATACCTAACCTAAATTTTTAGCGGAAAATTTATACAAGATACAAGTTAAATAGCACTGGAGCTAACAAATTGATTAATTCTGCCACTTGTCTGTCTAAAATGGTTTTTATCTATTAGAAATGGATCTATAAATATTTTTTAAGGTTATGTACTCAAACTGTCAAAACTCGCGTTGAAACTAACCAGTAACCGTTCAGACATTCACCAAATTGTTTAATCAACGTACGTTTACGTTTAGACTCAACGGTTTAGGCGCTGAATGCGCCCAATGTTACTCCACTGATGCTTTATGCCCATGCAATGCGTTAAAGTTAGGGATCTATTATAAACAAGGCTTAAGACCAGTGTGACCAGATTTCAGATTAGGTAAACCCTGAGATAGAAAAAAAAAAAAAATCGGATATACAATATGTTTTATTTAATTTTGCTTTTAATTCCTAAAACATTAACAACGTCCATCGACCGTCAAATGTCACCCGCTACTCTCTGACTCGCACTACCGGCTGACAGTTGACAGTCCGAGTGCAGCAGTTGGCAACACAGAACAGTCAAACAGTCGGCGACTGCTGCAGGCTCTATACATCCGGATAATCGGCTTTAACCGTTGGCGTGGTCGGAAATAGAATTAGATATACGCAGGCTCCGCGCGCGTTATTTACGATGATTATATGAAACGTAACTACATTATTTTCATTTCTATAAACCAGTGGTCTTCAATCTTCTTACATCTGCGGAACCCTACAGTTGAAATGCTATTTCTTCGGAACTCCAAGTCAAGAAACCAATATAGGCTTCTTTTTTTTAATTATAAGGTCAAACGTTTTAAAATAATAATTTAGATGTTTATTATTGAATTTAGTCTTGATCAAAATTGATATTTTATAGCTGACTATATTTCTATATTTTTTAAATAATACAATTTTACCTAGCTAATATTGCGAGTTTTATTGCTAATTATAAATAAAAACTGAATCGAATAATTAGTGATATGCTGTTTTGAATATTCTTATTTATTTATTATAAACATTTATTAGCAATCATTAAAAACATATCAAAGAAATATAGTAATTTATAAACATAAAATCCAATAATACAGTACAAAGTACATATTTAAATGGTAGGTGATATAAGAAGTAAATAATAATCTACTCAACAAATTTGAACTTTTTGTAGAGTAAAATTAGCTGTTTTGGAAGAAATGTGACATACTGATGACGAAAATGGTGATTAAGACATTTTTGGCACTTTCAGATTTAATGTTATTCAATTTTCAAAATTTACCAAAATCATTGTATCCAATTCATTAAAAAAAAAAAAAAACATAAAACCATTTAATTAAAGTTGCGGGACCCCTGAAAACGTTCCACGGAACCCCAGGATTCCGCAGATTGAATACCACTGCTATAAACCATTTACATTAATTTTAGATAAAATTAGTGTAACCCGGAGATTTTATAACAAAACCCGGAGCCCGAAGAAACGATGTTGAAACCCTGAGACTCCAGGTGGAACCCTGAGACCTGATCACCCGGCTTAAGACCCGATTTTATTTTTTTTAGGGTTTTGTAGGTATGACCAAAAAACCCTTATACCGTCATTTTGTCGTCTGTCTGTCTGTCCGTCTGTCCGGTAAAAATTGTAGCCAAACGGCTAAACCTAGAGATTTGAAATTTGGCATGCTTATATGTACAACTCTTTGACCGGCACATAGGAAAAATACTAAAACATCTAAAAAACATATCCCCCTAAAAATATAAACAAATATGTGCTCATCGAAAAAAAAAATATTTTTTTATAATTCTGAGTAGGGTATCAAATGCAAAAGACCTTGGTACGTGGATTAACGATTAAAATTTTTATTTTTGCAAAATAGATTATTTTGAAGCGATTTTTGCCAAAATTGTGCAAAAATATTTTTGTCTCACACCCTGTAACCCAGATGGTTTAAACTAAAAATCTGAAAAAATTCTAAGTAATGTACATTGGTGTGAACCAGAATAGTACAACAAGAATTTTTGATCAGATTACGTTTTTGGAAAAAAACGCATTTTTTGTGATTTTTGGCTAATAATGTACACAAGTTATAGCTTTGTAACTCGCTACAATGGAACGTGTATGCTGGTGTAGTGGTTTTGCGCTCCCGTTTCACCCAAGTAACTCGATCCGAAAGGGATCGAACAATGCGAGAAGAGACAATATTATTTTTTGTTTATTTTTTTTTAAATTTTTATATTGTTTAAATTATTTTTTCAAAATTCTAGTTGTATTTTGGCAAATGTTGCATTTAATTTTTAAAAGCGTAAATTTAATAACCAGTGAAAATTGTTTAAATTATAATTTAATTCTGTTTCAATGTACACGAAATCAACAGAGGACAATATAACAACCAATGGAAGCCATAGGCGCAATTTTTAAAATTCTTAATGAACCTAGCTATATAAAAAAAAAAAAAATACTGCACATATTTAGAAACCTAAATAATGGATGAGGCGTTCGACTTAAAATTAACAAAAAAAAATATTTTAATATAAAATTTGTTTTGGCATCCCAAATAATCATCATTCACTTACTAAATACCTGCAAAACCCTGAAATGTGTGAAAATTCACACTTCACTTCAATCAATTTTTTATTTACTCAACACTTAATCACTTATTTTTGACGGATACCGGTTTTGAATAACCGGGTCTAGATCGAATTCTGACAGCACTAGTTTACACCAGTAGTTTTCAACCTCTTTAAAGTGGCGGCACCCTAGCCTCATTTCTGAACATTTGCAGCAAATTTTGATTGTAACTTGTAATTTTATTCCAGATAGTTAATTTTTTATGAAAAACTTAAGGTAACTGTGGTGTTTACCCCTGCCCTTAACCTTAAATTTGCATATTTTAACGCGTTATTAAACTATAAAAAAGAATCAAACAATAATAAAAACATTGTTATGTATAATGCGTCATAAATGCCCTTAATGTCTAAATTTTTTCTTCTATTCATTACTTTGCTTTTTCCAGTATGAGTTTGACTTGGTCACGGACAAACGTAGGGTTGTAAAATTTTATGACTTTCTTTGTGTTTAAAGGCAGTCAAAGGGAAACTTCAGACGCCGAAAACAATAAAAAAGTAATACATAAAATAGTGATTAAGTCCGAACAAAACAAAACAACAGTGAAATTCTTTGGGCTTCGACAATCATCGGTTAAAACTTAATCTTGTTAACAGTTGGAGTTTTCAAAATAATAAACAACTAAAATAAACAATATTAGCAAATATAACAGTGGTGGACGAACTTTTTTAGGTATTATCCCAAAATGTATTTATGTACAACGATATTAGCCCTAAACCAGGCGTGGGGAACCTGCGACATCATTGGTCATTTTGTGCGGCCTGCTAAATAAATCCAAATTTTACAGAATAAATCCTTTTATTTTTAAAATATATTTTTGTTCACCTTTTATTATTTTTATTTATTTTTTTTTCTTAAAATGAACATTAAACATACAATGAAAATATCAAAAAATAAAAGAAGATTCAATGAAATAATCTCCCCTGCCTGATAGCCACAAATTAAACATTAGTAAGTTATAAGGGCTATTTTGACACCTACTACACTCTAAAAAAAGGTTACAGGGACTTCATGGTACACTAAAAAATTGATGTGAACTGTGAATTTCCACACATTTCAGGGTTTCGCTGGTATATAATAAGTGAATGCTGAATGTGTAGGACAAATTTTGCTTTGTAGTAATCACGGCCAAATGAACTATATTTTGAAAATAATTTATCGTCTGTTAATCTAAGAGCTTTAAAAACAAATTTTATGTTAAAATATTTTTTTGGTAATTTTAATTTTAATACCTAATACCATTATTTAGGTTTCCAAATATGCGCAGTAATTTTTTATATAGCAAGGTTCATTCAGATTTCGAAAATTGCGCCTATGGCTTCCATTGGTTGTTTTAAGTCATATGCTCCGCCCCTCTGGTTTCGTATACATGACACATAGAATGAAAATATAATTCGAACAATTCCAACTGGTTATTAAATTTATGCTCTTAAAAATTAAATGCAACAGTTGCCAAAATATAATTAGAATTTTAATAAAATAATTTTAACAAAATAAAAATAAAAAAAAATAAATAAAATTGTTCCTCTACCCGGGAGCGAACCCTAGTTTGCTGCATAGCAAGCGAACAAGCTAACCGTTAGACCTATATATGACCAGGATATGTCTTCTAGTATAGTGTGTTACATAACTATAACTTTTGTACATCGTCAACAAAAAATGCGTTATTTTCCGAAAACATAATCTGATCAAAAATTCCTACTGTACTATTCCGGTTTACACCAATGTACATTACTTAGAATTTTTTCAGATTTTTAGTTTAAACCATCTGGGCTACACGGTGTGGGACAATTTTTTTCACAATTTTAGCAAATATCGCGTCAAATTAATTTATTTTGCAAAAATAAAATTTTGATCGCTAATGCACGTGGTACGTGATTCGATACCCTACTTTTGATCGCTAAAATTCTGATCGCTAATGTACGTGTACGTCATTTGATAGCCTACTCAAAATTAAAAAAAAATATATTTTTTTAGATGAACACATATTTGTTTATATTTTTAGGGGGATATGTTTTTTAGATGTTTTAGTATTTTTCCTATGTGCGGGTCAAAGAGTTGTATAAGCATGCCATATTTCAACTCTCTAGGTTTAGCCATTTGGCTACAATTTTTACCGAACAGACAGACAGACTACAAAATTACGGTATAAGGGTTTTTTGGTCGTACCTACAAAACCCTAAGAAGAACTGTTTTTAATATGGTCGCCCAAAAAATTATTTGTTCCAAAATATATAACTGAGATAATATTAGCCTAGCTCAGCAGTTCCCATCTCAGCCGAATTCCCGTGGGTTTGCGAACCACCAGTTGGGAACAGCTGGGCCTAGCTTATTAAATGATACATTTTTGTGCATGTTTAATTTTATTTATATATGTATTAAGCCTTTATTACCCTCGAGATTTTCATTTTTACCCAATTTGGGTTAATTCATCCCGGTTTCCCAATCACTGCAGAATAACAATACATTATTTCCAGAAGAAAAATCTTAAGTCTACCTTTTGAAATAATTTCACATCTAACGATTCCGTGCTTATTTCTGACTAGTAAATTCATGGTTATCTTCTATGTTTTATTTCTTCCTTGTACATCATAATGTCAGACATCTTCAAGACTGGAATATCGCTTATTCGTCACGCTTTCGTTCTTAGTTCTCATAGCTACACGCCAAATGCCTAAGTACTAAAACTACCAAACTGTGAACACGAAAAGATTTAACTATCGTATGGAAAATGCTTTATGATGAAACAGATCGTAAAAGGATTTTAACACTTTAATGTGAAAACTGAATTTAAACACTACAATTAAGTTGTATCAACATGAAGAGTCGAGGAATACAAAACAATCATAGTCCAATATTAGACATTTTGGAGATAACTTTCCTGAAACAAAAGGCTGACTGGTTTGTGATTTTTTAAACTGCGCATACGTTCAAACTGGCGTATTTCAAACAAATTTGCGATTTTCGCTGCTTGAACCCTTGAACTGAGTTTGAAAACCAGAAATATTTACTTAATATATTAGCTTGCAGCAGAAGAAATGAATTGTCCTGTATTATTTCATGGGTAATTTTACTGTATTTGTAATTTAATAAAGTTTATTGAACTTTTACTTGTTGAAAAGCTCATTATTATTTTTCTTATAATCTAATATATTTTCTAAAATATGCAACAAAGTATATTTAAAGTATACATGTAAATTAAATTGCGATCTCGTGAATCGTAAGAGATACGAAGTCGGTTAAATTGGGACAAAGTTGCCGCATTGGTTGGCCACTAATGATGTATTTCGTTTTCCGGAAAAGTACACAGGTAACTAGATTCGTGCAAAAAAACTGATTTTGGTCGATTTAATTTTTGGCTTATAACTTTATTGTTTTAATTCATACAAGTTTCTTATGTGTCAAGCGAATAAGGAGGCTGAGGAGCCACAGGAATGTGTTTACTGGCAAAAACTCGTTTATTGAAATTTATTTTTCTCATCCCCAATTCATTGGTCAAAACCTGATGAACGGTAGTGTTAGTCAAATTTAACTCTTCCCCGATTATTTTGACTGTCAACCGACGATCTGAACTCACAAGATCCCGTATTTTGTCGACATTTTCATCGGTTCTTGAAGATGAAAGCCTTCCGCTGCATGATTCATCTTCAATCAACTCTCTTCCTTCTGAAAATGCCTTAAACCACAAAAAAAACCTAGGACCTTAACAAAACACTGTCTCCGTAGGCCTGCTGAAGTTTTGCAAAAGATTCCGTTGCACTGTGCCCAAGTCTGAAGCAAAACCTAATAGCACACCGTTGTTCGAAATGAATGTCACTCACTTTTAGAACGCACTAGAAAAAAATCGCTACGGACAATAAAATTACTCTAGCAAGTTCAAAGTAGTGAAGGCGTATCACATGTTCACCTGCCGCCCCTCCAAGTCCCGCGTCCCAAATGTTGCCAGATCAAACGCTATGTTGCCAGTCCGGTTACTTAATTTACACACATCGTATATGTAGTTATCAGTGTAATTATTTTTTTTTTTTGATATTTTTCATTCAATTGTTATTTTTTTTTTGTCGTGGTATTAAACTATATTAGCCACAATTGTTAAATTAAATCATTTAATATATTTTTGTTATCTTTTGTACCCTTTCCCTCTATTTATTATAATACAAAGTCCATCCCGCATTGTCTTCTCAAGAAAATGGTCACCCTACTTTTCACATGAAAAAATACTAGTAGCAATGTAAAGGAAATGCAAAAATATTATTTACATTGTAGTTTAAAATATACAATTCTTACAAAATAATCGAAGGAACATTTAGATAACTGTGCAATTTTAACCGGTTGTAAAATAAACATGTAAATATTAACAGTGTAGTGTAGTGCCGTGCAGTTGGGAGCACTGTTTGTTTACAGTGTGTCTCGTAAGCCCCAGAGTCTATATGTATAATGTGTTCTCAAATATTGGCGCACGGATAAACGATACTATTTGAGTCGAGCCTGGGTAAATATGTATAAACAAATTAAGCATTTAAATGGTAAACAATCCGTTAGAAATAAATTTCAACACACAACTATTAAAATACTAACTAAAATTTGAATTTATGTATTACTTTTTGTAATCTCAACAGCCCCAGCCCTTAGAGATAATAAAATTACTTAATTATCTCATTTCGAGAGTGAGATTTTTTATACCTTCGTAAAAAAACCGAATAAATAACACTAGAACCAGTTCTAGACAAGTGTGGTATAGTTAACAAAGCTGGTCTCGTATCTGAGGGTTAAATTAGAATGTAGACGCCCTAATTTGGGGTTAACGACAGCTTTACACTATTATAATAAGCGGAAAGAGGGGGCTAACTGACATTTATGCGTTTTTGCCACGTGGAAGTATTTATTTCAAAAATAATTAAGGGGACAAATTTACACAAGTCAGACAACTATCGCAATTTTTAGGGTTATTCTGAATAAATATGCTGACTTTCACTGTAAACCCTTCAAAGTTAAAATATGTAAATTCTATTCCACACTCTCGCGGAATTGACGAAATAACTGCAATTATCTGAAGCTATTATCGCAGTTTGGAGTTTATTGCCATAATCCTCAATGTTTGAAAAAATAGGTCTGGTTCAGGTAAACATAAATGTCAAACTGGCCTGGATAACTGAGTTTCGAAATATTTTGTTTGTTTTATCTTCAATGTTCATTTTAATTTCTACTTAATACAGCCCCTTCCGTTGTCATGTTTTTCCTAACCACCACCGATCACCAGCTGAGTCATTCCGGATGAACATGGCATGGACTATACCAGGGCTGCCCAACCAGTCGATCGCGGCGTTATTTTAAGTAGATCTCTAGTTTTCTCTCGCTTCCGTGTACTTAAAAATACATTTTATAATACATAATCATAACCTAAATATAAATTCAAAATTCAAAAAATAGAGCTAAAAGTAACCGTCTGCGCAATCCTTCACGTTTGCTAGAGTAGATAAGTGACTGGCCAGATGATAACCTGGCGCAATGTAATATATAATTTTCCTAAATTTTCCATAACGGAGACCGAACAAAAAACCTCTAATTTATAAAAATACACAACAAAAGCATTATTTTAACTTATCCCAACCGACACAACTTAAAAACATAGAACCATTTTTTAATCATCTTGCATAAAATTCGTTGGCGATCAATGTGTTAACTGTCTGTTTAAAAATGTAGCGCCTAAGGTGGAGGACCTATGAAGAATCTACATAAACATTTTTTTTTAAATATCGTTTTGCGTATTAGGTTATTTCTACATGGAAAACAGATTTAAAATTGCAATATATAATACTACTACATATTTTAAAAATTTTCTTTCCGGGGAAGGACCCCCTCGCCATGAGGGTACTCCATGCCCCCCTGCCCCCGGTGGCCGGCTATGCGTCCTAGTCGATCTTGGTAACAATATATATAAAAAAAGTAGATAGCAAATACAAAAAGGTTCAACCGCCCTGAACTATACTATTTTTTACCCTATAGTTCGTTCAAACGTTAGAATGCAGTACAGGGCGCCTGAAGTAGTTCTTTTTCGTACTCTTTAATGTGTTCCCCCAATATCCCAGCGCTATCTTTTTCTTTCGAGGCGAAGTTACCGGCTGTGAAACGCGCTGATCTTTGAACACACAGTATTCTACAAATGGTTATTCATTTTTGTTCTGTTACCTGATTTTTGTAAATCGTACGAGTCTCCGATACTTTTTCCATTTAGTTTCAATGGATTAACAACAAAAGAACATAAAATTCCGTATAAAATGTTGGGTTATCATTTTTGGAAATATTAGTACAAATTAACCATGGTAATTTGTCACATTTAAAAACATATGAAGCATTTAAAAGCATAAAATTTAAAAAAATAAATATTGAGAACTGACACGCTCGGATACGCAGTCTGGTGGTCAAATATTGTACTACGCGACTGTAGTACTGTTTGAAATTATTACATATGTTCTAGTATTGATTTTTTGTTAGAACGTCGATCGATACATTTTCATAAAATAAAAATATACTGTACTTAAATTAACCAGTTCTCTGTTAGCATATTCACAGCTGAATACTAGACAATTCAGCCATATTTGCCTTGTATTACAGTTCCGCCAACGGTAATGTCACTTCTCAATATCTTAAAATTCTTTAAATCGTCATATAACTTTCATCTTTTAATAATAAGATGAATTTAAGAATTTAGTTTTATTCTTATTAAACTTTTTTTTTTTTTAATTTGCTGATCTTATAGGTCTTTGGTCATACATGTGATAAATTAATCTGTTTAATTATTTCTAAATATCGCTGAACTAATAGTGAGCTATCTTAAAAAAATAAATTTCTTCAGCTGTTTGAAGTTTTACATTTTATACCATATATGTTACTGTAAAAGCCCGTATATTGGTAAACCTAGGTTTAACTAGTAAATCTTAGGATTTACCAAGCAGAGCCGCAGTAAGGAAAACTTGCGTTAGGGGCGAAACTGCGTTTTGGCGCCCTTGGCAAATAATTCCAAGTGATGAGCAAAAAAAAAAAGGTCCTCACTTTCGCAATGTGGCGCCCCTTAGTCAAGCTCATCGGCGCCCTTTTCCTTAGTGCGCTAGGGGCCATCGCCCCCTCCGCCCCCCCTTACTGCGGCTCTGTTACCAAGCATTAAGAGTTGGTAAATCTTAGGTTTTACTGGAAAATCCTAGGATTTACCGTAGTTCGAGCTTTTACAGTAACATATATACATGTTTTAAGACAGAGTTGAATATTTGTAATTTACATTCTTATTTTTTAATCTACATAATCTTACTACGACATTAGATAGAAAACATATTTCTGGACCCAATAATATATACGATATATTTGATAAAATTTAAAAAAATTCAGTTGTGTTTTATAGCAGCGATATGCCAATTAAGGCGTTAAGTTTGCGGCTGCGGATGCGGATCGGATGCGGATATAGAAGAACGTATCCGCGCAAGACCCTACTTATACACCATGCTCAGCCAACTTGGCCAGTGTGACTTTTGTTGTTCCCAAAACTGAAGGGTTGGTTAAAAGGATGCCGACTGAAGAGATAAAATAACTCGAAACAGATCTATAAGCGATTCCAAGAAGTGCCTACAAAATGTGTTTCCAGAAGTAGAAAAGAATCCCAAATATAACCTATTTTTCACGAAACGAAAGACTTTTCGGTACAACGAAGAAAGAGAAAATGGTGCATGACGATTATTTATAATTTACACAGACAGTCAGCTGACTTCTGTGTCTGTTATTGTATGAGCTGCGCCAGTATTTGTTGTGTATGTCATGCCATCACTCTGCAATTAGTGCTTCCCGTTGTCTTCGAGGTACGAAATTGCGCATTACGAAGACTTTTCTACGAGTTACGTTCGCAAAGATGAGGAAAGTCGTATGGTACGAAAAAAAGAAAGAAAACTCATTCAGCTAAAATTAAATAACTTATACAGTTTACAAAATTAATCGAAAATTCTTTATGAAATAAATTATAAGAATTTTAATATCTTATTCATCACAGTCTACCTTTTTTTTATTTGTGTAAGAAATTATACACACAAAATGAAGTTTTTACTTCATAATTTTTCGGTGTAAATCACGTGAGATTCGACAGCTGAATAGCCGTTGCATTTAGTCCGTCGTACGTGCGGCGAATAGCTACTTTATATTAAAATATCTTCATACAGTTTTTTTAAAAAATAATTTGCCGAAAGAAATAAATAAAAATATTTCAATATTATAATTTCGACAAAATAATTGATGTAATAAATATTATGTCAAAACAAGGAGTCGTTTTACAGTTACTAAAAAAGTTGATGGTATGGAATATTCCAAACTATGAGCTCAAAAACAACAAAGCGCAAAGGAACGGATGGCAAATATTATTTTAATTTATTCTTATACAGACCTAATAACGAAAAGTCCCACGAACAACACTAAAATGGGAAACAGAGGTCAGGGTTACATAAAATGAATGCAGATACCCTTTTCACACTAGAACTTTAAGACGAGTGAACTTAAAGTTCACCGATGTTTAACATCGGTTTGCTTTCACACTTGATGTTTAAATCTCCGCTGCTGTCATCAGCTACAGTAATTTTGTCCTTAAGTTACCGTCATGAAATTACCAGTTTTGAACTGTCTGCGCAGACGCACATTTTGAATATTATAAACAAATATGGATATTTCATTTCATTCTACAATAAAGACACTACAATAAAGAATATATTACACCTGTATTAACATGTAAGTCGATACATTTTATCTCAATTATTGTAGCTCTGTATTTTATTAAACACATTATTAAAATAAATTATTTTATTATAACAATAAGTATAAACTTCTTATAACGTCGATATAATAAAGTATTCTTGTTTAATATGGAGGGGCCAGGAAATATTTTTATTAATGGATAAGTGAAAATACAAGTGATGGCCTAAAAAAAGGTCCCCATCACTTCTAAACTACAAGTGTTGACCTGTTTAAAAAACAGATCCTCGTTGCGCACACCTTTTTCTCCAAGCATTTTTGGGAGGACCAACTGGGGGCTAGAGCAATTATTGGGGGGGGCGACTCCCTCCCCCCGGTAGCAGAAGCAGTACTGTGAATTAAACATTGCGATTACAGTCTTTAAACTGCCTTCACTTTTGGCAATGAAACACGTTCTTAAATTAATTTGGCATTACGTATTTTTTTTTACATCTTGACTATAGTCGGATAATCCGGAATGACGAATAATCGAAGGTCGGATAATCAAAACTCTACCGTTATGTGCCGTTCACTCCGGTACGTTTCATATTATAGACATTTTAACTGTTAACATAATTATGTTAGGTTAATAATGTTAGATGTTAAAATAATGTTTAGCATAAACGAACAAGATTCAATAATTAGTCGCGAACAAAAGAGAATTATGTACAATAGCAGTTATCACATGGAAAATGACATATTGTTGACCGTGTAAAATTCGAACAGATTATCAAAGTTTTAATGTTACTTTCTTATCAGAAACTAATGTAGTGACTTATAATAAAACAATGGTGTGGAACAACAAAAGGCAATCAACTCATCTAGTTTTTATTAAGTAATAACATGCACGAAATCGCGATGTTCTACAGAAATCTCGGCGGAGATTACTGCGCGATCACTAGATTGGCAACAGTGGCGGAGGCAGAGAACTCTATACTTTATTCAAAATCAAAATGTAGTAGCAATGTTCACGTGATAATTTTGTCGAACTCTCATCGTTCATTGGCTGTGGAGCACTTACATTTATGTGACAGACAATAGGGTAGCGACTTCAATCTTTCACGTGATTTTCCATTACTATTTTTGCATTTCGAACAGGGTATTGTCATCTGACACTATCGATAGAGGCGCCACTGCATTGTACATCATGGCTGACGCAGATAGGATATTTTTGACCGGTTCAATGGTATCTTCATGTGATATTTATTGAAATTAATTTGTTATTCAATATGAGGGTTGCGTTAAATGACATTTTCCGTTTTCTCAGTGCCCAAGTAACCTCTAGGGTTATAATTGAAGGTAATAAGTCTTTTTTGCCACGTTTCGGACCACGATGAAAACAACAATTCACGTTGCATTTAATTTTTCTTGCAATTTTAAAGACATTTTTTAAAAACTCGCTATGAAAACAACAGTAAACAAACTCGACTATCCTCCACCTGTCAGTTTCTCGAAATCTCACTAGAGGCGCTTCAGTTAATGTCAGTTGACAATAGAGGGTAAACTAAAGCTGCGTTCACAGCTCTAAAATTAATTGACTATACGCTGTTGTGGATAAATTTAATAGACAGTTTTAACGTTTAATGACAGCTTTCACAGTTAATAAAATTATTGCGTAACAAATGTTGTTACATCTATGTTTTTTCAAACCAACTATGAAGGAATAAATGCATACATGTGACTTTTTATGAATCAACAAGATCGTGATTTCTTACTAAATTTTAATAACAAAATTAGAGCTGCAACTACAGCAATTTTTTTTCGTTCACGATTTCCGAAATTTGTTGAAATTTGTGATATTGTTCGTACCGCATAACGAGGGTTTTCAAGATTTAACTTTAAATTCTTAAGCTGAGTTCATAGCTCTTACAGTAGTCGACTATACGCTATGACTTGTGCACTGTTGATTGTCACTACAAGTTTGTCATATTGTAACGCGAGCGACCGTTCTCAGCTATAAATTCAATGCATCATGCTTTGTCGATTATAGTTAGTGCGTTGTTTTAATGACACAGACATATAAACACACATTAGCTATACTAAGAGCGTATCACACTAAAACGCTATCCAAGTTTTACTTCCATAGTTTTTTTTTTTTTTTTTTCAGGATTCACGTCTTTATGTTTCGACTTATCATATAGTATTTAAATATTATTTATGACTTGGAATTTTTTTTGTTTGCGCATGCGTTCATTTTGTAATTATGACAGTTGACAGTTTTAGAAAAGTTTATTTGTGACGTATCACTAAATTAATTTGTTGTTCTTCCAAAATCTTTTTTCTTAAATATTATATTCGAAAATAACAATTATACAACAAACTAACCTCAACATAAACAAAAGACACAAGACGCAATTGAGAACTGACACGCCCGAATACGCAGTCTAGTGGTCAAATATTGTACTAGGGCGCTCTAATACTGTTTGAACTTATTACATATGTTCTAGTGTTGAATTTTTGTTGCTGTCATTCAAAACAGGACAAAGATAGGCATGTTAGTTTTTTCTTTTCTTAAGAAAAATAGAGGGAAAGTTAATATTAAGTCCAGATTGGGAAATGATTTGGTTATGGACAGGAGGAAGACATGGGAATATATTTCGAGTTAAAAAGTAACTAATAGTATGCGAGTTTGTTCATTACATTTGTCGCAGAAAAACAAAACTGCACTAATATGCTTGCGCCTGCAAGTTGCATATTTAACTTTTAGCTGCTGCTGTCCAACGAAAACTAATTTTATTTCATGAGGCAATGAACATAATGCACTTGTTTGTAAACAGAATCCATATATTGTAAATTCAGATGACCGACACTTAGATGTAACACATAAAATTACGTGCCCGGCAATTAACACCTGCTCAATTACAAATTGCACTTCAATAAATTTACTGAAATTAAACTTTAAATACTGTAATTTGATGCCCACCTTCTGTTATACACCTCGATACATGTGTAGCGCCTAAAAATTAAAAAAAGTAGCAAATATTTACTCGCATTTTCATAAAAAAAAATGTACTGTGCTTAAATTAACCTGTTCGCTATTAGCATATTGACAGCTGAGTACTAGACACGACAGCCATATTGCCTTGGAGCACAGCGCTGTCACCAGTAATGTCACTTCTCAACAGCTGAGAGCGAGAGAACACAAGTTGGCGCACACGCTTTTTGACAAACCTGGATAGAAAAAGAGAGTAATTGAATCATGTTCCATTTGCCTAGGTTTTTGTCCATACTATCCCACACAAATGACGATTCGAATGCAAAATCTTTAATTTTCCAAGTCAAGACGTTAATATTAACTCTAGTGTGATAAGGCCTTTACTTTACATAACCTAAAAAATACTATCACACATATTTCGGAAATCGTGAAAAGAAAAAGAATTTAGTAAACGGAGCAAGATACAAAAATAAGATAATCAAGATATAAATAACAGCAAATATGTAAAGACCTGGACGCTGAGAAAACCACAGTATTTGACAGAAAAAGGCAGTAGAGAGAAGACAAAAGTGATAGCGAGATTTAGATGTGGAAATGAGGAGAGGGACAATAATTTTTGGATGAAATAGGAAGAAAGAACATGTAGAATGTGCGGGGAAGGTAAGGAGACAATAGAACATTTTTTGGAAGAATGTGAAGAAATACGACACAGAACGGAAACGAGGAAGGAAATTTTGGATGAAACAGATGAATGGATGAAAGAAGTGAAAAACAGAAGGGAGGAAATTAAGGAAAGGAGGCAGCGAAGATATTAATTAAAGGAGAAGGAGAGTAGATTTTAAACCGAAAGGCGAAAATTATAATTATTATTCAGTAAAAGTTAATTAGTGTAAGATAAAATGTAGTAAATAATATTGAATAATAAAAATATCTATCATATTAAAATTTAGTAAGAAAATTTAGTAAAAAGTCACTTGCTTGTCAAATGTTTTTATTCTATCTATAGTCTATAGTCGACTAATTTAAAAGCTATGAATGCAGTTTTATAATATATTCAATTTATTTAACGTCGACTTTTGTCACTCATTAATGTACCCGCTAACTTCCAATTTACCTGCCTTATTTAATCATAATTGTACGTTTTATACACATGTTGAACATGAATGAATTCTTTGTTTTTCCGTCTTGCAGCAGAGTAAAGTGAACCAAAGCTACCTGCTTTAGGTATAAGTATTTGTGGAAAGTTGCAAGTGTTCATTGTGTAACAATACCAACCTACTGCACTGAGTGTGCAACGAAGAAAAGAAGTTGGCAAGTAAGATGGCATACAGTAATATAATACTCCGGTCGGTGAACGTTAGCCGGAGAATAATAAATATATAATTCTGTGCAACCATAAAATTAAGTCGTAAAGAATATATGGTGTGATGGTGTAAGGATTGGTCCCGACTCGATCAGCGCAAGAGTGGGCAGCTGCATTAAAGCGGTATCAAAACCAAAGAAAAAACACCACAGGACTTGTTTATGACAATACCTGCTTTATGACACCATCAATTAGATTTCTACTATCAAACATACATATTATAATTGAGAATTATACAAGTCTATTAGCACGCACAAAAATTAACACGCACAGAATGTCAAATTAAGTCGAGAGGAGCACATGTGATGACTCAAATATCTTCCACCATGTATAGCACGTCGCTCAGTAAGTCTCCGGTCTAACTAATACCCTTTTCACACTAGATCTTAAAGATCGGATGTTAAAGTGAATGTATCTTTAAACGCTAATGTGAAACCGTGTGGCCTCGGTTAAATACAAGCGATGTTTAAGACAGAGGTCTGCGTCTTAAACTTCGTCCGCATTGCCAACTTAATTTCTATTATAAAAAAATACTCCTTGAATTTGTGCTGTCAACATTTTATATTATCATAAACAAGAATACTGTATTATATCGACGTTATAAGAAGTTTATACTTATTGTTATAATAGAATTATTTATTTTAATAATGTGTTTAATAAAATACAGAGCTACAATAATTGAGATAAAATGTATCGACTTACATGTTAATACAGGTGTAATATATTCTTTATTGTAGTGTCTTTATTGTAGAATGAAATGAAATATCCTTATTTGTTTATAATAATTCAAAATGTGCGTCTGCGCAGACAGTTCAAAACTGGTAATTTCATGACGGTAACTTAAGGACAAAATTACTGTAGCTGATGACAGCACCAGAGATTTAAACATCAAGTGTGAAAGCATACCGATCTTAAACATCGGTGAACTTTAAGTTCACTCGTCTTAAAGATCTAGCGTGAAAAGGGTATTAGAAAAACATTTTTTTTTTTTTTTTTAGAAATTCATACTCTCCTTCAAGAATGATAGATTCATTCCAACGCTCCTAATTTTTTTCTTTTTTTTAAAATTAATTAATTAATTTAAATTCAGCATACCAATCAGTAATAGTTGATTTGCCTGGTGCAGAGTCTCCATAATGCTTATCAAGCCACTGTTTGGCTTCAACAGTATTTTTTCCCATCAAAAAACAATGTTTAATCAACACACGAAATTCTTTTTTATCCATTCTTTTGAAAATTACAAAACTGGAGTCACTAAAATCACTGTAACCTCTGAACTAATTGTCAGAATGTCATGAAATTTTCACGTATCGTTTGAAGGTTGGTACTATTCAGAAATCATATGGGTCTATTCAGAAATTCTATAGTGTTGCCATTATATATGTCAGACCGGAGACTTATTGAGTAAAGTGTTAAATTCCAGGGATGGGAAATCGGAGTCGGTGCCGGAGTCGAAGCTTTTTGGAGGAATCGGAAGTCGGACTCGAGAGTCGAAAAGTCCTATCGACACTTTGATTTCAATTTTTATCAAGGATGAAAATAAACCGAAAACGAAAACAAAATATCGATATTACCAGAATTATTTCACAGCACAGAAATGGGAACGAAATTTTGTTTTTTGTTCCAGAACGAAAATGAAATCAAACATATTCAATACCGGTTTTCCTTCGTGTTTTCCAGTTTAAAATTTGATTAATACTACTGTAATTAACAGATTAATATGATGAGGCAGTAAAGATTTTTATTTTTACTCTTTTATCTTTTTCGGTATACACTATTTATTATATTTAAGCGGAACCAGTGGGGACGCTAGCACGGGGTCCGGGGGGTCCCCCCAAATATTGCTTTGACCCCCAGTTGCCCCCCCCCCAGAATTGCTTGGAGAAAATTTTATTTTAGAAGTGATGACCTTTTGATGATGTTTTTTTTTTTTAGGTCATGACTTATAAACGATAAAAAAATGATTTCAAATATTTCCTGGTCCCATCAAATTTTACTCAAACATTTTCTGCTTGTATTCAACAGAAAAAAAATGATATTTTTAAAAACATTTAAATGGGGTATCAAATGAAACCTCTTAATGCGTAGATACACAAGTTTTTATTTTTGAAAATATTTTTTTGTTAGTTAAAAAAATGTATTAAAACAACTCTTGTCCCACACCTTATAAACCACGGGCGTTAATCTAAAAATCGGAATAAAACAATAGGAATTTTTGATCTGACAAAAATTTAGAAGGTTATCGAATTTATTACAGCTCCGTGCTTACAATATTTATCTGACTAACTGAAGAATTGGGAAGGCTTGATATAAGTGTATCTCAAGTATGCTTGTAAGACTCTAGATGGAAGCACGGTTTTCTTCCAAACGTTATCGAAATTTATGATTTTAAATATGTACCCACAATTTGTTATTCCTTACTACGTACATACAAAACCCTGAAATGTGTGAAAAGTCACTGTATATTTTTTTTTTTTTTTTTTTTCAATATTCTTTTAAAATCATTTAAAAAACCAAATATTTTTCCTTATTTTTGGATAGAAATATTAAGATTTTATTTATTATATTCAAAAAAAAAAAAAAAATGTAATAATAACTTTTACGGTATAAATTTCACCATCGAACAAAATACTTTTTTGAAAATTTTATTTCTTAAACATATTAAATAATTCAGTGTTATATCTTTTTCACCATTCCGGAATTTAAATATTTCTAATAAAATCCGTTAGTATCATACATAAAAAATGTTAATTTACATACAAAATTTATTCAGAGGATTAAAATATTGTATTCGTGTTAAAAATAATAAAGATATGTGCTTTTAGAATTTTATTAGTAGTCTAAATTTATTGTTTAAAGTAAGAATAATTCAATAACTTAATGAAAAAAATTCCTAACGAATAATTAATTAATAAAATCTTGTATTACAATTCTCGCGAGATCTTTTGTTAATTGATCTCTCAATCTCTTGCGAAATATTCCCAAGAACTGAAAGTGAATCTTTCCTCCCATATTATCTTCTATATTCTTTATCCTCCTGACATAAATATTGGAAAGAATTTACAAATAGGAAAAAAATGAGGAATTATTAAGTAAATGGGAAAAGAGCAGGGTAAAATGACATCAACAGATCGACCTCTCTCTAGACAGAAATAGCAGAGTAGAGATAATAGCAGGGAAGGAGAGAGAAATGCAGGACCAGGTGAGGTGTAACAGGATAAGTAAATCCAGATACAACAAATATCTAATGATAAGGATGCTCAACAGGCCCGCACCCAGGGGAGGGGGGCCTCACTCAAAAACATGTGGTTGTAACGTGTTTTTGTCTAAATACAAGTGAGGCCTTTTTTAGGGTTTTGTAGGTATGACCAAAAAACCCTTATACCGTCATTTTGTCGTCTGTCTATCTGTCTGTTCGGTAAAAATTGTAGCCAAACGGCTAAACCTAGAGAGTTGAAATTTGGCATGCTTATACAACTCTTTGACCCGCACATAGGAAAAATACTAAAACATCTAAAAAACATACCCCCCTAAAAATATAAACAAATATGTGCTCATCGAAAACAAAAATATTTTTTTTAAATTCTGAGTAGGGTATCAAATGAAAGCCCTTAGTACGTGGATTAACGATCAAATTTTTATTTTTGCAAAATAAATTATTTTGATGCGATTTTTGCCAAAAATGTGCAAAAAAAATTTTGTCCCACACCCTGTAGCCCAGATGGTTTAAACTAAAAATCTAAAAAAATTCTAAGTAATGTATATTGGTGTGAACCGAAATAGTACAACAGGAATTTTTGATCAGATTATGTTTTTGGAAAATAACGCATTTTTTGTGGTTTTTGGTTCACAAAGTACAAAAGTTATACCAATGTAAGACACTCACATGCATGGCGTGCGATGGCTACATGCGTTAGAGCACTCTTAAACTGGCTGGAAAACGAAGGGTTTCGAGTTCGAGTACGGAGTGAATTTTATTTTTTCTGTTTTTTTTTTTGGCATTTTTATTATGTTGAAATTATTTTGTCAAAATTCTAGTTATATTTTGACAAATGTTGTATTTAATTTTTATGAGCGTAAATTTAATAACCAGTCTTATTATATATTTAACAGACGATAAATTATTTTAAAAATATCGTTCATTTTGCCGTGATTACTACAAAGTAAAATTTGTCCTACACACTCAGCATACCGCCTTCACTTATTATATACCTGCGAAACCCTGAAATGTGTGAATATTCACACTTCACATCAATTTTTTTATCGTCACTTGTATCTTAGAGGTGAAGACCTTTTAAATAATTTTATCTGAGCCCCCAAGAAAAATTCCTGAGTGCGCGCTTACACTCAATATTCCCAGATACTTAAGTAATAAATGCAAGAAGTAAGTCAAAATTATAGCAAAATATAAATGTGGTAACGAGGAAAAGAGTAACAAATTCTGGAAAGGGAGAGAAGTATTGTATTTACAAGATTGCAAGGGAATCTATAGAAGTCAAGTTAAAACTGTTTTACATTATCTATACTTTTCACTACACTTTCAAACATCTGAGGTTATTAACACCTTGTGTTTTGTTACTTCTCACTGCCAACTTAACAGTTTAATGTGACATATAAAAGTTTGGTTATAATAAACAATTTAATATCTTTGAAATTGTTTTGCAATGGTCCAATATTAATGCGGACACCGTTATTTTGGACGTTTGCCATTGCTGATAGTACTAGGCTAGAACAGTACAATATAATGAGTATTGGTATCAAAAAGATATAATAATGAGTATATAAAAAATAAATTCGGACGTGTCGGAAACTGCTCAACAATCCGTTTCCGTCTTCAGCGATCACGAGAAGTGATGATCACTTCTCGTTATATTGTACTATTCTAGCCTAGTACTATCAGCAATGGCAAACGTCCAAAATAATGGTGTCCGCAATAAACAATTTATCGTTGAATTATGCTGCAGCCCTGTAGACCTCCTAAATAGGCCTGATTGCCAGTAATTATTTGTTTCAAGGTAGATAGAAAATCACGTGTAACACAGATTTGTCTGTGTTACATGTCTCACAAATAGGAGGCTCTTCAGCTCGAAGGAGATGTCCATGGGTCCACCAACAGTGGCATATACAGAGGCGTGTGATATCATGGTTTATGGTGCAATTCTGTAACGCTTATAGACTAATGGTGCAATTCTATAGCAAATATGTAAGCTACAGACGATCGTATCTAAGGAGTTGTTTTATGTGTTGTTATGGACAGTTTCTTATAGATTTTGTCTTTAAGCTTACAGATATGCCACAGAATTGCACCAAAAATCTATAAGAAACTGTCCGTAACAACACATAAAACAACTCCTTAGATACGATCGTCTGTAGCTTACATATTTGCCACAGAATTGCACCATTAATGTCTCCGTAATGGTGCAAATCTGTGGCAAATCTACAAGCTTACAGACAAAGCCTATAAGAAACTGTCCATAACAACACATAAAACAACTCCTTAGATACGATAGTAGCTTATAGATTTGCCACAGTATTGCACCATTAATCTGTCTCAACCTTACATTTTGTATGCTGTTCCATTCATGTTGCTATTTGGCTAACATTAGATGTTTCAAAGGACTCTGCGTCATCTGTAAATATGAAACTCACATCAACCATAGGTCTGTGGGAGGCGGCTTTTACAGCTGAATCAGCCGCTTCATTGCCTTTAATACCAACATGTCCATATTAATAGACAATTATTTGTGAGGACTTCTCTTTATTAAAACATGCGACTGTAGTTATTTTATCCATTACTGATATAGAGCGTATTTCCCAGTAGAACCACTGATGTCACCGTATATGCGCCAAGTAATGACGTCAAACCAAAGGTAATACGGTTTGCAGTTGGTACTATGCCCATTGCTTAGCAACGAAGCGACTGTACGAATTCTGGTTTCTGCGCATGTGACATCCCTAGACTGTTCTCGTGGGAAAAGCACTCTAGTACTTTTTCAGCTCCTTGAAAGTCAAATATTTCTAAATTTCATTCAATGACGACACACACCTGAAGACGATAAAGATTAGCAGAATTCATTGGTTTAAAATTTCTCTTTAGTGGATTTTGAAAAAAGATGTAAAAATAGTTTTATCTTGAAGCTTATCAAAGTGTCTTTTAGTAATTAACAATAACGAATCAATAAACAACCATATATAAATATTTAAGTGTTATAAACATTTATAAATACTAAAAATGCTGGATGCAGCCGGATAGTGATGCATACATAGTATGGTGTGTGAGAGCCCAAGCTAAGCCATGGAGAGTTTGGTTGTGGAATGCGGCCCCATTACAAGAAATCAAGTTTCGTGTGCACACTCACGAACACAAACATACACTTTAACACCACTGCACGGAGACCTCTTTATATCTCAATAATCGAACGAAACCAGCAGCACTACAGTGCAGCCAACGCACCCTGTTATTTTTATAATTAAATATTTAAACAGGAATATTGAGGGTTGGCAACACTCACTAATAGAGGCATTATGAAACCACACTAATAAAGCCATCATGTATAATATTGTGCTACGACGGTTTAAACCTTATATCAAAACTAAATAAATGCTAAAGTCTCTAATACATTATACTTTTCTTCTAAGTACTAAGGAGATTTTGCATAGTTATGATGTAAAAAGTATAATCTTCCCCTTCTTCTGCTTTGGCCACTATCAGTCGGGTTGACTTTTGGCCTCGCTCATATAAGTCCTCTCCATTTTTATCTGTTAATTGCCAGGCCTTTCCATTTGTTCTATATATAAATGGGAATTTCGTTCTTTTAGATTGTCACGAGAAGGGACCTTGCTTGGGTTATTTCATGTTTCAAGTTGGTATGTGAAAATTTAAAAATTAAAATTCCAATAGTGAAACCATGGAAACAAATGACATTTGTGTAATACAAAATATAATACATTTTTTCCTATTTGAAGACAATAAAATAAATAAATGGGAAATTTTTATTAACCCTTACGTTACGGTGTCCTTTGGTTGCGGCGTGGGTTACAAATATACCCCATTTTTATTTTATCGTAAATAAATAATTTATTAATAATTTTTATTCAGGTTTACTATGGAATATATTAAAAATGTTTTTTTAACTGAAATTACAATATTTTCAATTGCAATTTTTTCATACGTCCAACATTCATAAAATCCTGTTTCATACTAAATTTCTAGCAAAGCATAGTATACGCCCAACCTGCTACTGCTACGTAGAGATTCATACTGAATTGGTTGTTTATGCGTAGCTGCTTTGCAATAATCAGGGAATTTACCCGAGTTGACTCCGCTCTTTACTTAAAAATAACCAATAAAATTCATGAAAAATAAATTAATTAATATTAGGTATTTAAAATAAAAAATTAAAAAAATATTTACCTACATTGTTTCATAAGTAGGTAAATAAAGAATTTATGGTATTTATAAAACTCAAGAACAATTATTTTATTCAAATTTTGTGGGGTACATTTTAAATAGCACCGATCCGTAAGAGTTAAGAATGACACAAAAAATTAAAATGTAATGAAAAATACATTTTATAATGAGTCAATTTAATCTAGAACAGCGTTTTCCAACCTTTTTTCATGGCGTACCGGCAAGTTTAGAAAGTAATGTGTATCGCAAAAGTTTTATATTTTGTATTGCACTGATTACAAACACAAAACCAGTAGCGAAGGGAGACCTCCGCTAGACTTTCCCTCCCATAAAAATAATAAAAAATATATATATATAAAAAAAAATTAAAATTAAAAAAAAAATTATAAAGAGATTTAGGTAAATCTTCAAAAATACATCAAATTATGTTTTATACAAATTTTTGTTCAAGGCTTGGTTTAAGAGTTATGATTTTTTTTTTAATTTTAAAGTTAAACAATTTCCGTTGTCGGTTTCGGATCTTCATAAAAAAACAATAGGGTTCTTCCCAATTAATAGGAGAATTTTTTAGTACCAGAACGAACTCTCTAAGTTGAACCGTTCTTGAGTTATCGTGTATACACACACACAGACACACACACACATACGGACGGCACTTCGAAAATAGGTTTTTTGGATTCCCTGGACCATGAAAATTTTCGCGATTACAATACTTGCCCCTTATATATTTAAGGAGTTGTTACGGATCGTTTGTGCGGCGAATCACGCGAATAGCTTCTCCATTTGCTGAGTTATGACTGCTGAAGTAGCGCAGAATAGCGTCATTTTTGTCTCGCGTGCTTTCGCGATAAGTTGCAGTAAGTATCACGCGTACAACTATACCCCATTTGTCTCTACTATTGACTATTGTACACGTAGCAGAAGCGTTTAAAATATATCGTAATTTCCTTACGTTAATTTTCGAGTCAAAACAATTTTTAGCGCAAAAATAGCACCAGTTATGATGTCCACGATGTGTACAGTTCATTTTTTTAAAGAAGTCTGTTCAATGACAAATTAATGAAGAAAAAACCAACTTAATTATGTATTTCTGTCTTGCACATGCCATGTGGATTGTTGATTCGTTCATTTATTATTGAACAGACTTATTTAAGAAATTTGTGTATTGTATAACTAATCCGATTCATTGTTTAATTCATTTATTTTATATTTAAAAACAATTTTTATTGACATTTACTATAATTTATGTATTTGTTTTTATCCGCATATAGGCTTGACATTTTGTATAAATTTGCGTGGGAGTAATAGAATTTGAATAATTTAACAAAACAAATTCTCAAAAATGTATTTTACTAATTTACGTTTTAAGAGAATGGTAGCAGTGATTTACAGTTGAACAATATGTAAAACGTTTGCTACCAGTCCGTAAATCATCACAAATTGTATTGACTATTTCGTAATACCCTTTTCACACTAGATCTTTAAGATCGGATGTTAAAGTGAATGTATCTTTAAACGCTAATGTGAAACCGTATGGCCTCGTCTAAATACAAGCGATGTTTAAGACAGAGATCTGCGTCTTAAACTTCGTCCGCATTGCCAACTTAATTTCTATTATAAAAAAATACTCCTTGAATTTGTGCTGTCAACATTTTATATTATCATAAACAAGAATACTGTATTATATCGACGTTATAAGAAGTTTTACTTGTTGTTATAGTAAAATTATTTATTTTAATAATGTGTTTAATAAAATACAGCGCTACAATAATTGAGATAAAATGTATCAACTTACATGTTAATAGAGGTGTAATATATTCTTTATTGTACAATGAAATGAAATATACATATTTGTTTATAATAATTCAAAATGTGCGTCTGCGCAGACAGTTCAAAACTGGTAATTTCATGACGGTAACTTAAGGACAAAATTACTATAGCTGATGACAGCACCGGAGATTAACCATCAAGTGTGAAAGCATACCGATCTTAAACATCGGTGAACTTTAAGTTCACTCGTCTTAAAGATCTAGTGTGAAAAGGGTATAAGACAGCGTTTCCCAATTTACGTTCCTCCGAACCCTACGGTGCCGTCGATAAAATTTTTCTTAGAGCTCTATTAAATAGTTCAAAATATATGTGAAAAAGTTTAAAAAATTATTCAGATTTCATAAGGCGAGGGAACCTGCGTATTTTTCTCTACTTTCCTCTACTAAAAGATGACTAAAACTATTGTCATAATATCCATTGTATATTTAAAACAGTGGCGAAAAGAGACCTCCGCTAGACTTCTCATAATAATAATAATAATAATATAAATTAAAAAAGTTTTAGGTAAATCTTCAAAAATACATCAAATTATGTTCTATACAAACAAGGCTTGGTTTACTAGTAACGAATTTTTTAAAATTTTAAAGTTTAATAACTTTCGTTTCCGGTTTCGGATTTCCATAAAAAAACAATAGGGTTCTTCCCAATTAATAGGAGAATTTTTTAGTACCAGAACGAGCTCTCTAAGTTAAACCGTTCTTGAGTTATCGTGTATACACACACACATACGGACGGCACTTTGAAAATAAGTTTTTTGGATTCCCTGGACCATGAAACGTGGCCATCAGTCAAAATCTAGACATCGAAAATTTTCGCGATTACAATACTTGCCCCTTATATATTAAGGTCGGGCAAGTAAAAAAAAAACTATCTATTTCAGACTATGAAAATATCATCAACCAGCAAAATAAAAGTTAAATTTAATGTTTAAGTTTCGTTAACCCTTTGAGTCCCAATTTGTTACTGAGATAAGAGTCAGCGGAATTCCGAGATACTTGAAGGGGAAAAGAGGATGATCAGGGGTTAGAGTAGGAGAATAGCGAGGTTAAGATGCGGCAACGAAAAGAGGAACAACAGGTAATGGACAAAGCCAGAGGAAAAGCTCTGTAGAATGTGCAAGGAACAAGATGAAACATTAGAGCATTTAGCGAAGAGATGCAGAAAGATGTCAGTCTGGGATGAAGAGATAATGGAACTGATGAGCGAGGAAGGTAAGGAAGAAAAATGGACGAGAGAACTGGAGACAAGAAGGAAGGAGATCGGAGAGGGCAGCTGGAAGGAGAATAGAAAGAAAGAGAAGGACACTGGAAGAAGAAAGAAATGAAAAAATACTTATTTTGCAAAGAGATGCAGAGAGATGGAAGTCTGGGAGGAAGAGATAAAGGAACTGATGAGTGAGGAAGGCAAGGGAGAAATGATGGTCGGGAGAACTGGAGTCAAGAAGGAAGGAGAACGGAGAGGGCAACCAGAATGAGAATAGGAAGAAAGAGATGGTCACCGGAGGAAGAATAAAGATATAAAATAAAAATTATTGTAATGATATTCATATTGTAGTGCTATTTTATTATTATTATTTTTATTTCTTTGTAGTAGTTAACACCCTAAACGCCGCAAGGCTTAGGGGAAATAAAGAATACATACATATTAAGATTTAGCGAGTATAAGTAGTATGAAAAATATTAAAAAGACCTGACTCTTAATAAAGCAAAATGGAAGACAGACTCAGTGGCGGACTTTCGCAAAGACAATTGTCTTGGGCCCGAAAATTTCAAGGGCCCAACGAACCCTTCCCCTTTGAACGCCTCTAGGTTGAGGGCCCGTAAATCACAAATGTCTTGGGCCCGGCGAAAGCTTAATCCGCCACTGGACAGATTGTTTCCAAAAAGATACGAAGAGAGAGAGAAGAGAGCGTGAGAAAAACAAAATTATAAAATATTGTTCTGCTAATTTTTCTTTCAAAATTAATACCACACAACAAAATTAATGATAAATATATTTCCGAATCGCAATTTTCTCACTAACCATGGTGTAGTAATTATCTTTTCTAAACTTTAAGCAGGTATCAAAATTATAACCTAAAAATGTTAGTTCCGGAACATTCTAATGCTACCTTGTGGCAACAGTGAAAAAGTTATTATACCATCAAACCAACCCCGACCTACTCGAGTGTCTGATTATCTTTTTTTCTTGTTTGATTGGTGGGGAATGCAGGTTAAAGCGGTATCCTTGCCCATTGAGAAAAAAGCTAGACCTGACATTTTTGTAACATAAAAACTAGAATTAACAGAGCCTGTATAAAATTCCGCTAATGGTCAGGTTCAATTTTAGATTATTAAGTTATAAGAATTTTATGTGGAGAGAAATAGAGAGCATGTATGACATTAAAACTATATTATATAGAGAGGTATACAACTAATGAGGAGCTCAAAAACGAAGGAAATACAGTGTCTGTATTTTTAGTTTAACCATTGGGATCTCATAAACTATAAAAGATACAAGGTCGGTTAGAAAAAAGTTGTTGTATTAAATTGACTGTGAAATCATATATGTATTTTAAATATTCCACATTTTACTAAGTATAAATAAAAAAAGCCTTTTTGTCTGATATTTTTAAACACCAATAACTTTTCAATGACTTGAGATCAGGGCCGCCGAGACGGGGTAACATCTTACACTTTGGTCACAGGCCCAGACAGGACCGGCGCGCGGGTCCTTGGCGCCCGTAGACAAGTTTTAATTGAGCGCCCCTAGGCAGGGCGTAACTAGCTTTTTTCGATTCTTGGGTAAGAACTTCAAACCTTCAAGTGAAGACCTAAAAAAAAGGGCCTCACTTCTAAAATTACATTTCACTAAATTACTTTTACATTCATTTGGCGCCCTTTTGAGACTCACGTCAGCGCCTCCCTCGCAGCGACGCCCACATGACTTGCATACCCGCTTCCGCCGGCCCTGGGCCTAGGCACGAAATAGCCCGTTGCGATTAATAATAATTTTTAGATAGATTACAAAATAATAATAATATCCTTTAAAGCCCGGCCGCCCCATTTTCGGTATAGCCAGTTTTCTGGGCAATATTATCAGTGCCGTAACTAGGCAGGGGCAACAGGGGCCCAGATCAAAGGTAGAGCCCAGAAAGGTCTGTAAAAAAATCTGTCTCTTTTTATATAACATTTAAATATACAATTAAATATAACAATTAAAATGTTTTATTAAGACTCGGATAAATCATTAGGAAGCAGAAGTTCAAAACTATTGTTTCAAGAAAAAAGGTAAGCAACTTTACCTAAGCTGGGATAAAATTTTATAAAAGTTTATAAAAATGTATAAAAGTTTAAAAGGAGGCCTAGGCTCAACTCGGGCTGTCCCGCCAATGATTATGATCATATTTAAGCTTCGGACGTGAATATTTCAATTTGATCAATTTTTGGTACAGATCCATCCACCAGAATGGATAGTTTACTGATGCCACTTTTATATGTTTCATGAATATTTCGAAAAAAACGTATTGAACAAAAGTTGCCTGAACCAGGCAATTAGGCTAAAACTATGCGACTCCCTTGTATTGAGTCTGTTTACTTATAGTAGTGTAGTTTACAGACCTTGTCTACTTGCAGCTGATATAAAAAAAAATCAGAAGGTCCAAAACTCATGTTTGCGTTTTGTCTATAGTTTACCAGGGCGCTCGTATATCTCCTCTTACCTTCACTTGTCTACATGGCTTAACATGAAACAAAGAAGACTTTCTCAATCTCTTCTATTTTATCATCAACTGTTAATTTTCAAAACTCCCCCTTATTTGTACAACAAAATCACCTTCAGATCTGACGTGCATAATGTTAATATAAGATTTAAGGGTACCCTTTCTCCACCTTCTTACAAAACTGCAACATTGAAACATAACTTCTCATTTGACATTTGCGCTAAATATAATATTATTCCTGAAAACCTTAAATCTTTTAGCTTAATCTCTTTTAAAAAACAAAAAAGAAGCTCATCTAGGATAAAAGTTTATAATAATGTATTAAAGTTTATGAAAGTCTTAAAAAAGTCTTCACTTCTAATAGGTTCATCTTGCCCTTTTAATTTCATGTCCTTTTCAATGTTCTTTTCAGACTTAATTCTGCCCAAGTTAGGGAATATTACATATTTACATGCTTCAATGTTGGTTATGACATTTGTGGAATTGTCCATAGCAAAGAACTCTGGTTAATTATGTTAATATGCGCTATATTTATATTTTTATACTTTTTAAGGGCTCATAAAAGGACTGATCATGGGCCTTTATCCATTGTACAAACTATTATTATTATTATTTGTAAAAAATATAATTATTTTATCTTGTACCTTGGATATAAATAAACAAATTAAATTGAAAAATTAAAAGTAATAATCAATAACTTTTATTTGAAACATTTTTTGATACGACGTAATTTTTTTTTAATAACTTTTCTTATTTTTGTTATATTTTTTCTGTGTCAATTTTCACATACATACCTCTATATATATATATATGCATGATTATGATAAATTATAAATACATACCATGAAACGTGATATAACATGTTATTGTCTTTCTCAAGAATAATTTATCTGTTAGAAAGTATTTTGTTTAAGTACTTCATCGGTTTTGTGGTGGCCACATCTGATTTTTAAATAAGTCGTAGATTAAAGAAACACTTGAAATTTCTGCATTATTTATTAACCCAATCTGCATTTAACAATCCAAATACTAATTATAAATCTTGTAAAACATTAAAAAATAAAAATAAAATCTGCAACTAAGAGAAATAAGTTGCAAAATCACACCATAATATGATTGTTTTAATTCCTTCCCTTTTTCTCTTTGTCATTGCTAAAGATTAAAAAGAGTCTACATATGATAATTTATAATAACGTAGAAGATTGGCTTTATTTATAGAAAAGTGATTAAAAATACAATATCTTTTGGAAATGCCACGTATTACTTTAGATATAGTTGTCAAATCTATTATCTAGTTAAAAACAGGTTTTTCTAACATTTTGTAAGAAATGTACATGTTATGTTGATTTGACGAATATTTTTGTTATATCTATTTAACATGTTGTGATTTTATTAAAAATAAACTACATTAAAACCAAAATCTAAGTAAGTTTTTTACAGCCCCTTGATCTTATTTAATATTAAAACATATTTGGTTACAGTCGACACATCTAGTTTACACTTCTAATCAAGACCTACTAGATTTAATTTCTCCGTTTACTACTGTCGTGCTTTCGGCACGGAAATTCTTTCATAATATCCCAGCAAATAAAATATAACAAGTCTGTTTTAAGACATATCATGTGACTAGTCATTTCCGGCGTTAAAAAGAAATAAAAGAAGAAGTAAATATTTCTAAAATTGTGACAAGGTACATGCTAGCAGCTTGCCCAAACCTCGGACATTCCGGAAGTACTTTCAACAAACAAAACTTTGTTTCAAATAGACATTTTGTAAATATATTATCATACGCGAAATGTTTAGTTATGTTCAATCTATATTAATAAAATTGAAGGCTATATCTGTTTTTTTATTTTTTTAGTCTCATATTTGGTTTTTACACGTTTCAGATGATTAAAAAACAATATCCGCAAAAAAAATCAATGTTTGTCTGTCTGTCCGAAATTCATGTAAAAACAGCTGGACATATTTTTACGTAATTTTGTATGATGACAGAATAAAACCAGGGCTCGAATATAGGATATAAGCAGGGGCGGACGCCTAGACCCTTTGGCCTAGGCAGACTAGGCGACTGCCTAGGGCCCGTATTTTTTTGGGGCCCATAAGACGGTTTTATTGTACATTTTTTCCATTATTTTACGATTTCTTTTAGTACAGCCCGCAATGAAAACCTTTGCTAGAGACTTGTTTTTCCTTGGTCCGTCACTGGATCCAAGACATTTCAAAAAATTTATTCTGGGGGGGGGTGTCGGGTTAAAACTTAAAATATCTCCTTTATTATTGATTTGAAAAAAAAACAAAACCTGTTAATAATAAAAAAACAAATCTTTTATGTTCAAAGCATTTTTTCAATTAGATGAATAATTGGGGAGTTTCGGGGGGGGGGGGGGGTACCCTAAAACTAAAATGTACATATATCTCCCTTGTTATTGACTTAACAGCTAAATCATATTGGTATGACAAAAAGAGATTATAAAAAGAAAACAAATCTTCTATTTTTATGCATTTTTAAATTTTGAAGAAGTTTACAAAAAAAAAAAATGCTAAAAGATAAGAGGACAAACGTCCTCTATCGAATAAAATATATCACTTTAAGATATAAATTTAAAAATACGGTGAAAACACTTTCTAAAAATTTTGAATAAACAACTATATGCCAAAAGGAATATTGTCAACAAACACAGGAGAACAGATGAAGGGTTCTATAATTCATTTCGAATCTAGATTCACCCGTTTAGGGGTTGATTAAGGCAAAATACTGAATTATGTTTTTATACATGTGTATGGGTAACATTTGTGAACAAAAACTAAGTCGATATCTCACGGTCCTAAGAGATATTGAAGAATCTGTAAAACATATTTCACCCCTTTTCACCCCCTTAGGGTTCGAATCCCTTTTCGAAAAATACATTTTTAGTGGGTGCTTACGTCATGAAAGGTATATACTCCCTGAATTTCACGTTTCTAGATCCAAGGGACGTTTTACGGAATGAAAAATACAAATTTACCCCTCTAGCATTTTAAAAAACGGTCAAAATAATTCATATATATTTTAGAAAGACACCAATATGCCGTATAGAAATGTTATAAGTACATAAACTTATGTTGTCCGAGGACCCCCTCTTGAACATTTTTTTTTTTTTTTGCCCCATCCCAACCCTAGGCATTTTACGTCGTTCTTGAGACTTAATTTCTGGCTCAATAATCTCATAGGCACTACGTTATAATAAATATTGGTAAAAATGTATCGCAGGTTATTTTAATAAATGGTCTTGCGCATTTATAGAGATGAACATTTTTATTAGCATATAGAATAAAAAACAAATGAATAAAAATAGTAGTAAAAATAATTAAAAAAGTTACAAATTATAATACGTTAGACTCATACAAACATATCTTGGTCAAATATTGGTCAAAATAGATCATATTATAATATGTTGCAGTTGCAAATAATTTGCAGTTGAATAAAAATAATTAAATTTTTACTAATTATTGTTAAGTTAGGTCAATAACTAGTTAGGTAACAACAAATACAAAAAGTCTTGACCATGTAGGATTTTTATTAAATGAGTTATTTGAATAAAAGCGAAAAGTTGGTGGATGTAAAGTTAATGTCAAAATGTTTCGCGGACCCCAGTTTAAGAACTACTGTTATAAGTCAAAAAACACAGGGTATACGAAGGGTTTTAGAATTCACCCGAATGTAGATTCAACCCTTTAGGGGTTGATTAGGGCAAACTCCTGCAAATTGGTTTTCAAGCAATTATATGAGTAAACTATGTGAGCAAAAACTCGATATCCCACCGTGCCTAGGAGATATTGAGAAATCTGTGAAAACACATTTTACCCCTTTTCAACCTTAGGTGTCGAATTTTAAAAAAAAGCCCTTCTTAGTTGGTTTTACGTCATGAAAGGAATATACTCTCAAAATTTCAGATTTCTAGATCCAGGGGTTTGGGCTGGGCGTTGATGAGTGAGTCAGTGACGACACTTAGCTTTATATATATACAGTGCGATTATTAAATCTTGACCGTTATGCAATACTTGACAGAAACATTTAGTTATCAAACTTATTTCCAAGGACATGTACACATAGGCGTACATTCTACTTTTATTACCTTATACTATACGAATTGTTTATTAAATGAACACTATATTTCTCTACACGCCAATTATTTGATAATAGATATTAAGTTGCACATTTTTGTTGCTCCTCGGGTGAGTTCGGGCAAACGAAGTAATCTGTTTAGTTCTTTGTTAAATTGGGATTTTCCGCTGTGAATTAAAATACAGTTTTGATATTTTAAAACCCATTGTTTACTCTTATATAACTTTCAAGAATTAATGATTGCACTGTATACAGTTTAGAAGTTATCAAGGGTACTCTTGAATTATGTGCGCATAGCATGTATTTTATTTATCCAATAAAATGTTTTATTATTATTATAATTCGTTATCCTTTATGAATTATTTACAAATACAGTGATTTCCTTGCGTCTTATAAGCGAGGTAGCTGTCGGATATTTGAATATAGTTTTAAAAAGTCTATGAGCGAAGAGTCGGAAAGTGATTTGCTACAAAGCGGGGCGCGTCTTTATTAAAAATGTATTACAAATTTCTTAGTAAGTAATAAAAACATTTATAAATACATCAATTAATACATTAAACATATCTACTTATATAGAAAGATATCTAATAATAAAAAATAACATATAATATACTTGTTTTTCATCGTAATAACTATATTAAGAACCGTTCCATTAATTAAGGTTAAAATACATAATTACATCTCTGTTATTTCGCACCAGCATTTACGATGCATTATTCAAGTTTCCTGGAACGCAAAGAAAACTAGACAATTGATCGGATATTTTCTAACGAGCCGTTTCTAACAAAAGCAAATGGCCGCTCGGGAAAAGAAGTTATTGTATGAGGACAATAGGCAGTCATGAGTTGGCTGAATTCTTTAGGATAAAATAAGTTTTCAAGCGAAAGAATGAGCTTTGATGCAGAATAGAAACTGGACATTTTAGCTACTTCAAATTCCAGGTAGAAAATAAAGATTAGCACATGATATATGTAACTATTTGTAATACTCAACTTTTAAATATTTGAACGTAGTTATAAGACTATAGAAAAACTAAAAGAACAGGTGATTTTACATTCTAAAAATCAAACTAATAAAATTTTATAGATTTTTTTGTAAATCTTTTGGTTATTGAATACTTTTAGGATTTTGTAGGTATAACAAAAAAAAAAACCTTACAACGTCACTCATGTGTCTAACTGGCAGAAATTGTAACCAAACAACTGAACCTAGAAACTTGAAATTTGTCATGCTTGTACAACTCTTTGACCCACATACATGTTATTATTCTGTACGAAAACTAATGAGAGTTCAAAAAAAGACATTGCAAGAATAAAAAATAAACAAATATTATCTGTCTCATTTTGTAATACATAACTAGATCTGGTTACTTTGGTGACTGTTGTGATGTAAATAGACTTTTATGGAAGCATGTGAACTTGTAAATTTGGCTTTTAAATTTTTGGTTAAGTTTCATTATATTGAGGTTATATTCACTCAAAAACTACATATGTCAGATACCAAATTGACGTGTCAAAATTGCGATTGATATGTCAAACTTGTGATCGATGTCAAATATTTTGAAATGTGCCATTTCAGAATTTCCACCCTTAGATGATATTATAAATATGCAACATAAAAAAAAACCTGTTAGTTACGTATTACAAAATGAGACATATATGCTGTTCACTTTTATGAGGACAAACTACATAGATCTAGTTATTTTGGTTATTTTAGTAGTGTATTACGGACTTTAAATGTCATTTAAAAATTTTCAGATTTTTCGATTTTTCTGTCTTTATAAAATGTAATTTTCATTATATTTTAATTTTTTGTGTCATTAAAACATTTTTTTTTTGTCTTCAAAATATGTAAAAATGTTTCATCTATAGGTAGGTAATTTCTTTGCTTTAAGCGGAACTAAGCGGAAGTTTAGTTTTTTTAAGTTGCCACGAAAAAAGAACTTGTCTAGGTTATTTCATGTTTCATGTTGGCATTTATTATTAAGTGACATTTATTAAAAAATAAAATATATAATAATTTTTGATTGACGTAAAAATTTAAGAAATGATACATTTGTATTAAGATTGACACAAAAAATCAAAAAGTAAAGAAAATAAAATATTATAATGTCAATTCAACCTAGCCTTAAAATTATCAATGAAAATATGATTTACAGAACTTAAGCATAATTGACAAAAGCCCGATTCAATCTATACAAGATACTAGATTTCAAAATCTAGTTCCGCTTAAACGTTTGGAATAGCCTATATGTTCTATAATCAGTGTCATTCTTTTCCATGGTTTCACTATTGGAATTTTAAATTTTCACATGCCAACATGAAACATGAAATAAACTAAGCAAGGTCCATTCTCGTGACAACCTAAAACAACGAAATTCCCATTTAGTTCCGCTTAAACCAAAGAAACAGACTGTATACAGTAATACCCCGTTACTCGACTGCCTCGTAGCTCGACGGTTTCGCCACTCGACGTAAATGGCGAGAGTGAGAGTCGACGGAGCATCGCTACCCGACGCGTGATCGAGTACCGATCACGTGATACATATTTTGGTAAACAAAGCGAAATGAACGCATGGCCAGCAGTTCGCGCCTAGATATCTTGACGAAAACAACTAAGAATTAGTGCTGCTATAAATTTTTTGTTTTTTGCTAAAATAAGTGATTTATATTTATAATTAGGGCCGGCTCAGCGGTCGGGACTTCGGGGATTTTCCCGAGGCCCCGCGCATAAAGGGGCCCCGCGCTTTCATATTTACAATTTATTTCATGAGTTAAAATTTTTGTCACAAATTATTCAAGAGAATACAACTCCATTAGATTGCCTGAAACAAATTTGCAAAGATAATATAGACGATGTATATCCCAATACATATATAGCATTGAGAATTATGCTAACAACGCCTGTTTGAGTAGCTCCCGCCGAACGCAGTTTTTCCAAATTAAAGTTAATTAAAATTTATCTAAGATCGACCATGCAACAAGATATGTTAGAGGGGGTGGCTATTGTCAACTGACAATAACTGAAGCGCCTCTAGTGAGATTTTGAGAAACTGACGGTTGTAGGATAGTCGAGTTAGTTTACTGTTTTTTCATAGCAAGTTTTTAAAAAAATGTCTTTACAATTGCAAGAAAAATTAAATGCAACGTGAATTGTTGTATTTATCTTTGCAATGCAAAAGTAGGTCGTGATAGAGACCTAAGTTTTCATCGTGTTCCGAAACGTGGCAAAAAAGCCTTATTACCTTCGATTATAACCCTAGAGGTTACTTGGGCACTGAGAAAACGGAAAATTTCATTTAACGCAACCCTCATATTGAATAATAAATTAATTCCAATAAATATCACATGAAGATACCATTGAACCTGTCAAAAATATCCTACCAAAGTCAGCCATGATGTAAAATGCTGTAGCGCCTCTATCGGTAGTGTCAGATGTCAATATTGTCAATAGAGCAGGAGGCAACAAAACAGATAAATTTTGATGATATTATCGAGGAATTAGCAGTAAAAAAACGAAATAGGAATAAAAAATATTATGTTTATGTATGTATAGGTATTATTGAATATATTGAAGAAATAAATATATCATTAAATAAATTGATAAAATTATGTTCATGTATCATTTCTTCCTTTTTGGGAAGGGGCCCCGCATATAATATTTTCCCGAGGCCCCGCAAAACCCACAGCCGGCACTGTTTATAATTATGGGTCCAAAGGATAGAAATGCAAGCATAGCTAAAAGGAAAACATATACATATATGTATTTCCTTATATGTATATATGTACATATGATTCCCTTTATTTCTTATGGAGAAATTCGACTCGTCACTCGACGGATTCGCTACTCGACGCTTTTTCAGAACGAATTAACGTCGAGTAGCGGGGTATTACTGTATATAATCCGTCTCAGTTTGTAATACGAAACTAGATCTGGTTACTTTGATGACTGTTGTGGTGTAAACAGACTTTGGCGTATCAGTGTGAACCAATACTATGATAATATTATAAATGTATTGTCAATATACAACATAAAAAATGAACTTTCCCTGTTAGTTACGTATTACAAAATGAGACAGATAATATGATTTTTTATTTGTTGTCAAATCGAGTTGGTTTTGAATGTTTATTTGTTGTCAAATCTAGTTGGTTTTGTTTAAAGCAATGTCTACCAACCTACATCTGCTAAGATAAAATATCCCCATTTCATAATTCAGTAATAAAATTCTTAAAATATCGAAATGTTGTCGATTATTTTAGTTATAATGGTGTGGTACAAGGCGTAAGCATCTGCTTCTGTGGCGTTTCCCGTCTGAACATCCGAGAATAGGTCGTCAGTCTTCTAAAACAAATGTACTATAACATATGTTTGTTTTAGCAGCGTAGGTTAATGCTGCCTGAAATTAACAAGCAGCAGACTGTCTTAGTTAAACGGACAAACCGTAACGTAAAGACAACCGTCAATATTTTAACTAATCTTATATTACTCTAAGTAAATACACCAAATTTGTTATGAAAAATATGTTTATGTTAATCGTTTGTTACCTTTACGTTAATTATTTGTTTACCTTTTAACCAAATAAAGAATAAAATTACTGTAACATCCATGCGTTTCAAAGGAGCCTTGATTGCAATTATAATTTCAGTCAACTGCTACGAATTTTAAATATACAAGGTGTAACACGTGAGCTATAGGCACTTAAAGCTACGTATAACCCCCAGAAATTATAAGTTTCTTATACAAAACTAACAATCTGAAATAAAATGTGTAACAATCTATACATCCAATTTTGCACCAGATTTTTATCTATCTAATAGGATATTAATAATTGTAGAAAAAAATGTTATAAAAATGTTATCATAACTTAATAATAAGTATCACACAACAATGTTCTGTAATTTTTTAAATATATTTGTGGGTTTCAAATAACTTTCATATTAATATAGGTTTGTCGTGGATTACCCATAACTTTGATAATAGACGTTTCGTGTAGAAACAGTGGCGTACGCAGAAAAATATTTCGAGGAGGATATTTCACAACATCGGAACTTCTACGTATTGAAAAAGAGAGCAATCTTAAAATGCGGTAATTATAATTTTACTTCTTTTAGAATTTTCGGGAGGATTTATCCCCCTAATCTCCCCTGCGTACGCCACTGTCTAGAAATGTTGAAATAATACGTTAAATTTTTTTTCGACATAATTGTTTATGATTAGAGCCCTGCAAATCCGCGGGTATCCGCGGATTATCCGCGGATATCCGCAACTTTTCTGCGGATGCGGATAAATTATCATTTAAACCATGCGGATGCGGATCGGATGCGGATTAAATTTCATATCCGCTTATCCGCAATATCCGCGTGAATATTAAATCTTCGGTTTCTTTCGGAGAAACAAGCAATTGTGTTCTGACTACGCAGTCCTCGGTTATTTTCGGTTGTCTGTATATACATGATATTTTGTAGCATTCAATCTCACTTTATGTTATTTTTATTAAGACAATTGTCCATGATCAAGACTGAGTTGAGACAATCAACTTAACTTTCTTTTTATTATTGAATATATTATAGAAAATAATATTTTGGACAAAAGTTTCCTGGTACACTTTCGACGTAATTCTTCCTAGCTCTGCTCTAATTCTGGCTTTTAAATCTGATAAAGGTTTTTTTTTTACATAAAACTGATTATTAAGTTTTATTTAAATACCAAAATTTACCTACATAATTTTTTCTCGAAAATTTTATTATGTAACCTGCCAATTTTTTTATACTACCCGAAGTAAAAAGTCTTGCAGATCCCAAAAATTTTAAAAATGACACATGTTGCTGTTTGAAAAAGTTGCAACGCCTAACTAATGCGCGAAATGGCGTAAGAGAATTACTTAATCCTAAAAATATGAAGCACCTTCTATCAAGTAACTTTTCTGATTTTTTTTTTTAAATTCAAAATTAAAAAAATTGATGTGAAGTGTGAATTTTCACACATTTCAGGGTTTTGCAGGTATTTAGTAAGTGAATGATGATTATTTTGGATGCGAAAACAAATTTTATATTAAAATATTTTTTTTGGTAATTTAATTTTAACGCCGAATACCATTATTTAGGTTTCTAAATATGTGCAGTATTTTTTTTTATATAGCAAGGTTCATTAAGAATTTTGAAAATTGCGCCTATGGCTTCCATTGGTTGTTATAAGTTCCGCCCCTCTGATTTCGTGTACATTGAAACAGAATTAAATTATAATTTAAACAATTTCCACTGGCTATTAAATTTACGCTTTTAAAAATTAAATGCAACATTTGCCAAAATATAATTAGAATTTTGAAAAAATAATTTAAACAATATAAAAATTAAAAAAAAAAAAAACAAAAAATAATATAGTCTCTTCTCACAGGGTTCGATCCCTTTCGGATCGGGTTACTTGGGTGAAAATTCAGCGTCTAATACCACTAGACCAGCATACACGTTACTGTGTGGCGTGTTACAAAGTAACTTATGTACATTATTAGCCAAAAATCACAAATAATGCGTTTTTTTCCAAAAACCTAATCTGATCAAAAATTCCTGTTGAACTATTCCGGTTCACACCAATGTACATTACTTAGAATTTTTTCAGATTTTTAGTTTAAACCATTTGGGCTACAGGGTGTGGGACAAACAATTTTTTGCACAATTTTGGCTAAAATCGCTTCAAAATAATTTATTTTGCAATTATAAAAATTTGATCGTTAATCCACGTACCAAGGGCTTTCATTTGATACCCTACTCAGAATTATAAAAAAATATTTTTTTTCTCGATGAGCACATATTTGTTTATATTTTTAGGGGGGTATGTTTTTTAGATGTTTTAGTATTTTTCCTATGTGCGGGTCAAAGAGTTGTATAAGCATGCCAAATTTCAACTCTCTAGGTTTAGCCGTTTGGCTACAATTTTTACCGAACAGACAGACAGACAGACAGACAGACAGACAGACAGACAGACAGACAGACGACAAAATGACGGTATAAGGGTTTTTTGGTCATACCTACAAAACCCTAAAAAGCAGCACGCCACTTACTCCCTACGAAAAAGAACGCTTAGGCCCCCCAAAATTGTTATCTCTCTCTAGATTTAAATAAGTTATTAGCGCATCTAGGCCTTAAAACTTTTGGGGTCCCTTAGGTTAGGTTAGTAATAAATAAGCTGGTAAATCCAAAAATTTTCAGTAGCGTTTTAGAGCAGAGATAACCTAAACAGGCGAAATATGTTAGTTCTTTCCAAACTGACAGCAAAACCTGTAGTGCGGATAGTGCGGATATTTTTGCGGATGCGGATCGGATGCGGATTTGTTATTTACAAAAGCTGCGGATGCGGATCGGATGCGGATCATGGATGTGCGGATGCGGATCGGATGCGGATACAGAAAAGCTTATCCGCGCAGGGCTCTATTTATGATTTAGAAATGTCCAGCATCTATATTGAGAACCGCGGCAGATCCAAGATGGCGGCAAAAATAGACTACCAAGTACAATAATTTTCACAATAGAACAAAATACTAGTTAGTTAGTTAAAAACTTTCGGCACACAGCAACGATGGCTGTTTTTGCCTAACACAGCCCATCTAAATGACTAGAGCAGCGATTCCCAAATTGTGCGCCGCGGCGCCCTAGGAAGGAATATTCCAATATTCCTTCAAATGCGTGAATTAGACCAATGTTTTGACTAGGGCGCCGCGGAAAAATTCTGATACATTAAGGGCGCCGGGAACCGAAAAAGTTTGGGAGCCATTGGACTAGAGTATATATAATACTAGAGCAGCGTTTCTCAACCGAAAACGTACCACAGACCAGTAAAATATTTAATTTTCTACCGCGGACCACAAAAAATAAATGTACTATTAAACAAATTTATTGTAAATTTAGACTCTACATATAATAACTCAGTAATAAAAAATCACTGAAAAATTAAAAAAATCACAGAAAATGAACAAAAGATCTCAAAAATAATCAATTATAAGCCTTTCGAAGGATTACCAGTGGTCCGCGGACCACCAGTTAAGAAACACTGTACTAGAGTATATATTAAAATGAATAAATTAAACAATAAATAAATTAAAACTTATACACATACTAACGGACAAACACAAATAAATAAGATAAAAGTTGATTCGAAAAATTTGAACAGACAAAATGGGGTGATGACGGGCTGTAATGGAGCCAAATTAGAACAAAATAGCTCAAAACATATTTGCAGTATGATGCTTTTGCTTCAATTTGCCGCGTCATACGCAAATTTGCGTCCAGTGGTTTACAAGATAGCGTCTATAATGAAATTTGTTTATTTACAGTTCCATAAGTTTTTTTTTTTTTACAATGAAAAATATTGTTTTAATCCTAAACGAAGTACCGAAGTTTCGGCTAGTAATTAATTTATCATTAATTTAGCATTATGTCTATTAATCTAGCATTAATTTATTTGACTTACTGTTAGGACGTAGTCTGTTTCTTTAGTTTAAGCGGAACTCAACGAAAGTTTTGTTTTCTTAAGTTGTCACAAGAACCGTGGTAATTTAATGGCCTAGGTAATTTCATATTTCGCGTTGGCAAAGATCATTCATGTAACACGGTGAAAAATGAAAACGAGAGATATATTATTATAAAAAATAAAATATATATTTTTACATTTTTTGAACACAAACAAAATTAAGAAATGGGATATTCGTATTAAGAATGACACAAAACAATAAAATGTAATTTGCATTACATTTGACAGCTCATCGTAACATATTCTATGTAAGTATGGTTTACAATAGCTTCAACAAAATGACCAAAAACCCATTTAATTGTTAATAGTTATTAGATTTCAAAATCTAAAATCAGTTCCAAATGTTTAAGAAAATAAAAATATTCTATTTAGTTCCAAATAGAATATTTTTATTTTCTTAAGTTATTACAAGCTCTTATTTTAACTATTGAAGTGGGCTTTTCCTAAATAAAATGATCAAAATCCTCATTCAATCGTTCAATGTCACTATATTTCAAAATCTAGTTCCGTATAAACCAAAGAAATAGATTATAGTTCACGCATTCAGAATTGGGGGGGGTTCAGACGCCAAAATCTGAACTAAAGAGAGCTAAGAAGCCAAAAAAATCTTAAAAAAAGATTAGAAGTCACATTTTTTTCTTGGGGAAGCTCACGTTCGAGTACAAAAAATGTGTTACTTAAAATCGCGTTTTTAGAGAGTTGGGAGGGGGCTCATGCTCGTAAGCCCCCCATAGGTGCGCGGATCTTTCAGTTTAAATGTTTGGGATATAAAATTCATTTACGATAACTAGCAGAACGTCACAGTTGAGAAACTTCCCTTGTTGCCACTTCACAAATTATCAAGAAGTTGGTTATATCGAACTTCTTCTAAAAAGAGATTGAAAACCTATATTTCCTATGGAGGAAAGGAATTAATAAGAATTATGATGCAGTTCTTTCCAACCGATTTGTCATAAAGCAGCTTTCAGCATATTTATTAAAATAATATTTGGTAAAATTCAAAATAAAACGTAAGCATAACCTCACTCGTTCTAACCACAGAAGATCACTTACGTTCTAACGTCAAACGAATGCGATAAAACGCGGGTGAAATGTGCATGACAACGTTGGAAAAAGATACCACTATAAATGACAAATGTTACACTGAGCAGTGCTAAAAAATTGGGTAAATTTCTTTACATTGGTAATTAAATTAACCAAGTGTGACGTCATCTCATTGTTATGGTGAATGGAAATTTTCTATGTATTTACCAATTTAGTTATAAAAATAATTTAAATAAAATTATAAATAATCAAAATTCAAAACACGATCTTTAAACATTTTATTTAATTATTTATCCGCATCACATTCACGGAGTTTTGTAAAATTATCTACTAATTTCCTATCTACGCTACTGTCATAATCAAGACCTAGTATATCTAAATTTTTTCGCTATGTTTTTATAAAACAATTTCGTATTAAATTATATCTTTAAATATTCATTTTGTCATTTTAATGACTTATTTCTAACGTATTAATTATTTTTTTCGTTATGTTAAAATATTTAAAATTGTAGGTTATATTTCATAGGTTTCTCTAGCTGATGAAGTTATTATTCGTGTTTTTTTGTGGGTAGCCGTGATTAGGTCCGCTAGAGGCTGCTGCGGACTTTGGACCGCGCTTCTTTAATAACATAAAACTTAAATACTTCTTCCTTTCTGGCTGCATTTCATTATTTAATTAATACTCATGAAGAGCTTCGGAAGAAAACACAATGAAAAATAATTTGTTAACGCTACGTATAACTCCTGGGAGATTACAAATTTCTTATACAAACAATCTGAAATAAAACAATCTATACATCAAAATTTGCACCGAATTTCTATCTATCTAATAGGATATTTTTAACTGTAAACAAAATTGTTGTAAAAATTTTATTATTCAATATAGATCTCTACAATAAGATTTACATCATCAATAAAAATTACTAAAACAATTACTTCAATTTTTAGTAAGGTTACTTGCGAAAGTTTATTTTTTTGTAAATAAAGCACCTACCACCAACTTAATATTATTACAATATGAAATATGTATTTAAGTTTAACACATTGTATTAATTTGGTTATAAACACAAAATCCAAGTAAATCTGACACATATAATCAAATATGGCTGAATACTCACGTGTAAACAACGCAATTGTCAATACTACCCATAGAAGCAAAATAAAAATTTAAATTTTTACTGAACAATAGTTAAAACTAGTCAAAAATCGTGATGAATAAAATTATGATTGTTGTTTTTAATTAATATACTTAATATGTTTGTTTACAACTATATAAATTTCTTTTACAATTGAAAATATCCTATTAGATAGACAAAAGTTCAACTCAAGACAGCGTTTACAGCTAATAAAATTAGTGAGATACGAATAGTGTGACATCTGTGTGTCTTTAAACCAACAACAGTGGCTTCGTAAAATGTTTATTATCTATTATCGTTTTCCTAATTTTGCTGTACTAGATTTTTACTAACTAAACCTAACCTAATTACCTAAATTGATCATATTTACTGTTCGTCTTTGTCAAATCTCACATTGGGTGAGATTTGTTGTAATCGCAATGACATTTTGTTAGGTTATGTAAAAGCATACATTGTGAACGTTCTCTCCGATGTAGACTGAGATAGCCAATTTGTTTGTATGTCTGTCTCATTAAAACAACTCACTAACTATAAGTTTGGAAAACTATCCACAATCGACAACGCATAATCTATTAAATTTGGAGCTCTGAACGATTGCTCGCTTTACCATATGACAAACTTATTAGAGACAGTTAACAGTAAACAAGATATAGTCTATAGTCGACTAATTTAAGAGCTCTGAACGCTTTAGTTTTGTAAAAGTTATGAGAACTATACAGTGTGCGCCCCTTAAAATTAATATATCTTCTAACAGCGTTTTATATCTTTAATAGATTAACTAAAAATGTGTACAGTAAAAGTTCGATATTACAACTGGTCGGGGGCTGAATCGAACCGAATTTTCGGTATTCACAGGCAGTACTATTAAAATTTTAGGTAAATTCCATAATTACGCCCTTATCGCTATTTTTTTTTACACAAAGTCAGCTTCTGTATTTTATTTTATATTACTCGTTTATTTGATGTTCAATTGTTTTTCCAATTTAATAGTCTTATTTGTAGAGTAGAATATTTCCTAATTTAACTTCCTTGGTATCTCTTATAATAAAGAGGTTAGCAATGCTCAAAAAGTTCCCAAAAACACCATGTATAAACTTCTTACTGTATTTGTTTTAAATGCATTAACTAAACATTTTCATATAAACTATAAAGATCTAAAAACAAAGATATATTAGTTTTTATTTTCCCCGTGATTTAAAAAGTTTGTGAGTTTTCGAAAAGTCCGAATTATCGAGTGGGGGCAGATTTCTGACATCTAAATTTTCAGACCTTTATTTTATATCTACGAGAATAGTTCTACAAACTGATACATCCAAGGCACCCATTTTAGGGTGAAAATCGATGCGGAACAATGGCGTAATTAGATAGAATGGGTCTCGTTAGAGTTTTGAGTGGAGTCCCTGCGGGGTCCATACTAGATACTTTTCTCTTTGCGCCAGGCCTCTGAAACTTTGGGTCCACTAGTCTTCACACCCACACCCGCGGAAGCTACGCGGAACCCATCACAATAATAAACTCCTATCATACATTTTATTTAAACAAAATGTAAAATAAGAACCGAAAAAGGGTATTAAAAAAACAGCAAAAGTATCACCTTGTTAAAAATGATGATTTTTTACTGGTCGTAACAAAACGATTTCATTTATATTTTTTAATTTACTTTAATCTTACAGAATATCTGAATGATTCTCACGAAACCCTGGAGTGTCAAGTAACACAATTTGAATACTACTGAAGGAAAAATTTAATCCGTACTTTTCTAAGTACAGTGGAACCTGTATATTTGTCAACCTCCATATTCGTAATATTCCATATTCGTCAAATTTTGATGACAATTTTTGTCCCCCATATTCGTTAGTATTTTCCGTATTCGTCGTCACTTCCACCGCCGACTACTTCAGGAAGGTTTTAAAGAGCAGACAAAAACAGACAACATTGGACACATTCCTTGTTAAAACGAGTGCTGCTAAATCATCCCCACATCAGACCCCAAACAAAACAGACCCCATGATCAGAATTGGAATTACTATTGGCTGTTTTGTTTTAATTGATAACAACTCCTGTTTTCAACATTAACCTTCCTCCTTTTCCACTTCTACCACTATGTTTATCTATTTACTACAATAAAGTTAAAGTTTAAACAACATTTTTTTAAATGTTTGTACCGCTTTTAGGAGTTGGAAGCAGATTAATTGAATTTCAGCTATTTCTTATGGGAAAAATTGTTTCTATATTCGTCATATTCTATATTCGTTACACCCCCAGGAACAGATTAATGACGAATATAGAGGTTCCACTGTACTAAAATAATAGTGTAATAAAGAATATCATACGAGGATAGGTTATGGGAGAAGAAGCTTCGAAAGATCAAGTTTCTATTCACCATGATGGATAACTAATGGATAACACAAGAGAAGAAGAAGGAAATTAAGGATATATTGTTATACAAAAATGTAATTTCTTTGTTAAATTAGCTATACTGATGAGACTAATAATCTTGTAACAGACTAGCGAAACGCAATTTTCAAAATATTGTTTGATTAGCTCTTATTTATAGCTAGCGTAACGTTCTAGCACATTTTTACAACTAATTCATTTCTTTTATTATGTTTTATATCAGAAGTTCATAAACGAAGTGCCATGAGAAATGTAGTCTTTTAAACCATGTTATGGTCACATTAAAATCATATAATCTGTTCAATTTGTTTGTCTCCAAAACATGAGGGCTGGCTAGCGACGGGTGTAAGGCATGCCCCTATTTTGGTTGTAGCATATTTAAAGTCTTTATAAACTGGGACTATGGCGAAAAACTATGGAACACCAGAATTTTTTCACGCGTTAGTCACAGCTTGATTGGAAGCTCAAAAATTAGAACGCATCAGTAATGAAAAAAGAAGTATCTTACTATTAGTAGCCACAGTCATTAAAAAACGATCAACTTACTAATTAGTGGTAGCACCTGTGAGAGAGTCTATACCTTCAAATATGGCCACCAATAAATCTGGTAAAAGTGATTCAACAAGAAATAAGAATTTAAGTTGCTACTGTGTATTATTTTGCACTCCGTCTTCTCTTCAAAATGAAACTTCTCTCTAAAACACCACAGATTAGACTCTACCAAACCTGAGTATACTAGAAAGTATGTATGGCTTAGAAACATAGCCCTTAACAAAACAACAACGATTCACAGTTTTTGAAAATAAAATATTACACCGACTTTGGTCCCATTCAAATTTATTATTTACAGCAGCGGTTCTTAAACTAGGGTCCGCGAAACAATTTTGACATTAACTTTACATCCCCCAACTTTTCGCTTTTATTCAAATAACTCATTTAATAAAAATCTACATGGTCAAGACTTTTTGTATTTGTTATCTAACTAGTTAATGACATAACTAAACAATAATTAGTCAAAATTTAATAATTTTTATTCAACTGCAAATTATTTACAGAAAACATATTATAATAAGATCTATTTTGACCAATATTTGACCAAGAAATGTTTGTATGAGTTTAACGTATTATAATTTGTAACTTTTTTAATTGTTTTTACTACTATTTTTATTCATTTTATGTTTTTTATTCTATATGCTAATAAAAATGTTCATCTCTATAAATGCGCAAGACCATTTATTAAAATAACCAGTGATACATTTTTACCAATATTTATTATAACGTCTATGAGATTATTGGGCCAGAAATTAAGTCTTAAGAACGACGTAAAATGCCTAGGGTTGGGACGGGGTCAGCAAAAAAAATGTTATTCAAGAGGGGGTCCTCGGGCTACATAAGTTAAAGAACCCCTGATTTATAGTAATGTACAGTAAATGAAGTACAGAAGTACATCGGCTAACGAATGACCCTGCTAACAAATATTTTTTCCGCGACTAACAAATTGGGATTCGGCTAACGAATTGCACAGAGACGTGCCTTTTGCATGCCAAAATTGATAATGCGTAATGGGATACTTCATTGTAAGGATATCTAAAAAGTATTCAACACTCCAAACACTTGTAAATACCTAATCCACTGCAAAGAGATCTTAAAAAAGAGGGAAATCCAACCAACATTGGAGAAATTACTTACATCTCGAGCAAAAAAAAAAACAAGAACTGAGAGAGAAAAACTCCTGAGATTCCTACAACAACACAAGGACAGTTGAACCTTCCAGAGAGACAGCCTGAAGTTGATTCTCCCATGAACTAAAAACTACGGGCCGTGAACTGTATAAAGTGTAAATAGTGAATCTTCAACTTATCAGTCCTCCTTTTAAAAATGTTGTGGAATGGATAAAAGTTTTTGCAATTTATGGAAAATCGTGATTCTGTTTACGAATAATTTGTGCTACGAATCACTTCGTTGTTGTACGAGAAGCCGCAAAAATGAAGATCCTATAAATGTACACAACACCAAGAATCACACACGACACAGGATTGAATACAAGATGAAAGAAGACAGAATGCTAATGAGGACCTGCGAAGAAAAAGTAAGCACCCTTCAGTTACTGGAAAGACGTCGCAAAAAATGGAAAGATCAGCTAATCTAAGATCCAACATGTATTGTTATAAAAGAAAGACCTGAGAACAGATCAAGATGACGGGCTTTTGTGAGTGACGTGTGAGACTCTGAAGAAAGTGAGCCAAAGAAGAATAAGGAGTAAATCCACCAAATGTAATCGGCCGACCGTACGTAAGTCTGTTTCTCGCAAAGGTTGAGAATTACTGCTTTAAAGAGGTAAAATTAAGTAGCGAAACGTTTAAAATACATTTTTTAATGATTACGATTTAATTAAAATCGTTTCGAGAAATTTTGAATTTTTAGCAATGGTTCAGGTTCAGAATATTTATTCTTATATAAACAAAGGAGTAATAACTTTTGGGCAATATTCATTCAAGCATTTCTGTACAGAAATAAGGTGGTTTTTACTTTATTTGATTTGTGGTACACTTTTGGACTGCTATTCTTTTGGAGGTACACTAACAAATACAACAGAATATAAATATTTAACTATAAAATAGCTAAATATTTACTATGCTTACATTACATGGATTTATAATTTTATTTTAGCACTTCCCGTGCTCACTGTGCCGCGACATAACATATTCTGAGCTATATTAAGATAAAATATATAACATTACCCACATCAGTGTTATATAAATCTAAAAATGTGATTCAGGAGACCTTAAACGTAAAAAACTGATTTAAATTGACTTTTACTAACACTTTTCTTTGTATAGTACTTTGAAAGTAATATAAAAGTTATTAAAATCTTTTATTTGCTTCATTCTTCAACAATCCATAATAAATAAAAATAAACTATCTTCATTCCATAACATAACATCAATTTTCTTGTTTGAAAGTTATTCTTACCCTGTATTCGCCGTGTGGTGGAATGGTGGTGGATGAGACTGTACAGGAACAGCAGCGGCGGCGGTTGGTGGCTGCATTCTGGGATCCCAAACATACCGCCCCTCATGCGTTCTTTGATCCACGGGCATGGGGGCATGATGAAAAGCGGCAAAAGCCGACGGAAATTGCAAAGGCAATCCCGTAGACATCATTGCCGCTTGATAATCAATCGCTGTTTCTTTTTCGGGCATCACACAAAATCACTTGCAGTACTCATCACGAATTTATAAACAATAAAAAAGTTCCAGTCTTTATAAAACACATTTATTTAAACATTTTTTTTTTATAATATATAATTTAATCAACACCAAGTTCTAAAATCACATGTTTTATTTTGTTAAATTTCCAATCCAATTGTTCAGATTAACGAGTCTTTAAGCGAAACAATTTGAAGCCAACTTCGCAACTATATAAGGTAACAGTGACAGGCGAGGTAGGCAGTGTAGCTATCTTCCGTCGATGCTAAATGAGATCTGAGATGTCTCAATTATGCTGAAAACCAAAGATGGCAACTACAACCGACAACTTTTCACTCAGAGATACATTTTATTTATCTCTTGCAACACAACAAAGAATAAACATCATAATTTAAATAAAATAGTGTAAATAACTACTTGATTTATCTCGATATTTAATAATAATAGTCTTTGTTTGTAAACATAAAAAATATGACACTTCTTATCAAATTATTATATCACTCAAATTGTATTTAAAAGTCATTTGCACACACAAAAACAAATTTTCTTTTCTTCCAAGTCTGTTTCACAATTAACTAAACGTAATTATGAATAATTTTACATGTTTTTATTACATCACTTTTATTAAATTAAGGTTAGTTTAGGTAGTTCCTTTGATTATACACATTTTTTTCGAAATTAAACTGATTCTGTCTTACATACACACTTGCGCCAGGCGAATACTTAACTAAACAGGCGAGCGGAGTGGCCGCTGGGTTGACAGGCCAGACTTACAACTCAACTAGTGTTCGATGGGATGTGAGGGGGTGTGAGAGGGTCGGGGGCGGGAAGGAGGCGGGAGACGGAGGCCCAGCCCAGAGCTCACGACCGGCTGCTCTCCGCGCGACTCAAATCTCACGAGCGGCTCGTCATGTTAAACTGACAATAATTTCAAAACACACATTCAAGAAATAAGCTTTGTTTGAGAGTTCGAGCAAAAAGTCTGTGACTGATTTGTGATTTTTTTTAAGTGCACGAGTTCAAAATGTCATTTTGAACTAATTTGTAATTTTAGCTGCTAGAACGCTTGAACTGAATTAGAAAACCAGAAATATCAGATAAAAAGTTGTCTGATACGTCTGACTTCTGAAAATGAAAAATAATAATACACCTTTATTTAAGCTATTACATGTTTGTTATCTTTACTTCATCTTATTTTTAATTTTAATTCTAAAAATTAACTATAAAATTCATATATTCCTTTAACTCAAATGCTTTTACTACAAATAACAGAATTTGGCGTTTACGTTTACTAAGAGCAAAGAGCTAATGAATGTGACATTTACTAAATAATAATAAAACACTCATGATTACTGCGCATGTGCAAACTAGATATGAGGAAAAATCTCATACTCATGCCACAGTCCGTCACTTTTGTCACGTCACTACGTCATTCTTGTTCTAATTGGACGAAAATAGGTTTAAATGACTTTTAATGTCATTTCGTCCAATCACAGCAAGAGTGACGTAGTTCTAATGTTTACATCGACTGCATGTTCTCAGCGAATAGAGTATAGTCAGAGTCAAAATACTTATGATGTTTTGTACGATTACTAAAAATAAAAATTCATACCGGTTTTTGCGACGAAATTTCAAAGTCCCTGCCAGAAACATATCTTTTTATACTCTTTATACTTTAGCGAAATCTTTCACGTACACGTAGAATTCTACGTCTACGTGAACATATAAGTAATAGGAAAATGTATGCTGCGGTTTCCAATCAGACGTAGATGGACGTAGACGTAGAAACGTTCACTTGGAATATTAATATTTTTATATTTCTACGTGTTCGTTTTGAATTAAAGCATGGTTTTCAATTGACGTAGACGAAGAATTCTACGTCTACGTCAATTGGAAACCAGGCTTTACAAAAACACTGTTTCAGTTTGAGTATGTACATAATTTTTATTACCATTTTTACTGGTCAAGAATTTCGGAAAGCAAAATAATAATTTATTACGGGTTAACATAATGTTTAAATATTCTAAAATGCAAAACCTTAAAAAACTCGAAATGAGGAAAAATGGACCTACGCCACTTTCAAATATAACGGCTCGTATGTTCAGTAAAAAAAACTCTAGTTGGCTTTAGAATTTTTATGTAGGTATGTTCTAGGGCACATGTTAAAATTTGTACTCATAACATCTAAATTATAAAATATAAACAAATATCAAACTATGATAGTATGATACCCGACATAAGTTAATACATGCGCGTTGTGCAGTATCTAGTAAGTAAAGAGGTGGAATAGCGAATTGATATTATGCATCTGTCATTTGTGAGTAAACTGCTATTGAGTTTTACTATTTTGTTTAAATGTTATAGCAGTTTTTGTAATTCGATTCTTTATTCTGGCGATTGACTTAATAGAAGATAAGCGTGTCACTTTACAGTACAATACGGTTCGGTTGCTTATTTTAAAATGTTACACAAAAAATATTTATTTAGCTATTCTCCGATTTGTATGCTTACACAATACCTTTAAAAAATCTATCAATATATTCTACATTATAAATAGTATTTAAACTTGACAGGTAATTTTCAGTGGCGAAATATATCAATATGACGTCGCCATAGTAAGTGTTACTTTAAGTTCATAATTTATATATATATATATATATATATATATATATATATATATATATATATATATATATGTAATTATAGGTAACTCAGATCATCTTTAATACATAACACTTAACCTTACTATCTAAAAACTTAATCCATACTAAATAATACTAACAATTGCACCTTAATTTGTACTAAAACTCATTCAGATTCATTCATATAATGTTCTCTAATCTTTCTATTAAAATTTAGTAAATTAGATGTCTTTATAGTTTCCGGTAATGAATTTTTATGCTGTAGTGCAAAATGGTTTTGCTGTCTAGTATTGTGGTTGTGTGTTTGCTGTTGTTCTTCTAGCTTATTTATGAAATAAGATGGCATCAATCCTAATTTTATTTTATTTATAAAAGTGACTACCTGTATTTCAGTTAACTTTTGTATTTCTAGCCATTTTAATTCCTTTAGCATCCACTCTATATTAGTATATCTGTCACAATGTAAAATTATTCTCATGGCTCGATTTTGCAGAAGCTGCAGTCTTTTTAATTCTCCCTTGTTTCCTAAATATAATACTGTACCGGCAAAATAAAAATGTGGCAATATAATTGTGTTATATACTATTTTTCTGCTGTTTAATGTTAGATATTTACTACATCTTTGGAGCACTCCTAATTTTTTTGATATTTTTGCACAAATATAATTTATGTGTTCACTAAATTTTAATTTTCTGTCCACTAATATACCTAAATATTTATATTGGTTAACTATTTCAATTTTTTCATTGTCAATTGTAATTTCGAAATTGTTATCAAGTATCTTTTTTACTATTGATTCTTTCCCTAATATTAAGCCTTTTGTTTTCTTTAAATTTAACTTTAGCTTATTTGCATTTAGCCATTTACTGAGTTTATTAAGTTCTGAAGTAAGTTTTGTTTGTATATCAACCTGTTTTATACCAGATATATATACTACCATATCATCTGCAATGAGATGAAACTTGCAATTTTGAAAAATTGATTCTACATCATTAATATATAGTATAAAAAGAAATGGCTCTAATATACTGCCTTAAGGTACTCCTTGATTTATTTCTTTATTTTTAGATTTTATATTGTCACACTTAACATTTTGTTTCCTATCAGTTAAATAGTTTTCAATAGTTTTCAATGGTGTTCGTCTGTTTCAGAAGTTGTTCCTAATTTCCACTCCGACACGGACGATGATTTTATTTCCTAGAGTAACAATAGACTAGATGAACAAGAACATATTGAGCAAGAAGAAACCCCTAATAGTGAGAATTCAGTAAAATTTGTAAAAAAAAAAAATAACTTTTCATTGGTCAAATAATAGGATATTTAGGTGAAGGCTAAGCAATAAAATAATAAGGGAATGCTGGGAAGAAATTATGAAGGAAGAACAAAAAGGCAAATTGTCGGCATGGGGAGAGACAAGCAAAGAGTACTTTTGGAGGTGTGGAATGGACATAAGAGTAGCAGAGAAAAAGAGAAACGGAGGAACAAATATAGTAGAAGAATTGTGAAGGAGGTATAGGGAGATACGGGAACAGAAAAGAACAGACAGAATAGACAAATCGCTGAGTATGAAAACATATATAGAGATCAGAGTGATAGGAATACCGAGATACCTGAAGGGGAAAAGAGGAAGATCAGGGGGTAGGGTCAGGAGGATAGCGAGGTTAAGATGCGGCAACGAAGAGAGGAACAACAGATACAGGGCATAGCCAGAGGACAAGCTATAGAGAATGTGTAAGGAAGAAGAGGAAACCTTGACGCACTTAGCAAAGAGATGCAGAGAGATGTCAGTCTGGGAAGAAGGGATATAGGAACTACTGAGTGAGGAAGGCAAGGGAGAAAGATGGGCGAGAGAACTGGAGGCAAGAAGGAAGGAGATATGAGAAGGAAACCGGAAGGAGAATAGGTAGAAAAAGAAGAGCACAGGAGGAAGAACAAGGAAATGAGATTTTAAAAAAATATTGTAAATTATCCATATTACACGTTATTTTATTTATTTTTTTTATTTTATTATTTTTTTTTTGTAATGGTCAATGCCCTATCTCCGCAAGGCCTAGGGAAAATAAAGAATATATATAGCAATAAAATATCTGCAAAGATGTGAAACAAATTTACCTGGCCTAAAAAAGAAGAAGGAGTTGTTAATAAGCGAGAAGATATTGTCAAAATGCTTGTAGCGTTAAATTTCAATATGAGTTATTTAGTTTTGTTTAATAGTGTTTAAAATCATAGTTTTTGCAGTTAGTATTGTATGTTGCATTATGGAAAATTCAAAATAAATATATTTCTGGCACATTTACACTTATTTAGTTAGTATGAACAATTTTCGATGGAGAGATCAATACTAGGAATTAGTCAAGCTGATCGAAAAACAAATCAGTGGATTCGAGAGCAAACAAAAATATGTAACGTCATCGAAAGAATTGCTTGTCTTAAATGGAACTGGACTGGACATGTGGCTAGACTTCAAGAAGACAGATGGACAAAAAAGATCCTAGATTGGAGACCCAGAGATACCAACAGAAGCAGTGGAAGACCCCCAACTAGGTGGACGGATGACTTAAAGACATTTGCGGATAGTGTTTCTTCAGAAGAATTCTTTCTCGAGGATTTCTCGAGAAAAAGTTATAATTCTCATTTTTCATTTCTCGAGAAATGTAATTTTTTTTCTCAAGAAATGTAAAATTTTCTCGACGCCACGTTAAAAGCATTGTGCTTTTAAAAAACTATTTAAAAAAAAATATGTGACTCACTAATTATAATTTCATTTTAATAAAATTTGTCTTCTGTCTCCCGCAAAGCAACTGTGGCAACAGATAAGTAGCGATTTATAATATTTAACTAATTAGCATTTATTGTTACAATACTTTATTTTAATTTAGTGTATTATTTATTATAATCAATTACATTTCACTTTTTGTTCAGTTTAAAACTGTTATGTAAAAGATTACCTACAAGTTAAATAAAATAATTATTGCTATTATTATTAATTTCTTATTTTTTGAAAATTTCTCTATACAATGTATTTTCAATTAATATGCAACTACGTGCCGTTTTCGCAATCATCTTTAAAGCTCCGTTATCCATTTGTTCTAATGTTCTTTAAATGAATAAGTACTTTAGTACTTTAAAGTTGACTATAATTTTAACATGTTTTTATCCTTTACAATATTTTCCACATTAAAAAAAGATGTATATTCTAATAATTATTTTTCTCGAGATTTCTCGAAATAAAAAATGTCGAGAAATCAGAAACACTAGTTGCAGGGAACTGGAAATCAATAGCACAAGATCGTTCCGAATGGAAAAATCTTGGGGAGGCCTACGTTGAGCAGTGGACAAGAAAGGCTGATTAATGATGATGATGATGATGAATAATTTTTAATTTTTTTCTGATTTCTTAAAGATTATTTAGATCAGTGTTTGTCAATTAAAAACGCACCGCGGACCAGTATAATATATAATTTTCTAACGCGGATCACTAATAATAATTGTTGGTTCATTTTTTGCAAAAAAAAACATATATATTTAATGTACCTCCTAATAAATACATTTATTTTATTTGTAGAAAATCACAGAAAGTTTACAGAAAATAAACAAAATATAAATTATTTACATAAATAATGTGCAAACAAAATTAAAAAAAAAAAACTGCAAAAAAACGCATATAAAAACTTTCGCGGACCACTAAAATTTTACTAGGGACCACTGGTGATCCGCGGACCACCTGTTGAGAAACACTGCTCTAGACCTCTTTATGTGTAAGAGTTGTTTTGTAAACAAAATAGAATACACGGACAAAAAAACATTTTAGTGAGTTAAAAAAATAACTAGCTAACAACAAAAAAATAAAAAAAGTTATTGATAGAGGGCCTCAATACCTATGTCCTAGTATTAAAATAATAAAACAATTAGTAATGTTCACAAAGATATGATAAAATGAACAGAAAAACTGGACAAGTTCATCCCCTTTTACGGTACTCGATATATAACAAAGTAATATTATTTACATTTTCAAATATATTCAAACCTAGCATACAAATCATGTTTACATGGTTACACACCAAATTTTCTAGATCTTTTTTTGCTGCGGTTCTGGTAAGTTTCTAATAATTTTTGTGTACCGCTAGCATTAATAACAGACACCTAAACTAGTGTTGAGTGCCGGTGCTGGATTTCATAAGTAATGACATTTCTATCCGCCCCTATCCGTCGCTCTTTCCTTTTAAGATCACTCAACCGTGCCCATATTCTACATTTGGTCCGAAAACACCACCATCCTTGTCTAAATACCACCATAACCATTAGAAAGAAAAGGGCAGAGAACAATTAGGTTTAAGACACAACTGCATAAAGATAAAGTTCCTCATTATGGTTTTGTACAAGTGTATGTTTAAATAACTTTTTAATTATAATACGTACAAAGCTTTCGTTTTACGTATGACTAGCTGAATATTTTTGCTAAAACGTAAAGTATAAGCGAGATATAAGCAGTTTCAAGTAGAACAAAATACTTGTTTCTTTATTCTACACCACTCTTTTTTATATATTTGTAATGTTAAGTAAATAATAGGAATGGTTAGGAAGATATGGGAAGGAAGATTGAATACCCGTCGACCAGTGGGAAGACCTTGCAAGAAATGGAGAGATCAGCTAACCGAAAATCTGACAAGTATTGGTATACAGGGTACTTGGCAAGACAATGAATAATAATAATAATAATAATAATATTTATTAATGTTGAAATACATTATAAACCATTGACGAAGGGAAACCTCCACTAGACTTACCCTCCCATAAAAAAAATTAAAAAAAAAATTTTAAATAAAAAAAATAATTAAATATTTAGATAAATCTTCAAAAATACATCAAATTATGTTCTAAACAAATTTTTGTCCAAGGCTTGGTTTACTAGTTACGAATTAATTATCATGACCATGGAAACGTTACATATAAGTATGAAAAAATTGAGACTTTTAAATAATTTTCAAATTTTTTTGTTTTATAAAAATACGTCTCAAATAAAAGTTATTAGTACAGTCTGTTTCAAACGCTTAGGCGGAACTAAATGGGAATTTCGTTCTTTTAAGTTGTCACGACAAGGGACCTTGCTTGGGTTATTTCATTTTTCACGTTGCAATGTCAAAATTTAAAATTACAACAATGAAACCATGGAAACGAATGACCTATGTCAAAATTAAATTATTTTTTAATGTATTTTAATGACAAAAAAATTAATAAATGGGAAATTTGTATTAAGAATGACACAAAAAATCAAAATATAAAGAAAATGACAATTTAAAATGATATTAACCTTAACAAAAAATGTGTATTGTAAGTATGATTTACAAAGCTTAAACAAAACGGTCGAAAAGCACGATTTAAACGATGAAAGTAACTAGATTGCAAAATTTAGTCCCGCTTAACCGTTTGGAACAGACTGTAATTGCATTTATAGTAACTTTTGTTCAATAAATTTTTTCGAAATATTTTTCTGTTGCTAAATATACGCAAAAATCTTAAACTTAAACTCCCATTTCTAGTCAACCGATCTTCATAAAAAAACAATAGGGTTCTTCCCATTTAATAGGAGAATTTTTTAGTACCAGAACGAATTCTCTAAGTTGAACCGTTCTTGAGCTATCGTGTATACACACACACAGACACACACACAGACACAGACACACACACAGACACACACACAGATACACACACAGACACACACACATACGGACGGCACTTCGAAAATAGGTTTTTTGGATTCCCTAGACCATGAAACGTGATCATCAGTCTAAATCTCGACATCGAAAATTTTCGCGATTACAATACTTGCCCCTTATATATTAAGGTCGGGCAAGTAAAAATGTTTACACCAGTCAAAATATTTAAAAAGTACAAATTTAAAAATGATATTACAAAAAAAAACTAAGTAAGTATAATAAGTAAAGTAAATAAAATTACGATTTTTTACATACGTCACCAACAAGGATAAAAAATAAATAAATAAATAAAAGATAAAAGATATCATGTGTCACAGAACAAGTTAATTAAATAGAATAGATCGAGATGAAGGGCTTATGTGAGTGAGGCAAAAGTCAGCCTGACTGATAGTGCCCAAAGAGGAAGAAGAAGAAGAAGAAGAAGAACTAAATAATAAGTGAGATACCTAGTTTATAGATATAACCTGTTTGAAATGCAGAAATAGTAATAATATCTATTGGCTCTAGCATAAATTTACCGGGTCAACAGCCAACGAATGACGAGAGTTCGACCAAATTATCACGTGAACATTGCATGATTACGACTTCTTGATTTTGAACAGAATATAGCACTCCTCGTAACTTCCCACATATATATCTTACTAGCTGGTGTACTCGTGCTTCGTTATGGCATTTAACTACTTCAAATCCAAGAAAATAGAATACGCAAGAAACTAGTAACGCTCACAACGTTAAAGTTAAATTTATAAAACGATAATATAATTTGTAATTAACTATTAGGCGATGGGAAATAAAGAATTCTCCAGCAGTGCCATCTATTGGTAAATTCCGCACCAAATAGCGACATACATGTAAAATTTTCAACATTTCTGTGCATGCGTACACTTTACACTCTGATAACTCCATTATCAATCTTTGATTTATAGTGTAAAATACTTCAAGATTCTGCGTGAATTGCTCTAATTTATTATTCTAAAATAATTGATACATCACTAAAAACCTCCGATGTTATGCACCCAAAAACTTTATACAATGAATTTCTTTTACCCTGCTACACTGAAATTATTATTATGCATGGTTTTCCTAGTAACGTCAAATTATTTTGACAGCAATGTTAAATCGTCTATGTTGCCAATTAAAGGAAACGCAATTTTACATTGCCGTCAGATTTCAATTACCATAGTAACGATAATACCTATATTGCAGGATAAAAGAAATTCACTGTATTACCAAAACTATTATGTTTAAAAACAGAAAATTGCACGATATCGGTGCATGATAGGCATATATATATATATATATATATATAAACTTGTTTATATATATATGATCATAGGTATATGCTCTCAGGGACTTTTTTTTAGATCTAATTAAGATCTACATTTTTTGTATACATTATGTTAATATATCTCTTAAAGTTTAGCTAATGTAATCAATTTTAACTGCACGAAGAGTGCAAAACTGATGGTTTACCCCCCATAATGCCTCCTAGGGGAACATGGGCGAAATTAGAACCCTCACTTAAACCTTTCTCGAATTGTTTTACCCTATTGTACTAAATTTTATGAAAATTGGTCCATCCGTTTGGCTTTGCATAAAGAACAGACAAACAAACAAACAAACAAACAAACAGACAGAAATTCATTTTATACATAACATTGAATGCATTGAACATAGGAATTGTATTGAAGAGGAATAGTTTCTTTTCTCATATTCATCTTAGCTGTCTAATAAATGATAATTGAAATATTTCAACCGTATACGTAATATTTCCCTTGCCCCCTAAATAATCTTTTTATTAAAAACTGCATTGAAGGGGGAAAAATGTTTCCTCATATACATTTTTGGTGTAAATTAAATAATAGGAAGTATATACAGCAAAAAAGATTAGTTTTCTTATTATAATCAATTTTTCATATCCGTTTTTGCTGTTAAATCAATAATAAAGGAGACAAGCTTTAGGGTGTCCCCCGTTACTCCCCAAATATTCATCTAAATAAAAAAATGCATAGAAATAAAAGATTTGCTTTCTTATTATAAACTATGTTTGTTACATATAGTTTTGCTGTTAAGTCAATAATATTGGGCTGTTCCCAAATATTCATATAATTGAAATAATGTATTGAACAAAACTGATTTTTTTTCTTACTAAAAACAGTTTTTGTTAGGGTGGTGAATTGACCTGTTGGCCATAGCGATTTAACATGTAAAATAATAAATATGCTAGTACTTGCTTCCCTAATTATTTTAGAGAAAAAAAGCAAGACATAAAATTTATTTATAATTTAAAACTCTACATGTTAGGTAAGTAAGCCATCTTACAACTACTTCTGAGAAAATTTAAAAATTATAAATTTTGTAAAGCATTCATTATCAAGTAGCCATGTAGCCATTTATATGTAGCCATGTAGCCATTATCAAGTAGCCATTTATAAACAAATGTTCATGAAAGACTAGTAATCTAAATAATAAATTATATAAAACTTATCATAAATATAGTAATTTTATTAATAAATAAATAACTATATATATTTTTTTAACATAAATAATGATATTTTATTCTAATGTTCAAATATGTCGCCATTAACTGCTAAGCAGAAACCAAGTCTGTCGTAAAAAATTCTCCGCACATTGGTCAGTTGCCTATCGGTTATTTTTGCGCATTCCTAGATAATTTTATGTTTTAGGGAACCAATGTCTGGATGCCTTGCTCTGTATACTTTGCTTATATATATATATATATATATATATATATATATATATATATATATATATATATATATATATATATATATGATGTAGGTATGTGCGAGACGTATTAGTTGATCAATAAAATCATGTCTTATTATTCATAAAATACCTTTTTTATTAATATATATATATATATATATATATATATATATATATATATATATATATATATATATATATATATATATATATATATATAGATGTAAATTCTTGACGAGTAATATACAGATATAAAATGTTCTTCTTTAATCGTCAGTATTAGTTAGGAAAATTAAAAAACAAGTATCATGGTACGTTTCGCGTTTTATTGCTGAAAAAACGCGAAACGTACCATGATACTTGTTTTTTAATTTTCCTAACTAATACTGACGATTAAAGAAGAACATTTTATATCTGTATATTACTCGTCAAGAATTTACATCTATATATTCTCCAAAATGGACCAGAACTATAATACTATAAGACAACAACTGAAGAATGACTACAAAATAATTAAAACATATGAAGTACAAAAATGTAAACTAGCCAAAGCTATAAACCAAAGAAACTTTCTTCTTCGATGCCGAAGCCACAACATTATCCCCAACTTCATCAGAAAATGGAACCACAACGGAACTCAACATCTTTGGAATCTACCAAAATACAAAAATGCCCTTCATTCATTTCATGTAAGTATATTGAACATAGAAATTAAAAACACTATCACCAACATCTCTAGATTAACTAGTAATATAGAACATTTAGAAGTAATTATCACTAATTTAAATTGCTCTGGTTTTTGCGCGACTAATTATTTAAATAATAGTAAGAAAAAATTTGAAATGATATTTAACAACACAAAAAATTTACAATTAAAAAAATTTGATACACTTAGTAATACATTAAAACCTAACGTAAAATACAACAAAGAATGGGTTCAAAATCTAAGCGATACAGATCTTCCTGAAAATGTTGCACTCTGTCTCAGTTTAGGCCCAAAATTTAATTTTAGTGAAAATAAAATAAAAAAAGACACAATTTTCGACATAATAAAAAATACCGAATCAACAATTAAGACAAACAAAATAACTGACGCCCAAAACTTAAGACAAGACGTAAAAAACTGTACTGCGACCCTTATACAACAGCACAAAAACAATAAACACACAAATCACACAAATACATTTTTCAACAATATTAATAGAGAGACACGTCATTTCCTTAAACAACACGCAAACATTATTGTGACAAATGCTGACAAAGGTTCAAAAACAGTAATATTAAACAAAACTGATTATGACATACAAACCACCGAAACATTGAAAGATGAATTGACTTACAAAAAATTAAAATCTGACCCCACCAACAAAATACAAAAACAGAACAATGACTTAGTTAAAAAATGGCTTGACATAGGACTAATTGACAAAATGACAAAACAAAAACTATCCACAACTAATGCAGTTCCCCCTAGAATTTATTTTTTACCTAAAATCCATAAACCAAGAATTCCTTACCGCCCCATAGTCTCCAGCATAAACTCCCCTACTTACACCTTGTCCAAATATCTAGCCAATATCCTCAGCAACATTATAGGTAAAAAAGATTCCAACGTAAAAAATTCCTTAGACTTCAAATCAAAAATAAAACATCTCACGATACCAGATAACCACATCTTAGCATCCCTTGACGTAATCTCTCTCTACACAAACACACCTGTGAACTTAGCTCTTGAAATTATAAAGAAAAAATGGACCGACATAGAACCTTACACGACATTGTCTAAAGAAGAATTTCAGACCGGCGTCAACTTCTGCCTACAAAACACTTATTTTAAACATGGTCAAGAATTCTATGCTCAAACTTTCGGTTGCGCAATGGGAAACCCTATATCCAGTTTAATTGCCAACATGGTATTAGAAGAATTAGAGGAAGAATGTTTAAACAAATTAAGCGAAAAACCTTTGTTCTACGGACGTTATGTTGACGACTTAGTACTGACTTACAAAAAAGATAAAATAGACGAACTGACAAATTCCTTCAACACCTTTCACCCACGATTACAATTCACACTCGAGACAGAACAAGACAATTCTATCCATTTCTTAGACATGACGCTTATAAGAAACACTGAAAACGGAAAAATAATAACAAACTGGTACCAAAAACCAACCCATAGTTGGCGCTATCTAAATTATTATTCAAACCACCCTAAGAACCAAAAAATAAACATTTTAGATAATACTATCGACAGAGCTCTAAAACTATCTGACGTCAGTTTTAGAAAAGAAAACATTAAAAAGGTTACCAGCGCGTTTTTAAACAACAACTTTCCCTTAAAACTTATCAAGAGACGTATTCAAGAAAGAACAAACAAAATATACAATACACATGACAACCGGACAGACATGAATGACAAAAAATACATAACACTCCCTTTTCACGATCCTAGTTTTAACCAATACAAAAAAGTATTTGAAAACCACAAGTTATCAATAGCATTTACCACCAGCAACAATAACCAACAAAACTTTTCAAAATTAAAATCAAAAATTGAAAATCTCGATCAATCCAACCTAGTATATTCTATCCCATGTTCCTCCTGCCCTCGCACATATATAGGTACTACATCTCAAAAGCTAAGACACAGGATAACACAACACAAATCAGATGTAAGGCTTAAGCCTCAAAGTACTGCTCTTGCCATCCACGCTAATAAGTATAATCACAACTTCGACTACCTTAATGTCAAAATATTAGACAAAGAAAAAAATTGGGATAAAAGACTTACATCTGAAATGTTACATATACTCGACACACTAGGACAAAATGTTAACAAAAAGACAGACATTGACGATTTGAGCAAAATTTACCACCCCTTATTCAAAAATTTACACTAAACTTAAAATACATATTTCAATATATATCCATTCAATTTAACTTCCCGTATATATTCAAATTCAGACAGCAGTCATTGACCCTATATTTCCTATGATACATTTTTTCAACAAGTTTAAACGTACCTTGATTACCAGATTACGATATTGCAATAGAATTTTTATCACAGTCACCTGACATACTTTACATTTACACGTACACAGTGAATTTTATTATTTTAAATCTTGACTTCCATTTTTTTAACTTTTGACAAAAATTTTGGACTTTTACCATCTGACCACTGTGTACCATGATTGCTTCTATCTACTGGTGAGTTTTTAATTCTATTATCAATATATTTACAAAACTACTATCACATCTACGTAAACTTTGATTATATTGTTAAAATCCTTTTATACCATTTTTCATATTAATATAAAATTGTAATTCAATGTATATAATTATTTTAGGCTGAAGATGCGTTAACTAATAAAACGCGAAACGTACCATGATACTTGTTTTTTAATTTTCCTAACTAATACTGACGATTAAAGAAGAACATTTTATATATATATATATATATATATTATGAATAATAAGACATGATTTTATTGATCAACTAATACGTCTCGCACATACCTATATCATATGATATATTTTCTACTATTCTATTTACATAAAACAATATGCCTTACAACGATATAGCACACTAGGATCGTTAATAAGGGTAAATGTTGCATAATTATATTTTCGTTAACATATATATAATTCTTTATTTCCCCTATGCCTTGCGGCGTTTAGAGTTTTAGCTACTACATGAGAATAGAAATAATCATAATAATACAATAAAATACATGACAAATCTGAGTATATTCAATAATTTTATATGAATTTCTTTATTCTTCATTCATCCTCCGGTGTCCCTCTCTTTCTTCCTATTCTCTTTTCGGCTTCCGCCTCCGGTCTCCTTCTTTCTTGACTCCAGTTCTTCCGCCCCTCTTTCGTCTCTTTTTCGCTTCTCTTCCCCCTCTTCTTTCCTCCTCCTTTGCCTCTCTTTTCCTTCCTGTTCTCAGTTTTGCCTTACCTCTCCGCATTCCTTCCTTCTTTCCACGAGTACTCTCGGCTATCTTTCTTCTTTTCCTTCTTCACTGAATAGCTCCTTTACCTTCCTTCCATTTTATCATTTTTCCACATCTTTTTGTTAGATGTTCCAAGGATTCTTCCTCCTCCCTACACATTCAGCATAGCCTATCCTCTGGTTTTGCCCAATACCTGTTGCTCCGTTCTTCATTTCCACATCTTAATCTGGCAATCCTCGTAAGTCTGCCCCCTGCCCTCTGCCTTTTTATTCTTACCATCATTATCTCTCTATACCTTTTCACATTCCTTGAATTGTCTATTCTTACTGTTCTTTCCTGTTCCTGTACCTCCTTTTCTCTCCTCCTCAATTCTTCTACTACAGCTTCCCTTGTGTCCATCCCACATCTCCAATAGTACTCTTTCCTTGTTTCTCCCCATTCCGACAGTTTACCCTTTTGTTCTTTTTTTTTTATACTTTGCTTTTTATAATGTCCCCATAAGAAAAAGTCATTTGGTGATAGACCAGGGATAATTTTTAAATTTCCTAGGAAGTAGTTGGAAGATAGTTTATTTACCTATCATGTAGAGTTTTTTATTCTAAATAAATTTTGTCTCTTGCACTTTTTCTCTAAAACAATAATTAGGGAAGCAGGAAATAGCATATTTATTATTTTATACGTTAAATCGCTATAGCCGACAGGTCAATTCACCACCCAGTATATATTTTTCTGTTAAGTTAATAATAAGGGAGATATTTTAAGTTTTTTAGTTACCAAATTAATCCCCAAAATACACCCCTAGAATAAAAATTTTGCGATGCCTTATAACCTATATTTGAATTCTGGTTTTACTATATCCGCATACCAAATAGACTAGGGGTCGGCAAAACGGCGCCCTCGGTGAGATTTTTATGCGCCCTCGCTATCGAGACACACACATACTGAGCCCAATATCCACATCGCATCTATTGGTGATTCGACTTGAGCGATCAGCGCTAGATTAGACGACCTTGCGAACCACGAGTGTTTACATATTTTACGTTTTTATGCGCCCTCAATAACATTTGAATTTACATTGCGAATTTATATTATTTAAAAAGGTTGCCGACCCCTGAAATAGACCATATTAGTGTGTCGTTACATACATGTGATGCCATCTGAGAGCTGAGTCCTTTGGAAGTTTTTGACTGGTTTAAAATACATGTGACATTAATTTTGTGACCTTAATTTTATGAATATCTTGTATAATATATCAATTTTGGAGCAAAAAATATGTATTTTTGATAAATATATACTAATATATACTTTATTCCAGATAATTTTATAAATATATAAATAAAGATTCGAAGATATATTTATAGGTTACGTTTTTAAATAATATGAAAATCGAAATATCTTTAGTATTTATTTAATTAACACTAAGTAATCATTAATATTTTGTTTTAGAATGCATAATGGTGTATTGTTTTGCTCCAAATTGTAACCATTACAGCTACATTTTTAATTGCAATTTTTTTCGTTTTTTGACAGATGAAAATGAAAAACAATAATGAATAAAATAAAAACAATATATTGTTCCTTGAAATCATTTAGATATGGCATACACTAGAGATGGGAATTTCGGCTCAGTTTGCGGAACCGGATCAGTGGAGGTCGTTCAGTTTGTTGAGCCGGTTCATTGATCCGGCTCAGTGATCCGGTTAAGTAAACATGTTTTCGAGACACAGGTCGGTCGTTAGTTCGTAGGTAGAACGTCGCTTAGAGCCGGTCAGTTGTCGGTAGTTCGCTTGTAGGTAGACGTCGCTTAGAGCCGGCTCTTTCTTAGACCGGGTCAGTTGTCGGTCGTTCGCTCGTAGGTAGAACGTCGCTTAACCCGGTCAGTTGTTGGTCGTTCGCTCGTAGGTAGAACGTCGCTTAGCCCCGGTTTTTATCTAACATTTTTGAAACAAACAATTCACTTTATGTAGCTACTGTATTTTAAACCAGATGTGTTAAGTTTATGGCGATGTTTATTGCCCTTATAAATCGGACATCTGGGATTTGGGCAATATTTTTAATATTTTTATATAGTATGGTTGTAAGAAAATACAGACTAAGCCTATTAGTTTCAAATAAACTGCCCTACAAATTGATGACAATAAATAATACACTTTATGAAAATACATTACACGCAGAGTTCTCGCGAAGTTCAACATGACATCGATCCAGATCCGGATCACTCCGGTCACTGCTCACAATCGCCCGACCACTCGTATCCTTGAAACTTGAAACTATACAGTGAGCCGTGAGCCGGCTCATTTCAATTTGGTGAACCGTGTCACTTCGGTCAGTGTACTGAGTCGGCTCAGTGAGCCGGTTCGTTCATGAACGACCCAACTCTAGCATACACACTTATTGCTATATTACTTGCCATAATAACGAGTATTAAAGTAAAAGTTTCAAAATTAACCTACAAAATAATATTGTTCTGCAAAAATAATGAGATATTAAATTATAATGTATAAAATAAGAATTTTAATAAATAAATATTGACTTGTAGTTTTGATGTGAAGCATTCTTCTACTTTGAAAACTTAATTTATATTTCCAAAATACAATTTAACAAAAAAATAACATGCTATATTCAAATAAAAAGAATCAAACCGCGATGTGCAGCACTGAATCCCATTTTGTGACGTAGTTACTAATATGGTCTATTACGTGATAATATGTGTCAGACAAAAAATGATCTTTTTGCGGATATTGTCTTATAATCATCTAAAACGTTTAGAAATCAAATATGACGACGAAAAAATATAAAAACAGATATAGCCTCTCATTTTATTAATATAGACGTATATAATTTTTTCATTATGAGGAGGGGGGGGGGGCGAAGCAGAGGACCAGTTACTAAATCCTAAAAAGTCAGTGTTGAGTTGCAAATGAACCTGAAACATCTGCGTCATGTCTAGTGTGAAAATTAACTTGTTTTTTCGTAAAAAAACTATCTTCATATTTGAGATATTTCCTGAAATGTCCACGGCTTTACTTGTGGTTTTATTCGAGTTGTAAAATGTCAACTGTAGGCAGAAATAACAAACGTCGTTAAGATTCTTTTATTTCGCGTCAAAAGTTATCTCTTTTCAGCAAACGACATTTCACAAATAAAGAAAGTAGGAGTTGCGACCTGTCAGGCCGTATTTTAAATCAAAAAATACCAGTTTGGGTTAGGTTTCATAAACGAAAATAGACAAAAATACGGAATTCAAATAGAAATATAAGATGGATGACAGCTTATAGAGACGTCAAACTTAAAAGTTAAGTGCCAGCAACAATTAGGTTTGATCATGGGTGTACTCTCTGTCCTTAAGGGCAGAGTGAGTAATTCTGAGATAAGTTAGTTAAAATTTTTGGCACACAACAACAATGGCTATTTGCGCAATTATGAGATAAGAAGTAAAATTAACTTTGTTGATGTAACAAGAAACAATTAAAGTGAAAATGAACGGGTCACGTCATAGAGAACAAAGAATGGAAGATAGGCAAGAGAAAGTTGGTTAGTTAAAATTTTTGTCTCTACTAAAGAAAACTCTACTCAGGACGAGTGTCCCACAAGAACTGAGAGGCAGACGATTACAGTGGATAGGACACATTATGATGATGAGGGAGGACAGAATGGTTAGGAATATTGAATACCTGTCGACCAGTGGGAAGTTCTCGCAAGAGATGGAGAGATCAGCTAAGCAAAGATGTAACAAGTATTGGTATACAGGGTACTTGGCAAGACCTGACAATGAATAGATCAAGATGGAGGACTTATGTGAGTGAGGCCAAACGTCAACCTGATAGTACCCAAAAAAGAAAAAGACGAAGAAGAAAAAACCTGTAAAAAATCATTCATTTCTCGGGGTGATCACGCATGCACGCCACTTTTTTGTTACTTGTTGCACTATAATAGCATTATGTAGGCAGAGCCGCAGTAAGGAAAACTTGCGCTAGGGGCAAAACTGTGTTTTGGCGCCCTTGGCAAAAAAAGGTCCTCACCTTTGAAAAGAAAAAGTCGACCTAAAAGTCGACCTTTGAAAGACTTTTTGTTTAGCTCGCCAGTATAAAAACGGCGCAGCTCAATCATTCGTTGCGATGGCGCCCCTTGATCGTGGTGCCCTGATACGACGCATCCTTTGTATCCATTGTGGAGCCGGCATTGCTTTGGTTTATGAATTTAAGATTTTAGTTTATGGCGTAACTGTTAAAACTAAACTAGCGCAAATTAAACATTTATTCACTTGTGATCATAATATATCTATATGAGTAGACTTGTTTAAAATATAATTCTATTATCAGATTTTTGGCGTGTCGTCAGATTTTTAATTATAAAAGTGTTCCGAAAGGTAATTTCGGCACCCTTAGCGCAAGGCGCCCCGATGCGACGCATCCTTTGCTTACCGTGTGGAGCCGGCACTGCGTGTAAATTTATGTAAACAATTAGTAAACTTGTGAACAATGTAAACAATGTAAACTGTCAAATTTTGAGGTTAGTTTTAGTTATTTAATACGAATGATAGAGAGTTAATGAACAAGTAGATTCAGTTCAAAACTATAAATTTAGTAAAAAAAATGGTGGGAAGAAACCAAAGGAATAGCTATGAAGAGCAAGGTTATGTTTTAATTAAAAAAAAAATTAAAGAAAATATAGGGCGTTATGCAAAATTTGCAATGAATCTTTTTGTTATTAAAAAATATAGGCTGATTTTCTTAAAGGTAAAATTTAATGTATTTTGTTATTAAAAAAATTAGACTGATTTTTTTTGAAGAAAAAAGTTTTTTAATTTTCATATTCATATTTACTAACTTGTAACACCTATATCAATGATACATATTCGATTTTTATTAATATGTATATTGGCTTGTCCTATTTTTATATATTTACTTTTTCATTTAAAATTGTTTCATTAAAATTTTATTATTTATAAATATGTATTGATAATGGGGTTCTATAATTCAAAATAAGTGCGCATGTCTAAATCATTGTTTACATTGTTTACGTTGTTTACAAGAGTTTTTGTGTTTACTTTACATCAATTGTTTACACGTCAACAATGAGGTAACTTACATCATGTAACTTACGCGCCCATCACTAATTGTTACGAAATCCTGAAATGTGTAATAATTCACACTTCACGTTAATTTTTCAGATTTTTGACTTTATTTCGTTTAAAAAGTTGTACGGTAAAATGTCCCCACTCCACATGACACCTGTGATTTCGTCGCCTGTTCTCGACATTGTACCTTGTTCCATTCACTGCAGAGAAAATATTTCACTCTATACAACCGAACAGGGGTGCTTCTCTCGCCCTATTCTCCTGGGAAACTTTTTATTGCAATACTATTTAACCTGTCAGGGTTTGAGGTCATAATTGATAGATTTATTATCATCTTTGTCCGGATTTTAGAACAATTTCAAAACTAGTGTTAAAAGCAAAGAATAAAATCTCTCATTACTGAAATATTAGAAATAGGTCTACCACCTTTTGTCAGCATTAGGAGATAGAATGAGCGAAAAAATGTATTGTCACATAATTAATATTACCTGATTTATTATAGATTCGGTCATATGAGAGTATAGCAAGTAGGGATATGCTATACTGTGAAAGTATCGATATTTGGATTTCCATAATATCGAATAAAAAGTATCGATACCGGTATCGTATCGAAACAAAATATCGATGTTTTCAATTATCGAAAGGAATAATTAATATGTTTTCTATAAAACGAAAAAACATTTTATTCTTATAATAACAATTAAATTGTTTTACAATAATAAACAGATTAAATTATAAAGGCTATTCCAAACGTTTAGGCGGAACCAAATGGGAATTTCGTTCTTTTAGGTTGTCACGAATCACGAGTACGGACCTTTCTTGGTTTATTTAATTTTTCAGGTTGGCATGGGAAAATTTAAAATTCCAACAGTGAAACTGTTCTGTGAGTGAAACCATGGAAACGAATGACATTTATTAAAAATATTAATACTTTTTTACATATTTTGAGGACAAAACAAATAGATAAATGAGAAATTTTTATTAAGAATGACAAAATATTAAAATGCAATGAAAAGGACATTTTATAATGACAATCAATTTAATCTAGAATTTGCAATGTGAGTATGATTTACAAAGCTTAAACAAAATGACCGAAAGTCCGAATTAATAGATAAAAATTACTAGATTTCAAAATCTAGTTCCGCCTAAACGTTTGGAATAGCCTATATATGCTGTTTGTACCGACACTCATGTGCCTGTCTTCTTGTTCGGTAGTGGCGGACTAGCCGGCGGGACACCGGGAGAGTTCCTGGTAGGCCAATAATTTTTGGAATTTGAAGAATTTTTGCCCGATTTTGAAAAGGATATAATTTCCGCTACTTTCCATATACCGTGTGTACAACAAATCGCGGAACATAGCAGTTTAACATGGGATTTTGGATAAATGCGGAAATTGGCTCTCCTGTATGTTTTAAAGCAAAAATACAAGAATAAAAAATTGTTTAAAATTAGTTTTTATTTTTATTTAAGTAAATTTGATGCCATAGAATGTCTGTGATTCTAGATATTTGGAAAATAAAATATAACGTTTTCGTCAAAATAGAGATGAAAATATACAGCCGTGGAAATAAAACATAAAACAAAATTTTAATGTAGTTCTACACCGAATATCAACTGTGCACAAAAAAGTATAAGGCTAGGGTTACAATGTATCCGTGTATGACACAAATTGTTTAGAATAAAAAAACAAAAATTATTGTCCGAAGTACTTTTTCATCAGGATGAACAATAATTTTTACGTGAATCTCGGAAAAAACAGACAGAAATTAATTTTTTGTTGATATTTTTCGGACAGAAACAAACCTATTTGTTTCTGTAGAACTTCAAAGAAATAAAGAAAACAAAATAAACAGATAAATAACGAAATAAAAAATCCCCATTGTTATACAGCAGCATATTAACAATTCTATTCTTCTTCTAATTTTGTAAAAAAGTCTTTGGATCAAAACTCATATTTTTGGCCTGCTGGACGCTTAAAAAAACAAACATGTTTGTGCGTCAACGCAAGTTATCGCACGCAAGTATGCATGTACTGTAACCTGTAACCATGCTCATTTAACTTCGTGTGTTTGTTTTGTTCTCAGTTCCCGTGCGTTCAAAAAATCGCACGTTTCCGCATCCAATGTAACTGCACACTAAGTTGCATTTTTTTGCAGGTAACAATCAATAAATCACACAAATTGAGGCAAAAGATTATTTTATTATACTGATACTGTTTGTTGACAGTGAGATTTAAAAAAAAATAAGTTTGTGAAAAAATGGATATTACTCGTGAAGGTTTTTGTTGAATGATTTTTTACAATTTTAGTAAAAGCTTAACTCAACAACAATGCATAGATTCGCTTCGTTCCACTCTTGATAATGAAGCACCATCAGAAAAGACAGTTTAAAAATGGTTTGAAGAATTTCGTCGTGGTCGTGCGTCCGTCAGTGATGAATCTAATGAAGGTCGACCAAAATCGGTTGCGATTCAAAAAAACATCGATGCTGTGCGCAATATAATTGAAGAAGATAGGCATGTGACTTACCGTGAGATATAGGCATTCTTTGGCATATCGCAGACTGCAATCAGAGCCGCAGTAAGGAAAACTTGCGCTAGGGGCAAAACCGTGTTTCGGCGCCCTTGGCAAAAAAAGGTCCTCACCTCCCAAAATCCAAGTAATGAGCAAAAAAAAGGTCCTCACCTTCCAAAGTCCAAGTGATGATCAAACAAAAAGTCCTCACCTTCGCAAAAAGTGGCGCCCCTTAGTCAAGCTCGTCAGCGCCCTTTTCTTTAGTGCGCTAGGGGCCATCGACCCCTCCCCCCCCCCTTCTGCGGCTCTGACTGCAATACATTCCATTTTGCATGAACATTTAGCTATAAAAAAGATTTTAGCAACACATAAATATCGTGCAAGTTTATTATGAAAACAGGCGATCAGTTACGATTACACGAAGAAAACTTCGACCATTTTTTGGATGGAATGATGTTCCAAGTGAGCGTGCAATTCGTGAACTACTGCAAAAATTTGAAACAAGTAGTATGCTTATTGATACACCAAGAGTTCGCTATCAACGCAGAAGTCGTTCAGGTGAATATATTGCTCGTATACGTGATAGTGTGCAAGAAGAACCAAGCACGTCAATCCGTCACCGTTCACAGAAATTGAATCTTTCATATGGTACTACTCAACGAATTTAAAAAAAAAGACCTGCATTTAAAGGCGTATAAAATTCAACTGACGCAAGAACTGAAAACAGCGGACCACCAGAAACGCCGTACATTTGTGAACTGGGTTTTAGAAAACAAAAAAAAAAAACAAAAAAAGTTGATGCTGATTTTTGCAAAAAAATCATATGGAGCGATGAAGCTCATTTTCTTTTGAATGTATTTGTTAATCGCCAAAATTGTCGCATCTGGGGTAGTGAAAATCCACATGCTATTCAAGAAAAACCAATGCATGGGCTGGACGAATCATTGGCCCGTACTTTTTTGAAGACGAAGCTGGTAACGCTGTTACTGTCAGTGGTGTACGCTATTGGGAGATGCTAAACAACTTTGTTTTCAATGAAACCAACGATTTGAACTTAAATGACATGTGGTTTCAACAGAATGGAGCCACATGTCACACAGCACGTGAAACACTCAGTTTACTTCAAACCAAATTTCCTGGTCATGTTGTCTCTCAGAGGGGCGACATCAATTGGCCAGCGAGGTCTTGCGATCTAACCCCATTAGACTTTTTTCTCTGGGGCTATTTGAAGAAAAGGGTCTATGTCAACAAGCCCTCTACGATTACAGAACTAAAAGAGAACATCAGACGTGCAATTGCTGAAATCGAACCGCATTTATTGGAAACGATTACGGAAAACTTCGCTAAAAGAATGGTATCATGTCAGCGGAGTCGTGGAGGGCATTTGGCCGACATCATATTTCATAAATAATTGCCAAGTCTGTACTTTATGCTAATAACAATAAAATTCGGATTTTTCCAATATGTTGTGTTTTATTCAAAAAACAAATCCTAGTCCAAATTGGATCAGCCTTTACTTCAAATTTGTCAACGGAGTGGCCGAGCGCATTAAGTCGTGCGGTTTTAAACTGGTAGACAGTCTGGACTTGGGCGATCGGTGGTTCGAGCCTCCTTCGTTGGTGATATTATTCGGGCGAAAATAATATATTTACATTAAATTTTTTTTTTCAATTGTCTTTTCATGTTCTACACATTTTTTCCACAAATCACTACTTATGGCACTTGTTTCGTCTTTAATTAATTGTACTAGTGTCATTTTCTGTCGGTGTTGTATTTTTCCGACAACATCACCTTTTAATTGGCTCCTTATTAGTTCTATAGGGTTTAAAACACAATAATATGGCAGTAGCCTTAAAATAGTAGCCACGTCCACATTTTCGCATTCCACGTCAACGTCCACATTTTCACACTCCAAATCGCCTTGCACAGATTCACTACTTTCACTACAAAAATTAGGAATTTCTGCAAAATCAAATGGTCGCCAAAGAGTCATGTTGTTAATGTATGCGCGCTATGAACGTTGAAAATTAACTAACAAACAAGTAGAACAACTCCTAAAATTTAGAAACAATAGGATTATAAATTTGGAAAATTTCCTTAATGGTTTTTAAGAAAATTCAATTGAACTAGTGTTACTACTATCACTCTAATTTCACCTTTATCAAAAGTTATAGAATCAATTGTAAACAAACAAAGTTACTTTCCTTCCTACCAAATTTTAAACTTCTTCCAGAAACACAACATGGTTTCGTAAAAAATAAATCTGTTGATACAACCCTTTTTAACTTCGTTAGTAAAATATTAAACACTTTAGATGCCAACAGCAAAGCATTCGGAATTTCTTTGGACTAAAGCCTTTGACTGCATTCATCATGATATTTTATTCATGAAAATGGAGCGATACGGAATAAAAGGAATCGCATTAGACTGGATCAAATCTTACCTTACTGACAGAACCCAATTCACCTCGATAGAAATTAATAACAAGTCACATTTTTCCGACAAAAAGTGTGTTACCCTAGGTGCCCCACAAGGAAGTGTCTTGGCTTCTACTCTATTTTTAATTTACGCAAGTGACTTACCTAATTATTTTACGAATATGACAAACTTAACTGTGACTTCATTTGCTGACGACAATAATTTCCTTACTCGATGTAAAAACACGACAGATATTGAAACCTCCTTTAATGACGTAATGAAAATAGAATCCACATGGCAAATAAAAATAAATTAACCCTAAATACTGATAAGACATCCTGTGTAGTCTTCAAAACACCACTATTCATTCCGCCTAAGCAATTAAATTTTGAAAATCAAAAAGTAAAAATATCGGATACCTCACTCGTTCTAGGACTAACTCTAGACAAAAACATTAACTGGACAGACCACATCGATAAACTGTGTAGAAGGTTGTGCTCATGTTTATTCCTCCTAAGGTCGCTGAAACTGAATTGTAGCATCAAAGTGCTAAAGAATGTATACTTTTCATGTTTTCATGTTTCCACTCACATTTAAAGTATAATATTATCCACTGGGGTCAATCGACTAATTGCAAACAAGTATTTCGTCTCCAAAAGTCAGCAATACGAGTCCTTCAATCGCTGAACTGCAGAGACTCGTGCAAGAAATATTTCACCCAACTTAATATATTAACCCAACCAGCAGAATATATTCTATCTCTTTGTATGTTCGTCTACAAAAATAAACAACTGTTCCTAAAAATCGAACATTCCCATAACACAAGGAACAAAGATGCACTAGTTCCAAGGCCACACAATTTAACCTGTTACCAAAGAGGTGCCCATTTCAATTGCTGTAAATACTATAATGCGCTTCCTGATGAAATAAAGTTATCAAAAAATGTACTCATCTTCAAGCCCAATGTTAAAAGATACCTAATTGAAAGAGAATTGTACGACGTTAAGGATTTTTTAGATAATTTCCATATTTATGGTTTATTACTGTTTATTTATTTATTTATTTATTTATTTATTTTTTTTTCACTGTCCGTATCTCTAATGTTTTAAATAGTTTCTTATATTATTATGTATTGACTTTCTTTTCATGTAATAGTATTATTGTTGTCCATTGTTATTATGTAATATTTATGTACATGAAAGACAAGAATAAAACTAAACTAAACTAAACTAAACTAAACTGTTGTGTAGTGTATCTATTCTATTTAAATTTAAAATTACCTTAATACTCCTTATATTCTTTTTACAGCAACGAGTCTTAAGATTACTGCCATAAACCCATTACCGCATTGTTAAGCTTCTTAATAAGAGTGGCCATTTAATTTTGGAAATACTATAAATTTTTTACCGACCGTCAACATATATAAGGGAGGTATTGTGATCATACCGATTTTGACATTTCGAGATTTCGATGGATCTCCACGAATTGAGGTCCCTACATAACGTTTTGACTATTTTTAGCATGATGTCTGTCGGTCTGTCTGTCCGTCCGTCTGTCTATCTGTCTGTCCGTCCGTCTGTCGGTCTATCTGTCTGTCTGTCCGTCTGTCCGTCCGTCTGTATGTCTGTGTACACGTGCAGAGCAAATTCGGCTAAAAGGATTTTTATGAAACTGCATATTTAAGCTTTTGACATCAATGACACGAGTTGATCAACTTTTGGTAAAAATCGGTTGACAAAATGGGAGTTGATTTAAGTCGTGTCGATTTTAAGATTTTTGCGAATATTTCGAAATAATCTAAAGATAACAGAAATATATTTCGAAAAAATGTATTTAACAAAAGTTGCTATAAAAGCAATAATTAATAACTTTTAATTGAGACGTTTTTTGATAAAACGAAAAATTTTGAATAATTTTTGTAAAATTTTTCGAAATTTTTCGTAATTTTAAGTCTCAATTTTTTCATACTTATATGTAACGTTTCCATGGTCATGATAAATAATATCTCTGGTAGAAAATATTAGGCCAAGTTATTTCTACTCTGCTGCTAAATAAATACATTATTTTATATAAGAACTTTATGATGGCGGTCGGTCCTGTGGTGGCCACAGCTGATTTTTTTTATTATAAATAATTTTGCTATATGTATATATTTTTGTTGTTAAGTCAATAAGGGATAAAGTTGAAGTGAAAAAGGTGAAATGAATCAAAATATTACCAAAAAGAAAAAATAATCGTGTTTTATATTACTTAATAGTTTTTACGTTTCCGTTTTAAGTTTAAATTTAACAACATAGAAATATTCCAAAATTTTGTTGTAGATATTTTTCAAAAATGTGTGTACATTTCAAAATGCCAAAGAAATTTTAGAGACACTTCCCAGCAAACATTGAACTAACGGCCGAACGCCGGCAAACTGCTTTTACGCTGGTACATTGCTGGCACCAAAAGTAAGTGCAATGCCAGTATTAATAATGTACTTCACATTTGTATTTCGCACTCTGCCTATACGAAGTACTTTACCAGCATTTTATAAGCATTCCTTATTTGTATTAATCCAAGGTTATTTCTAGCGAGCCAGTGCTTATGTTTATAACTTTTTTTGAATGTAATAATTTGAAAAGTCTGACCGTTCTTAGTCATAAAACACCCTAACGGCGTGGCCTTCGAGGGTCGGTACAAGTGATATTCTGTGAGTACAAGTTTGGACGTGTTGGTGAACAGATTTAAAGATGTGTATTTGAATAGTTATTGATTGTGAGCATTTTACAGTTTTTTATTGTGATTTGTGTGTGTTTTGTTAGATTTAAGGACGTAGTTTACACAAACTATTTCATATTAAATTGTTTAATTTTTAGTTTAGTTCAATCATAGTTTTTTTCATGTAATAAAATTTTCAATTATTAATAAATCTGATACAAGATTATAAATATGTCATTTAAAAAATATAATTTGTCATATTTTATTTTGAATAGTGACATCTTAAATATTTTGTAAATATAATACTAACCTAAAATAATACAAACTTAATCCAAAACTGTAAAGCTTTTTTTACAATATAACCAAGTTTCTAAAAGTCAGTAATACACTATAAAAATCACCAAAATAACCAGATCTAGTTTGTTCTTACAAAAGTGAACAGCTTATAGCATTAATGCTTATAAAATTTGTTTATTGAATTTATTTTAACAAGTATGATTTCTTTAGGTTGGCACTCTTCAAGTCAGGGGGAAAAGATGTGGTAGATAATACAAGACGAATATTGGCGAAAATTATTAGTCACCCCTTATCTTAAGGATGAAATTGGTTTGACCGAAATGGCAGAAAACCATTTTCTTAAAATTCTTCATTAAATTAATAAATTAAATAAACTAATTCCTGTTATTCCTGAAATTATATTTATTTAATATTTATAAATAAATCAATAAATTATAACTGTTAATTCAATTTACAATCGGCTAGTTTTACCATCGTTGAATAAATTTATTTAACAACTTAAGTTAACAATATCGCATCATTCTATTGACAGCAATGTTAATTTCTTCATTAATAGTTTAAAACCGATGCGATATTGTCAACTTTACTTGTTAAATAAATTTATTCAACGATGGTGAAAATGGCCAAATGAGTATTTATTTTGCACCTAACCATTAATTTATTTTAATACTGGGTAAGTACACATATATTACATTTGAAACACTAGAGAGTGGGTATAATATAAGCACTAGTCTGTCAGAAATAAATCTTGCAACTAATGCGATTATTTTGCACTTTACCGTTGCTGGGCCAGCAACTGATACATCAATGGGCCAGCTAACGGCCACGGGGACACCGGGGTACTGGCCCAGTGCAAAATGCCAGCACTGGACCAATGCGAAATGCCAGCACTGGCCCAGTGCGAAATGCCAGCACTGGCCCATTACTTTCAATGCACTTTACCGTTGCTGGGCCAGCAACTGATACATCAATGGACCAGCTAAGGGCCACGGGACACCGGGGTACTGGCCCAGTACGAAATGCCAGCACTGGCCCATTACTTTCAATGCCGGCGAGTATGTGCTTTACCAGTACTGGTCCGGATAAAAATGTTTGCTGGGTTAAAACAGTGTCTGATTTAAAGTGCTAATAGAGTTCTTAAAATCCTAAGTCGAAAGTTATGTCGTCTCCCGTTGTTCTCAGTTTTAATGTTTCTGAACGAACCCAAAGCGCTGGCGGATATGACCCATTGTGTTTGTAAAATTACAAAAGATTCAGAGATTTATTTACACAAATGTGGCAGTATTGTTTAACGACTTAAGTGTCAATTCTTGGATTTAATGCCTTAATGTTGCTAACATGGCATTTAACCGTAAGGACAGGTTTTCAAAACTTAATAAGTGATCCTAATAAATTTTCTATATATCTTCCTGTGTTTGTTTTTTCTCCATCTAAATAACCACATTTGTAGATATTCTTTCTCTTTATTATTAAGAACTGTTAGTCGGATTGACTTTTAAGCTACGTTCAGAGCTCTTAAATTAGTCGACTATAGACTATGACCTGTGCACTGTTGATTGTCACTATCATATAGTATCGCGAGCGACCGTTCAGAGCAGAAAAATTTAATGCATTATTATTTTTATGCTTTGTCGATTGTAGTTAGTACGATGTTTTGAGACAGTCATATAAACAGTGGCGGAACTAGCGGGGGTCCAGAAGTCCCCCCTAACATTGCTCTGGCCCCCAGAATTGCTCTGAGAAAAACGTGTGTGTAAGAATGCAACAAGGATCTGTTTTGTTTTTTAAGGAAGTTATTCATCAGTTATATTTTAGAAGTGAAGACCTCTTTTTTTTTTGCTCATCACACTTGTATTTTAGAGGTGAGGACGTTCTTTTTTTAGGTCATCACTTATATTTTCACCTATTAATAACGATAAATGATGATGCCCTCCTCAAATATTTCCTGCCCCTCCCCTAGATTTTCCTCAAATATTTCCTGGCCCCTCCAGATTTTAAGAGATCATCCAGATTATAAGCCACGGCATATAAATACAAATTAGTTATCTCACTTTACATAATCTAAAAAATCAGCTGTGGCCACCACAGGACCGACCGCCATCACAAAGTACTTGTATAAAATACATTCTAGCAGCAGAGTAGAAATAACTTGGTCCAATATTTTCTAACAGAGATATTATTCATCATTACCATGAAAACGTTACATATAAGTATTAAAAAAATAGATACTTAAACTAATATAGAAAAATTTCGAAAAATTATTCAAAAATTTTTCTTTTTATCAAAAAAGTGTCTCAAATAAAAGTGGTTAATAATATCTTTGAAATTATTTTGCAATGGTCCAATATTAATGCGGACACCTTTATTTTGGACGTTTGCCATTGCTGATAGTACTAGGCTAGAATAGTACAATATAATGAGTATTAGTATCAAAAAGATATAATACTTCAAGAGTAATATAAAAAATAAATTCGGACGTTTCGGAAACTGCTCAACAATCTGTTTCCGTCTTCAGCGATCACGAGAAGTGATGAAAAGTGGTTAGTTATTGCTTTTATAGCAATTTTTTTAAATAATTTTTTGTTAAATATTCGCCAAAATCTTAAAATCGACACGAGTAAACTCTCATTTCTAGTCAACCGATTTTTACTAAAAGTTGATCAATTCGTGCCATTGATGTCAAAAGCTTAAATATGAAGTTTCATAAAAATCCTTTTAGCCGAATTTGCTCTGCACGTGTACAGAGACAGACAGACGGACAGACAGACAGACGGACAGACAAAACAGACAGACAGACAGACCGACAGACATCATGCTAAAAATAGTCAAAACGTTATGTAGGGACCTCAATTCGTGGAGATCCATCGAAATCTCGAAATGTCAAAATCGGTATAATCACAATACCTCCCTTATATGTATATGTTGGCAGTCGGTAAAAATACTGTCACACATATTTCAACAAATTTCGGAAATTGAGAAACGATAAAAATTGCAATTATAATTTTGTTATTAAACTTTAGTAACAAATCACGATCTCGCTTATGGTGGGTTCGTAAAAAGTCACATATGTTTTTTTTTCATCGTAATTGGTTTGAAAAATCATAGATGTCACAACATTCGTTACGTATTAATTTTCAGAGCTGTAAACGCTTCCATTAACCGTTAAAACTATTAATTTTATACACAATGCATAGTCTATAGTTGATTAATTTAAGAGCTGTGACTTTTATCCTCACTGTCAACATGTGATCTATCTTCTTTACTCGTCTGTCCTCCTTCATTATCATCACGTGACCTATCCACTGGAAATGTCTGCATCTAATTTCTTGTTTGCTCTATCTCTAATACATATTTGGCTTTGAGTAAAATATTTTCTTTCTTGGGGCCATTCACGATAAACTTAAATGGGACCAAAGATTCAGCGTAGTATTTTGTTTTAAAAACCATGAGTGTATGGGCAATTAGAGCCCTGCACGGATAATCTTTTCTGTATCCGCATCCGACCCGCATCCGCATATCCATGATCCGCATCCGCAGCTCTTGTAAATAATAAATCCGCATCCGATTCGCATCCGCAAAAATATCCGCACAACAGGTTTTGCTGTCAGTTTGGAAAGAACTAATATGTTTCGCCTTATTTGGTAATCGCTGCTCTAAAACACTATTGAAAATTTTTGTATTTGAACTAAAACCAACCAAAGGGACGCTAAAAGTTTTGGGGGCTAGATGCGCTAATAATTTTGAAATCTTGAGAGAGACAAAAATTTTGGGGGGCCTAAGCGTCCTTTTTCGTAGGGAGCAGGTGGCGTGCTGCTCATGAAATACGTGTTGATAGTACTGTCAAGTATCATATTAATGTCAACTAACATTTCACGTCAGTTTTACCTTTTCCAAGTTGAGGAAAAAGTAATGCACCGTGGCTATATATATAGATTTAAATTATTGAATTAAAAAAAAAAAAAATAGAGAAAAGTTACTTGGTAAAAGGTGCTTCAATTTTTTCTTTTTTTTTTCAAATAGCAACATGTCATTTTTCAATTTTTGGAATTAGCAAGACGTTTTACTTCGCGTAGTTCAAAACAATTGGCAAGTTACATAATAAAATTTTCGAGAAAAATGTATATAGTTAAATTTTGGTATTTAAGTAAAACTTACTAATCAGTTTTATGTAAAAAAAAGCGTTTCTTAGATTTAAAAGCCAGAATTAGAGCAGATGTAGGAAGAATTATATCGAAAGTGTACCAAGCAACTTTTGTCCAAAATACTATTTTCTATATACAATAATAAAAAAAAAGTTATGTTTATTGTCTCAACACAATCTCGATCATGGACAATTGTCTAAATAAAAATAACATATTTTGAGTGAGATAGATTGTTTCAAAATATCACATGTATATACAGACCACCGAAGGTATCCGAGGACTGCGTAGTCAGAACACAATTGCGTGTTTCTCCGAAAGTAACCGAAGACTTAATTTTCACGCGGATATTGCGGATAAGCGGATATGACATTTTATCCGCATCCGCATGGTTTAAATGATATTTTATCCGTAACCGCAGAAAAGTTGCAGATATCCGCGGATAATCCGTGGATTTGCAGGGCTCTATGGGCAATATCTATCTATCTTCTTCTATATACCTATTTATAAAAGGGCAATATCTCTGTCTGTCTGTCCGTAGATGCGCTTTTCAGTCGATAACTGCTGATCCGATTTTCATGTGGTTTGTTTCTATCTGTAGCTACATCATTTGGTCAGGTTTTCTGATTTTTTCTATTATTTTGTTGTATAATCGGTTCAGTAGTTCCAAAGTTATAATGATAATTGTGTGCGCGGGTAAAATGAAATCTATGTTTTCCTTTCGTATTTAACGCGGTAAAGTTGATACTCGATTTATGCACTTATCAGAATTGAACGAATTTTAAAATCTGTTAAGTAGTTCCAAAGATATAAAGATATTTGTGTACGTGGATAAATCAAAATCCAATTTCCAATTCAATAAAAAAAAAAAAAAAAATCGGTTTATATTTAAAGCATTACTCGAGAACTGCTGATCCGATTAACATGTTATTTTTTTCCATCTGTAGTTACATCACCTTGTTAGGTTTTAGGTTGTGTTTTATTAAAATCACTGCAATGGAGAATAATCAACTGGACAGCAATGCCATATCTTGACAAATTCTACAACTCTCAACATATCTGCATTTCGAACTTCTGTTTACCCTGTGATAACTCCGTTATTATTAATCTTTGATGTACAATGCTAAATACATTATGATTATACGTGAAATTGTCTAATTTATTATTCTAAAATAATTGATACTTCACTATAAAACTCCGATGTTATGCATCCACAAACTTTACAATACAAAAATTATTACGGTTAAATAAGCAAATTGCCCAATACACGATATCGGTGCATGATAGGTATATGCTTTCACGGACTTTTTTTTAGATCTAGTTAAGATCTACATTTTTTGTCTGCACTATATCAATATATCTCTTAAGGTTTAGCCAGTTGCGACGCTAGCAGGGGGTCCCCTCAAACTGGTCTGGCCCCCCAGAATTACCGTCATTTTGTCGTCTGTCTGTCTGTCTGTCTGTCTGTCTGTCTGTCTGTCTGTCTGTCTGTTCGGTAAAAATTGTAGCCAAACGACTAAACCTAGAGAGTTGAAATTTGGCATGCTTATACAACTCTTTGACCCGCACATCGGAAAAATACTAAAACATCTAAAAAACATATACCTCTAAAAATATAAACAAATATGTGCTCATCGAAAAAAAATATATTTTTTTTATAGAGTAGGGTATCAAATGAAAGCCCTTAGTACGTGGATTAACGATCAAAATTTAATTTTTGCAAAATAAATTATTTTGACGCAATTTTTGCCAAAATTGTGCAAAAAAATTTTTGTCCCACACCCTGTAGCCCAGATGGTTTAAACTAAAAATCTGAAAAAATTCTAAGTAATGTACATTGGTGTGAACCGGAATAGTACAACAGGAATTTTTGATCAGATTATGTTTTCGGAAAAAAACGCATTTTTTGTGTATTTTAGTTATAACTAAAATATGTTAACTATTTAATACGTTGTGTAACATACCAGATCAATAGCTCTCATGGCGTGGTTGGATTTGTCGTACGCTTAATAATATAACTTAACTTGCAAACTAGGGTTAGAATCCTGTTGATTTTAATTTTTGTTTTTTTTTGCATTTTTATTTTGTTTAAATTATTTTGTTAAAATTCTAGTTATACAGGTAGGTCTCGTTTTACGCCGATGTTAAGTTCCGGCGTAAAAAAAATCGGCGCAAAAAGAGTCCAAAATGTGAAATTCCAGAGACGGATTGACTTCAAATCTACTGTCATTGATGTATTTTTGTCTTGATATTTCAACGATTTTAAATATATTTACAAGTGTTTTGTATGAATACCACGAATTTCAAAACTTTGTTTTCAGGGACGGACCTATATAAATTTTATTATAATGAATTAGACATAAATGAAGCAAATAAATATTTATTCTTTTGTGCTATATAAATACAATACAACGATATGATTTAACAACAAACTTACGACTAACAAAACTAACAACAAAAAATGAATAATAATTTAACATAAAGAAAAATATGAAGTAGAAAAAAAAATAGGATGATTATATTAAAAAAATATATTTCACAAAATTATTTTTCTGTGAATTTTCTCTTTTTTTCTCGGAGGAGCTCTGCATACGGTGCCAAAGAAGCTGCAACACTCCTCTTTACTTGCATACTGCGTTCACTATCATTATCGAGCTCACAAAGTTTTTCAGTAAGGATGTCTATATTTGTCAAAATTCGTTCTAAAGCATTCTTGATGGTTGTAACAGTCGATGGAGGTAAATTGAGGTCCCTACAAACTTTTGAACGTGTTTCTCCATCTAGCATTCTTTTAATCACCTCCATTTTCTCTTGGTTTGTAATGGATATTCGTTTTTTCTTAGCATTTAATTTAGGTGGTTTATTTTCCTTGTTAGAAGACATGGTTTGTGAAAAATTTATATAATTTAAAAAAAAAAATAATCACCTAAAAATTATAAAATACATTACACTATATATTAATATATACTACACTATATATAATACAATAAATTATTACTTACAAACAACAAATTAAATTTACCTTAAGGAAAATTAAATTTGGCAGACGTAAAAATTTATATAATATATTCTTTATAATAATTGCAATAAACTCAATGTGCTGAATGCAACCCTGTACTGGCAAAATATTACTAAGCAATGATGTACTTTATTAACTACGCGTGCGTAAAACCTCAGAACATCCCCGCTTCGACCACAGATTCGGCGGCGACGTCGACACACGACTCTGGCGTTCAAGCGGCGTTATTTCGAGACCGGCGTAAATAAAACCGGCGCAAAATGAGTCCTACCTGTATTTGGTAAATGTTGCATTTAATTTTTAAAAGCGTAAATTTAATAACCAGTGGAAAGTGTTGAAATTATAATTTAATTCTATGTTTGACGAAATCAAAGGGCGGGACTTATGATGTAAGCAACCAATTGAAGCCATAGGTGCAATTTTCACAATCTTAATGAACTTTGCTATATAAAAAAAATACTGCATATATTTAGAAACTTAAATAATGGTATTAGGCATTCGAATTAAAATTCATAAAAAAATATTTTGACATAAAATTTGTTTTGGCATCCCAAATAATCATCGTTCAGTTACTAAATACCTGCAAAACCCAGAAATGTGTGAAAATTCACACTTCACATAAATTTTTTAGGTCATCACTTGTATTTGCCCCCCCCCCATATTTTAAGAGCTAGCGCCGCCACTGGGTTTAGTCTACGTAATCAACTGCACGAAAAGTGCGAAACTAATAGTTTACTTCTGATAACGCACCCTAGGGGGACACGAACGAAGTTGGAATCCTCACTAAAACCTTTCTCGGATTATTTTACCCCCCTGTACTAAATTTGGTGAAAATTGGTCTATCCGTTTCGCTTTGTATACAGACAGACTGTCTGTCTGTCGAGAAAAGAGAATGCATTACAGGGCAAATGGAGTAGTTCTTTCTCAAACTCTCTAATGGGTACTCCCAATATCCCTATCCTTTCCTTTCTTATCGACGTTGTTGGCTGTAAAATGCGCAGATCTGTGAAGACACGGTATTCTACAAAGGGTTATTCATTTTTGTTTTGTGTTACCTAATTTTTCTAAATCATACGATCCTGTGAGACTTTTTCCATTTAGTTTCAATGAATTGACAACAAAAAACATAAAAATTCCCCATTATATTGGGTTCATTAACACATTTCATACTTTTACATTTGGCAGCACTGCTCCCATTTCCCATAAGAGCAATACTGCATTCTAACGTTAGAATGTTGGACGGAGTTAAAATTTAATAGCCTCTATACATAAGCCTACATTATTTATACACCATTATTGCTTGTCTATATTTGTGTAAAATAAAAAGATTTTTGATTTTTTTTTCTTTTTTATTTCATTCATGGGGGTACGAATATAATTATTATATAAGTTGACATGAGTCTGGTTTAAGGGAGAGTTTTTATAGCTAAAAGAATTAAATTTAGTTAGTTGAAACAGCATTTGATTAGATCTAGTTGTTTTTACTTCACTTTTATCCATATTTAGATATTCGCTTACAGTGGCCCACCTGGGGGAGGGGGGGGGGTGCTCGGGGGCCCGGGTCCCCCTTGAAGGAAGGAAATAAAAATAAAAACACACAGAGTAGAAAAATTTTAAAATAGAGATGAGGACTTTTTTTTAGGTCGTCACTTGTATTTTAGAAGTGAGGACCTTTTTACCGACCGCCAACATATATAAGGGAGGTATTGTGATCATACCGATTTTGACATTTCGAGATTTCGATAGATCCCCACGAACTGCGGTCCCTACATAACGTTTTGACTATTTTTAGCATGATGTCTGTCGGTCGGTCTGTCCGTCCGTCCGTCTGTCTGTGTACACGTGCAGAGCAAATTCGTCTAAAACGATTTTTATTAAAACTTCATATTTAAGCTTCTGCCATCAATGGCACGAGTTGATCAACTTTTGGTAAAAATCGGTTGACTAAAAATGGGAGTTTAATCGTGTCGATTTTAAGATTTTTGTGAATATTTCACAACAAAAAAAATAATTAGAAAAAATGTATTGTACAAAAGTTGCTATAAAAGCCATAATTAATAACTTTTATTTGAGAAGTCTTTTGATAAAACGAAAAATTTCGAATAATTATTGTAAAATTTTTTTCATACTTATATGTAACGTTTCCATCGTCATGATAAATGATATTTCTGTTAGAAAATATTAGGCCAAGTTATTTCTACTCTGCTGCTAGAATGTATTTTATATAAGTATTTTATGATGGCGGTCGGTCCTGTGGTGGCCACAGCTGATTTTTTTTTAGATTACCTCACTTGAAATTTAGAAGTGTGAACCTTGTATGCAAAATATTGTACATAAAATTTAAATAATTTTGTCTTCCGCACCCCCTCCCCCAACAAAAATTACTGGGTGCGCCCCTGTTCGCTTATTATTCTGTCTCAATAATAGCAATTTAAACTAACTAAACAAATGTAAATACTGTGAAATCAGGCGCGCACACAGAAAATTGGTCCGGGGGAAGGGAGTTCATTTCGAAAAAATATCCGTAAAATAATATAAATTTATTATTGTGTTTTTACGGAGAGGAATGGGCTTATATAATAATTTAATTTTTATTAAAATTAAATTTCTATTAATAAAAGAGATGAGTTTTATTTTGAATAGTTTAATTTTTCTCAAATAAGTATATGATTTTCCCATTCCTGGGGGAGGGTCGGGACCCAAGGACCAACCCCTTGTGTAAGTACGGGCCTGTATACCGTACGGTCCGTGGACCGGCACCGGTCCGCGAGATTTTTTTACTATGCAACTATTCGCCTAATAACTTATAACCCATTTAATTTTGAGATGAAAATCTCGGTCCTTAATCTGTTAAAGTAATAATTTTTTTCTTTTTTCACTAATTATATGTGATTTTTTATTTGTTGTTTTTTGTGTTTGTAATCAGTGCAATAAAAAATATAAAACTTTTGCGATACACATTACTTTCTAAACTTGCCGGCCCGCAAACTTTTTCTAGCTCACTTGCTGGTCCGCCATAAAAAAAGGTTGGGAAACGCTGCTCTACAGAATGTTACTCTTATCGTGTGGCTAATTTCACAGCCTCGGACAATGTCCCAGTGTATCCTTACGAAGAATTTAAAAGTAGGGTATCCGTTACGGTGAGACTCAAAGGGAGTTTTGGAAAAAAGAGATAAAGGCAGTGTCTGGGACAAAATAGTTGTGTGCCCGAAAAGTGAGAGCGCCATTGCAGTACATGAAAACAGTTCATAAACAATCGTACGAAATCAAATAGAGCAGCGTATAAAAACAAACTAGCTGTTAGGAATAGGATTTAAAAGATTTAGATTAAAAATGAAATGAGAATCTTAACACCTATATATCTTCGGAATTATAATAAATGTATTGTTACTATTATTAAATAAAATTTAAAAATATTTAGATTTACAAAATATAAAATGAAACTTTTTTCTTGGGGGGCATTGCCCATTTGCCCGTACATTAAATCCGTCGTTGCTCAAGATTACGGATTCGACTGTTTAAATTTACACATACGGCTACTGGTTTTGGTTTACTTTTACACTTACATATAAACAAATTTTAATTATTCAAATATTAATAATAGCAGTCAGCGGAGGTGCAGTTGCACCTTTGCATCCTTCCCTGGTTGGTCCATTGACAGTTAGTTAGTTAAAAAATGTTGGCGCACAACAACAAGGGCTATTTGCGCTTAACGCAGCCAGTGGCGCACCCAGGCATTTTTTTTGGGGGCCCAGTAGACTAAAAAAAGTGAAGATATAAAAAAAGCTCCTCGCTTCTGAAATACAAGTAATGACAAAAAAAAGGTCTTCACTTGTAAAATACAAGTAATGAGCAAAAAAAAGGTCCTCATTTGTAAAATACAAGTGACGAGCAAAAAAAAAAGGGTCCTCATTTCTACTTTTAAATCCATATCTATATATTTACCTAAGATCATAATGCTAAAAGATTTAAAAATTTTGTATTTCCATCCTTCACAGGGGGACCCCCCCCCTGTGTGCGCCACTGAACGCAACCCATCTAAATGACAACACTACATAATAAAACCAATAAATTAGACAATAAATAAATAAAATTATGCATACTCAATAAAAAAAATCTTGCACGGACAAATACAAATTAATAAAATAAAAAGTGTGTTCGAAAAAATGAACAGATGTAAGGTAATGGTAATGGGCTGTAAAGGGGCCAATTACCATCGAATATCAGTCTATAAGTAGAACACATTAAAATAAAGTGCAAGACAGTAAGTTCGATTCTCTCAGGCTATCGTGTCTAAGGAGTTGTTTTATGTGGTGTTATGGACATTTTCTTATAGTTGGTTAGTTAGTTAGTTAAAATTTTTGGTGCACAGCAACGAAGGCTATTTGCGCCTAACGCAGCCCATTTAAATGACTACACTCCATATTAAAAACAATAAATTAAACAATCAATAAAACGATAAAATCAATCAAAAGTTACGAATACTCAATAAAAGAAATCTTGCACAGACAAACACAAATAAATAAGATAAAAAGTCTGTTCGAAAATTTGAACACTCAGGTTGATGGTAAGAGGCTGTAAAGGGGTCAATTACCATTGAATATCACAGTTAAAAATAGAACACATTAAAATAAGGTGCAAGACTTCACACATAAAACAGTAAGTTTGATTCTCTCAGGAAGAGTATCAGTCTGTCCATGAGTACTCTGTCGTCACCTAAAGCAACTGACAGGTCATAGCACAGGCCCAACCTCTCCTTGACATTTTCGAACTGAACACACTCAGTTAAAAAGTGTAACACAAACAAATGTGTGTTACACGTCTCACAGATAGGGAACTCTTCACCTCGAAGGAGGTGTCCATGGGTCCACTAACAGTGGCCTGTGATGGCGGTTTTCTCCCTGCGGTTAATTCTGCAGGAAAAACCCCATGGTTTAACGTCTCCCTTAATATGTTGCTCCACTGACACATACATCAATCCCAAAATGGTACATATTAAGCTATATAAAATTCTTCAAATTTATCAACAGTGAAATACTTTACTTATTTAGTAACTAAACGAAAGATTGTTATACAGAGACGTTTATTCTTAGGGTTTCTGGAAACTCGAGTTTTTAGGACTCGGCGAGTCCGAGTCCTAAATTTTGAAAACTTGTCGAGTCCGGATCTAAAACTAAGCTGAAATTAATAAGCGAAAACGTTTGATATTTTGGAGCTCAATAATGATTCAGGTGAAATTTTTGTAACAAAAATTAAAATATAAAATTTGTTATAGTCTATCTCAGAAAGAGCGATAGTAATAAAATTTATTATTTGTAAAAAGTTATGGTTTTTTCACACAGAAGCGGCACACAAAATATGAATAGTTCGAAACGAAATATTGTTAAAAAAAAACCGAGTGTGCCGCACATCTTATATGGGAATACGAACTAGGGTTAAACACAATAGACCATAAAAGTTTTACCATAAAATTTAGAAGAAAAATATGGTCACAGGGGTGCGTTTAATGATATGAGAAATATGGTCACAGGCGTGCGTTTAATAAAATGATAAATAGTAATATAGAAATACACAAAACCAATTTAAACGTGTTTAAAATGTGCGGCGTGCACTGGTAACTGCCTGACAAAAATATTTATTACTATCAGTCTTTCTGAGATAGACTATAATATTAGAATTATTTATTACATCACAATATTGTCAACTGAAATTTGACACAACTGAAATTTGTGGTCGTTCCAAGAAATTAAAAAGAATATGTACTGAAATTTATTTATTTTCAAAACTTAAATTTTAAATCTATATATAACAATTTAATTGCTTTTTGTCTTAAGGTAGAAATATTTGAGAAATACTAACGAATTAAAGGACTTGTCAGCAAGTCTCGATCTGATTTTAGTACAGAATCTGCCACTTATAGAAAATGTTCTTTCATCAGAAGTTGAAGTTGGTTTTATGGAAGAAAGTGCGTTGTACAGGTCATCAAGATTACTTAGGTTCAAGAGGTTTAAACAAATGTGCACCAATTTGATTAGCGAAGATTTGATTTGATTAGTGAAGATAAGTCTCCGTTAATGTCCGTAGCAATGTGTATAAAGGATTCTACACACCCAAGCGGCCGCGGTGGCGGCCGCGGTCGCGGTAGCGTTAGCGATACGATTAGCGATCAGGTTTCCTCACACTAACGCGGTAGCAGTGGCGGTAGCGATCAGTTAGTGAATTACGGTATATAGTTGTATGATAATATTGATTTCGAGAATACAACAGAATAATTAATTGTATGTAGAGGAAAAATAATAATCTACTTACTATCAATTTCCAAAACTTTTCCTATTTCGTCCCACACTTTATTTGTTTTCCTAATATTCTTGTAATCAGGATGTGCTAAGTCATACAAAATTAAATGATCCTTTACTGATCTATGATTTTTTCTGTTAAATTATCTATTTTCGACACTATTTTCTTAAATATATTCACTCTGTGGTATATAAACAATGTATATCGCGCGGCCTAATGCAACTTGTCGAGTTCGGCCGCCAGTGTCGCTAGGTGATCGCTAGACTGAACGCTGCATTCGGCCTCGTTCTCAGATAGCTGAACGCTTGTATTTGCGTGGTCTCATTGTATTATATAGGTTGCGTTAGGCCGCCGCCGTAACGCTACCGCGGCCGCTACCCCAGCCGCTTTGGTGTGTGGAATCCTTAATGTAAAACAATAAATAAAACATAAATTTAGAAATTTATCAAAATATTTCTAGAAAGCACCTTTTGAATTTACTGACTTTTACTTAATTTTAAAAACGTGGACTCGTCGAGTATTAAAGTCAAGTCCCGAGTCCGAGTAACTACCCAAATATTCAACCAGTCGGAGTCCAGTCGAGTCGAGTCCAGAAACCCTACTTATTCTGTACATTTTCACTTGCTAACAAATGTTGCTTAGTACGCCACTGTTTAGTAACCAAGGACCCTAAAACTAAGGGTATGAAGGGAACAAAAGTGCCGATATATGCAAAAAGTCTTAACTTGAAAGATTAAGTAAACTAAAAATTTTAAGTGGTATGGGAAAAGGTCACTTAAATCATAAATAACAGTAAAAACACAAAATTTAGTCATAAATATAAAAAAATAGGAGTATTAAGTAAAGTAGCGGTTCCTAAAGGAGGTTCAAACACATTAAACACATTAAAATAAGGTGCAAGACTGCATATGAGGAGGCACAATGCAAAACCGACTATATCACATTTTTTCCAAAATCGAGATATGACGTGATTATCATTTCTTACCTTGAAAGTTATTCAAAAAACAATAAAATATGAACAAAATCAATGATATTCCTTTATAATGTCGTATCGAATTGTGCAAGACAAAACAGAATCAACTTTATCCACAAGCGTGTCTGGTGCAAACTCTTTCCATTTCAGCCAATTACGTCACTCCATTATTTTCTCTACTTGCGCAGGTTACAAACACATGTAGATAAATACAAGTTGACAAAAACAAGTCATAACAAGTTCGTAACTGCCGTTTTTACGTTTAGTTTTGTTATTTTTTATGGGTTTTGTGTGCTTTTATTATAATGTTCTTAAGAAATGAGATTGGAAGCGATTCGGTGCAAAACCAACTTCATCCAGTAAAATCTCAGCCAAACCTATTTTATCCAGACAAGTCTCAGCAAAACCAACTTTATCCAAACAAAAAAGTGAATTATCTCACAAACTATTAAATTTTCAATGTGGGTGACATATTTAATCTTAATCGTACTACCATAAACAGTAGATATACAACAAAAAAAAATCATTGTAGTAATAAAACTAAACTCGAAAAACTTTTTTTTTAATACCCAAAGTTTGCCTGTGATAAAGCTGGTTTTGTCTTGTACCTCCTCATATATAAAACAGTAAGTTAGATTCCACAGGAAGAATATTAGCCTGTCGAATAGTACCCTGTCGTCACCTACAGCAACTGACAGGTCATAGCACAGGGCTAACCTCTCCCTGGCATCCTCGAACTGTACATACTGAGTTAAAATGTGTGACACAGACAAATAGGAGGCTCTTCACCTCGAAGGAGGTGTTCATGGGTCCATGAAGAATGGCCAATATGGAGGCGTGTGATGGCGAATTCCTTCCTGCGGTTAATTCTGCAGGAAGAACCTTCAGAAACAGTATGAAGACGAAAAAACATAAAACACACTTGGTTAAAGTTTTAATGGCTTGTTAGACCATCATCAGAAGAATGTTTCTTCTAATGATGGCTTAACAAACCAAACTATGTGTTTAATAAATTAATTTTGTGGAACTTTAACCAAGTGTGTTTTGTGTTTCTTCTATATTATTTAAAATATTCCATCAAGAGGTAACAGCTACATCTATCAATATTATTAGTTTGAAGAAGATAATTTATCACTCAGAACAGTCTTTGATTGGTGCAAATCTTTCCAGGATGGACATGTGTTAAACATGCCGCATTCTACCCGTTCAGCGTCTGCTGCGAATCCTAGGAACACTGAAAAAGTTCTCATCTAGACCAATAGGCGAATATCTGTGAAAGAAATAACTGGGATTTTAAACATTAGTAACAATATGTATATCTTAGGAGGCAAGCAATTAAGCTCTAAGGAGGAAGTGATGGATGTGGTGCAAAATTAGCTACGTCGTCAACCAAAGGATTTTTATTTCGGCGGGAATACGGAAGCTCCCGGAGCGATGGGACAGGTATATTTTAATGGGGGTTGGTACTTAGAAATGAAGCCCTGTGCCAGTGGCGTGCTGTCCATATGTGCAGGGTGTACACTGCACAACCTTATTATTTTTTCTAAATTGTGCTCTAAAATATTTTGTGATCTGCACTTATTTTGCTATGTTGTAGTTCAATATTTAAGATGTATTTTAATTTGAATGCCGGAATTTTCTCTATAAGAATTAACTCAGCTAGCGAATAATTTACTCCGAGTCTATGCGCCTTGCTTTATATTAAACCACATACAACAGAGCGAAAAGGTAACTCATTTTCGGGTGTATTCTGTAAGAAATGCGGTATTTATTTAGTCAAAAGCCAAGAGAATCTTAACCTAATATTTCGGTGTTGAATTAAATATTCAGTGGCGAAATTTATTTTAAAAATGGAACAGAAATGTTTGGTCCTGGAAGTTAGACTGGCCAGTTAAGTTAAGTCCTCTTCTACCCCTTCAAGAATATAATAAAATGTTTCCATACTCATCCGGTGGTACTCATACATAGTTACGAAGAGTTTGGAAAGTTTTATTAAAATCTTCTGAAGCTCTGTCTTGATTAAATGTATGTACCCATGTATGTTTTCTTCTAGGTCTTTTAAGAACGTTGTTCTCTAACAGCCAACACATAAAATCTTCATCGGAACACATTGTGATAAATGGTCGGTGGTCGGGCGTTAACTGAACAAGTAGGCACTCACGTCGGACTATATCGGACCAGAAAATCGGACTATATCGGATCGGGAGAAATACGGATCCAATGAAGGTGTAGCCTTAGAGGTACATGATCAAAAGTACTGCTATAGGAGACCACTGCCCTATAGCAGTATTTCGCAAAGTAGGTTGGGTTCCGTGAAAATGACAGAGGTATTGCGAGATAAGGTGCCCTTTAATAAAATATCCGCGGTCTTTGGAAAATTGTAGAAGAGTTCTGCAACAAAATAAGTTTCGGAATCGCTGTCTAATGGTGGGTTTAGTCAACACTTAGCCTTAGATATAGCGTTATATTTAATTTTAGTGTTAGTCTTAGTGTTTGTCTTAAGCGTAATGAATGAATACGAGTTTATACAATGATTTAGTTTTAATAAATAACCAATGAAACGCCGAGTTTAACACACGCACATAGTGTCTTCGTTTAGAATTGACGAACAAAGCTTGTTATAACTATTATTTAAAACATCAAAATCTTTGGTTATACGGTAGATAACCAGAGCCGGCGCTGCCGGACATGCAAGGCATGCCGTGCATGCGGGCGCCACCGCGAAGGGGGCCCTGACGTGAGATTCGAAAGGGCGCTAAATGAATATAAAAGTAAGTTAGTGAAATGTAATTTTAGAAGTGAGGACCTTTTTTTTAGATCTTCACTTGATATTTGGACGGGAAGATCTCGAAAAAGGCTAGTTGCGCTCTACTTAGGGGCGCTCAATTAAATCTTGCCTACGGGCGCCGCAGACCCTCGCGTGGGCTCTGTAGATAACGATTAAAGAAATAAACATTGTGAATAAAGATGTTCCGGAATAAAAACAATAGTAAAATTGTTAATAGTTCATAATATATAACCTGCACATTTTATGTCATTGTGAGCGCACGCGCAATTGAGCGGTTTTAATCTTAGTGGTAAGAAAAGTTGAATGTTAGTTAACTCTCAAGGTCAGTTTTAAGAACCTTAAGACTAAACTAAATCAATGTGCTGTATGAACTTGCTCGTAGCGATATGATAGTTTATCTTTTAAGGTTAAAATTAAAACATAAGATTATAACTAAGACTAAAACTAAATGTTGACTAAACTCACCATTAGAGATTAATCCACAAAAGAGGACATGAAAGATAATTTTAATCGCGTTTGTAGAAAAAATATAATGTTACACATTACCAGCAAAAATTTTATGTAAGTGCGTATTATGGTGAGTTTAGTCTTTTTTTTGCCCTAACTTATTTTTTTCATAAAGTGGAAAACCCGTTGGCAACGGTTTGTTAATGCAGGGATCTATTTAAAATTAAACCATTTAAATTAGAATATTTGCATCAGTTTTTAGAGTTTTATGGTACTAATTCCAGTATTTTTATGTGTAGCTATGTATAATAAAAAATAATTTTATTGTAAACCAGGCGTAAGCTCCCCTACATTTGACAGTATGGACAAATCTTTTTTTAATATGAATGACACTTGTCTGTACGGATATTAAACACTTCCGTATCCCTCTTTAAGGGCCGCATTGTTACTATTATCGAGGGAGCCCGGATAATTTACCCCTATAACCATGACTAAATCATGCATTCATACACACGTGTGAATGGGTTTGGTGAAAGCCCCACTCCCCTCTTAAACTGATGGAACTTAATACTATCAGTTCTGCTATAACGTATATTTTGAAAACGCGAATTTTCTCCAACTGTACTAATGTACAGTAGAATCACGTTAATCGGGACTAATATGAGGGGGGGGGGGTAGGCGAAGGGTAACTTCATTTGTTAGTTCCCCGCAGAATTTTCTTTGCCCCATCCCCGAATTTTCTTCTACTTACCGCAGAACGTTCTTTGTCCCACACATAATTTTCTTTGGGCTCTTCTATGGTTGTAAACTTTGTCTTAGTCCGAGAGACCAAGTGAGAAAAGAAAAGTTATTTAGGAATTGATGGGCCCCTAAATGGAATTCTCCTCCGGGATGCGGGGTGCAGCGGACCCATAGATAAGCCACTTAAAAGAAAAAGCTGAAACATTAGAAACTGCATTGCATTACCGTTTACAGCCAGGGCCGTGCGGTGGCATGGAGCAATGGAGCGATGGCCAGGCGCCTGGGCCACGAGGGCGCCTTTCAGATATGTCATATTTGTTTATTTTTATAATATTTTCATAATAAAAATGTCATAATTTGCTTGTTGCATCTTTATAAATTATGTCTTGATTTATCTTTGTTCATAAATATTACATTTTATTTCGTCGGCTCATTCGTCGATTTAAATGAAAGAGTGTATAGGTCTAGGGTTGTACATCAAAGGCAAAACATCGATGTTTAACATCGATGTTAACATCGGCGCCTTACTATCGATGTTGAAAAAACATCGAAGGAAAAACATCGATGTATCGGAAACATCGATGTTTTATTAATATTAAAAAAAGCTATTTATTTATATTATATAGATTTTATTTAATAATGTAAATATAAAATACGAAAAGAGTAACACATAATACACAAAAAGCATTTATTAGATTTTGAAATATAAATATTCCTTTTTAACAGTAATTAATTTCACATTAATATTATTATACCCAATATAATAATCCTAATTTGTACCTACAGTCTATTCCAAACGATTAGGCGGAACTAACCGCAATTTTCATTTTTGTAATTTGTCATTAGATATTTTTTTATATATTTAAGTTGACTTTTCCTGAACAAAATGATCAAAAGCTTCAATCAATCGCTAAAAGTAACTAGAATTGAAAATCTAGTTTCGCCTCAACCAAAGGAACAGACCTTACTATTTTTACATTTCTAAAATGAAATATTGGATTTTATTACAATACTAATATAGTAATCTTAATGTTAATTTTATATTATTTAACATAAAAATAACACTGTCATACACAATTATTTTTATACTTTTTTAAGTTGAAATAATGTCTGTTTCTTTGGTTTAAGCGGAACTAGATTTTCAATTCTAGTTACTTTTACCGATTAATTGAAGCTTTTGATCATTTTGTTCAGGAAAAGCCAACTTCATTATATAAAAAAATAGCTAATGACAACTTACAACAATCCAGGGATTGGAGGAATAACAACTGGGAAAGTGTCAACAAGACTCAAAAAGAAAAAGTGTGTTGGCGTCGTTGGCCGTTCGCATTGTTTGCAAAAATTAGAAGTTTCTTCTTATTTTTTCGTATTCTGCTAACTGCTAAGAAGAATAAAAACTAACACTATTAGTATTGTTATATAATAGATGGCGCTTATATTTTGTGTACTAATTTTAATAAAAATTAAATTGTTAAGATTCCAGCGCCTCTAGCGGTAGTTTCTGAATTTCAAAGTTTAAACATCAACATCGCTAGTAGACATCGATGTTTTATCGAAACTATCGCCAGCTCAAATGATGGTAAAAACATCGATGTTTTTAAAACAAACATCGATGTATTCGATACATCGATGATTTTTTCCCATCCCTATATAGGTCTACAAGATTCCGTCTACGCAGCTTTAGTTAAAACGATAGCATAACCAGACAGAGCAGAATTCTTACGGCGAGTGCAAGAAATGCGATAAAGGTTTATTAGGCTTTTTTTAGGATTTATTAGGATTTATTTTTTAGATCAGTGTTTCTCAACCAAAAACGTACCGCGGATCAGTAAAATATATAATTTTCTAACGCGTACCACTAATAATAATTGTTGGTTCATTTTTTGCAAGAAAACAAACATATCACAAAAAGTTTACAGAAAATAAACAAAATATAAATTACACTGGTCAACACAATTTTTACTGACTTACATCTAAGACTTGTTTCTTACTAATTTGGTGCTGCTGAACTCAAATATCACATCAGTTTTTGCGTATCACATCAGCTGTGGCCACCAAAGGACCGACCGCCATCATAACGTACTTGTATAAAATACATTCTAGCAGCAGAGTAGAAATAACATGGCCTAATATTTTCTAACAGATATTATTTATCATGGCTATGGAAACATTACATATAAGTATGAAAAAATAGATACTTATAGTGCGTTCGAAGGTGAGTTTGCAGTATAGCTCTTATGGCAAATGGGAGCGGTGTTGCCAAATGTTGTAAAAGTGTCAAATGTGTCAATTATAATAATATGAAAAACTCGTATTATTTACAAAAATCAACTCTTATAAAACTCAAAATAACACTCAACAAAAACAAATGGACATTTGTAGAATACTGCGTCTTCACAGATCAGCGTGTTTTAGAGCTGGCAACGTCGACAAGCAAGAAAAGGATAGCGTCATTCTGTAAACCCATTAGAGAGTATGAAAAAGAACTACTCCATGTGCCCTGTACTGCATACTCACCTTCGAACGCACTAACAAAAGAACGCACTAAATTTTTTTCGTTTTATCAAAAAATGTCTCAAATAAAAGTTGTTAGTTATTACTTTTATAGCAACTTTTGTTAAATAAATTTTTTCGAAATATATTTCTATTGTGAAATATTCGCAAAAATCTTAAAATCGACATTAGTAAACTCCCATTTCTAGTCAACCATAGAACAAAAATTTGACGTGATAGGCAGAAACTGTTAACATTTTTGTAATCAGCGCCACAAAATTAGTTAAAAATAAGTGTCAGATCTAAGTCAGCTAAAAAAAGTTTAAATTTGTTGACCAGTGTTATTTATATAAAAGTTGTGCATAAAAAATAACAAAAAACTGCAAAAAACACATATAAAAACTTTCGCGGACCACTAAAATTTTTCTGCGGACTACCTATTGAGAAACACTGTTTTAGATAATTATTAGCTTTTTTTAGGTTTTATTAGGCCTTTTAGTGCCAAATTACCGATCTATGTTCTGCTTTAATATCGGTACCTAAAATCATCCCGGAAACCGATTTATTGTTCCGCATGTCTCGCATTCAGAAACAGCTCGGCAGCGAGGTGTATTCAAGTTATTTATAAAATAAATAAAAGCACCTGTTACAGAAAGCAATTTTAATTTTTTAACGAGATGTCTCCTCCCCACTTTGACATATGTAACAATGCACTTCGATAGATAAGGAGAAGACTGTTAGGCGAGGCGGTATAAATGCAGTAAACCTGGCAAATTATTATCAAAGCTTTCCGGCACCTAATCAAACGTTTTTATTGCACCTAACTATATGTCCCCCTCTAGCAACAGACAATACACACTCAAGTTTACTGAGAGCATTATTTTTCAGTGTTCTGAGTGTAGTCAGTTGTAAGATGTCTTTTGCAGTTAGTTTTAGTTTATGACTTTACTAATAATATTGTTAGGGTACTAATATCTGTTTACTATTATTAGTGTTTAATTATTGGCAAACAAAACTATTATTGGTGATCAAAACTGTGACTTTGACTTGCACTGATATTTACTTATTTATTTCGTTACCCTTAAGATTTATTATGTCGTCGAAAAAACGTTTTTGCAAATTTAATGAGAATTTGCAGAAAGAATAGGTATCCCTCTATACTAACTGGTATTTCAGTGAAACTTTGCAACCAACCAACGTGGTCTAAAGCTCAATGGGTCCGACAAGATTTTAGGGTATGCAGATGACCTGGATATTATTTCAAATAAGGTTGAAGACTTAATATACCTTACTAACCTTATTGATGTTGAAGCTCGTAAAGTAGGACACATCATCAGTAATGAAAAAACCAAGTATCTCATTGTTAGTAGACGCAGTTATGAGAACACGACCGACTTAAAAATTAATGACAACACTTTTGAGAGAGTTTCTACTTTCAAATACCTGGGAACCATGATAAATCAGGTGAATATGATACAGCAGGAAATTACGAATAGAATTAAAGCTGCTAATGCATCGTATTTTGCACTTGATCCCCTCTTCAAAACGAAACTCTTGTCTAGGAGCACCAAGATCAAGTTATACCAAGTTATAGTACGTCCCGTACTTATGTATGGCTTCAAAACATGGACCTTAACAAAACGAGATCGACAACACATAGTTTTCGAAAATAAAATATTACGCAGAATCTTTGGTCCCATTCAAATTAATGGTGAATGGAGAATACGTAAGAACAAAGATATCCGAGAACTGAACTCAAGGCCAAGTATCACCCAAGAACTCAGAGGCAGATGATTTCGGTGGATAGGGCACGTTATGAGGATGATGGAGGACAGAATGGTTAGGAAGATGTGGGAAGGAAGATTGAATACCCGTCGACCAGTGGGAAGACGTCGCAAGAGATGGAGAGATCAGCTAACAGAAGATCTAATAAGCATAGGTATACAGGGTACTTGGCAGGACTTGACAAAGAAGAAGAAGAAGAAGAAGATAAAAATGGTGAGTAGATACTTTTATTTGAGGGGGGGATTTTATTAGGACATGATATATATTTCGGCTTGTTAGTCCATCTTCAGATATATGCATAAATATTGCTCATGCTCATACGTGTATGTATATATTATATATACTGTATTACCTAGGCCTTGCGGCGTTCAGGGTATTAACTATTACAAAAAATAAAACCAAATAAAATCAATCCAAAAATAAAAAAATAACAATCCACTACAATTTACAATTTACAATGTTTTTTCTCTTTTCTATCTTCTTGCTCCAATGTCCCTCTCCTTCTTCCTGTTCTCCTTCTGGTTTCCCTCTCCGATCTCCTTCCTTCTTGCTTCCTGTTCTCTCGTCCATCTTTGATTTATTTTATTTCATTCTCTTCCCTTCCAACCATTTCTTCACCCCTCCTCCTATCTTCCTTCCTTCCTCCCCATTTCTAGGTAACCTCATCCGCCTTCCTTCCTTCCATTTCTCCCCTTCTGCTTCCCACCGGGTCTCCTCCTTCTTTCCTTTACCCCTTCCTGTTATCCTTCCCCAATCTCCATCCTTCTTGCCTCTAATTCCCTCGCCCACCTCTCCCCCTTCCATCTTCGTGCAACAGGTCTAATGTGCTCCCCGACCATACTGTCATCTCTCTACACCTCTTCGCGAGGTGCTCTATATCTTCCTCCTCCTCCCCGTACATCCTGCACATCTTTTCCTCCTGTTTCCTCCAATATCTATTTCCTCTCTCTTCATTCCCGCACCTTAGCCTCGCGATCCTCCTAACTCTCCCTCCTGACCTTCCTCTTTCTCCCTTCAAGTAGCTTGGTACCCCTATAGTTCTGACCTCATTATATCTCCCTGCGCTCCTTGAATACGAATACGTGTATGTAGGTATGTATAAGTTCGAAAGACGATTTGACGGGTACTTTTGGCAGAACTGTAGCGTTCCAGGGCCCAACACTGGTAGCGTCAAGGTAAATCTCCCCTGACCGTGTTTTTTTTTTTGGTCTTGACATTTTTGCTGACTGTGTTTTAGTGTTGGAAGTGGGCTTCTGTTGACCAAAATAATTAAAAACCTCATTTAATCAATAAAAAATATAATTTTTCAAAATTAGTCTACTAATCTAAGAAACTTATAACTATACTAAACTCAATTAGAAATTTTTAAATCAATGTCAACTTAATCAATTGCCTTCAAAAAATATATTTAAAACTAAGTAATATTGTTATTCTTAATAAAACCTAAGTTAAAGTCAAGTAAAAGAATATAATTCTTTAGTATGTTTAATAGTTCTCAGCATTATTGTGTTAATATTATATCTATATAAAAAGAATATAGACAACCAGCACTAATACTCAGATGCTTGGGTAGCCTACGAATGACTTAATTTAACCAATGATGCAGCCGTTGACTCTTGACTTAACGGAGCTTGAGATGAAAATGCATCTGCGCAGACGTAATGTCATAATTCTGAACAAGTGTTTGTCTGCAGGGGCGGATTGGGATAACATATTACTCTACCTGTATAATTTAGCCTGTAGTTTTAGTCACATAAATTTTTAAGCTTTAAAATAAGTTTCAGGCTCAAAAAATTACCATACATAAAACTTTATTAATAAGTAATTAATTTATATTTAAATGATCCCTATAGTTAAGACACAATTATTCTTTTTAAGAAATATGCTTACAGCATTCCAGTGGCGTAACTTCATATTTTGCTCCACCCTTGTAGAATTTTCTTTCGGATGAAGTGGATCAGGCTTACATGGGACCCTTGGCTGAATATTTTATCGAGGCCCCTGCATTAAGCTCATATTTGTTTATTAATAAAAATGACTTGAAATATTCTGGTTGTTTATACGTAATTGGTTGGCGAACAGGACGTAGCCAGGGGGGGGGGGGGGCATAGGGGGCATTTGCCCCCCCCCCAGGATAGTTTACTCTATATAAAATATAATTTAGGTTGTTAGAAGTTTTCTTCACCGGAGGTGAAGAAAATTGAGGATTATCCGCGGATATCCGCAATTTTTCTGCGGATGCGGATAAAATTTCATATCCGCTTATCCGCAATATCTGCGTGAACAATAAATCTTCGGTTACTTTTGGAGAAACATGCGATTGTGTTCTGACTACGCAGTCCTCGGTTACCTTCGGTTGTCTGTATACACATGTGATATTTTGCAGCATTCTGTCTCACTCTGTGTTATTGTTATTAAGACAACTGTCCATGATCGTGATTGAATTGAGACAATCAACATAACTTTCTTTTTATTATTGAATATAGAAAATAATATTTTGGACAAAAGTTGCCTGGTACACTTTTGATGTAATTCTACCTACCTCTGCTCTAATTCTGGCTTTTAAATCTAATAAATGTTTTTTTTTTTTTACATAAAACTGATTAGTAAGTTATATTTAAATACCAAAATTTACCTATATACATTTTTGTCGAAAATTTTATTATTTAACCTGCCATTTTTTTTATAGTACCCGAAGTAAAAAGTCTTGCTGATTCCAAAAATTTGAAAAATGACACTGGTTGCTATTTGAAAAATTAAAGTTGCATTGCCTAAGTATGCGCGAAATGGCGTAAGAGAATTACTTGGTCCCAAAAATCACAAAAAGCACCTCCTACCAAGTAACTTTTCTCTGATTTTTTTTTAATTCAATATTTAAATAAATAAAGCCACGTTGCATTACTTTTTTCTCACCTTGTAAAAGGTAAAACTGACGTGAGATGTTAGTTGATACAAATATGATTGTTGACGGTATTATCAACACGTATTTCATGAGCAGCACGCCACCTGCTCCCTACGACAAAGAACGCTTAGGCCCCCCAACCTTGTTGTCTCTCTTTAGATTTCAAAGTTATTAGCGCATCTAGACCCCAAAACTTTTGGCGTCCCTTAGGTTAGGTTAGTAATACATAAACTGGCAAATCCAAAAATTTTCAGTAGTGTTTTAGAGCAGCGATTACAAAATAAGGCGAAACATGTTATTTTTTTCCAAACTGACAGCAAAACCTGTTGTGCGGATATTTTTGCGGATGCGGATTTAGTATTTACAAAAGCTGCGGATGCGGATCGTATGCGGATTATGGATATGCAGATGCGGATCATGGATATGCGAATGCGGATCGGATGCGGATACAGAAAAGCTTATCCACGCAGGGCTCTAGTTATTTTCTATTCAAGCCATGTAATTAAGGTCGTACCGACCAATTTAGAATATTTCGTTATTTTTGCCCCCCCCCCCAAGTTGAAATCCTGGCTACGTCCCTGTTGGCGAATATAATAAAACAAATATAATTCGATGGTATAGACCAGTTTCTCACTTTGGCATCACGGACCCCTTGCAATTACTTTTGAAGTTGGCTTACCCCTATTCAGGGGGACCATATATATGTGTATATATATATATATATATATATATATATATATATATATATATATACACACATATATATATATATATATATATATATATATATATATATATATATATATATATATATATATATGTATATATATATGTGTGTGTGTTATTGAATAAAATTCTTATTTAATAATCATCATAAATTTATTGTAAATTTGTTACAGAGACGTTTCGATTGGGTATCAAAGTTTAATTAATTTGTAATTTGTATTTCCGGGTCGCGGAACTTATGTGATTTTTTAACTGCGATTGAAAAGACGTTAACAGTGGTGTTGTGGTTATTTGGTGGTGATTGGAGTGAGTAGCGATAGGTGTATGGTATGTGGGTGTCTGTGAAAGAGATATTAAAGATTGCCCTGGCTCGAAGAGAGGCCTCTGATTATGTTTCTACGGGACACAGAGATCCGCCGACACGAACCAGGAGTGCGTGACCGCCGGGTTGATGTTGACTCCGAGGCCTAAACCGACACCGACTCCCGGTGTCTGCCGCTGGAACGTCGAGTACACGCCGTAGTCCATCGCCACCGCTTGGTATGGTAGCATCTTCAGCAGCAATTCTTCACTTCTCAGCCAGCAATAATAATCCCTAGACGCGCACTGATCGCACTAATAACTTGACACTTAGCACGCTGCTGTACAGATGTAACGCGACGCTTTGACGCCTATGTAACAGCTCGGTTACAGCCACGAGCCGATATTGTACCTTGATGAGTACGTGAGATTTAGCGAAACTTTTAGGCAAAAGGGCCCACTTAACGACTATAATAAAAACTTTGCATCACTTCCGGTTTCAGCGGAAATTGTTTCAACTTTTTATCTAGCAAAGGGAATCGGTACTTTAATTTTTTTTTCCCGGAAGTACATTAAATCACCTTTACAAGGATATGAAAATATCATACTTTAATTTTAACCATTTCAAAATAGCGACCATTTATTTACAAAATAATAAATAACATAAAAATCGTAGAAACTAAAATATAAAAAGATATAACATTATGTAACTAGGAAAAACAATGAAACAAAATATGACTAAAGTTAGTAATAAACTAAGCAAAATTTACAAATGTTCAATATGATCGCCGTTATTATCCACACAGAAGTTCAAGCGATGATCTTCATCATTTTCTTGTAGAAATTGGCTTACATGAGGCCTAATAAGGCTTAAATCCCCACTTCCTTAACCTTCCAAGCTTTTAAGTGTGATACTCCACATTCCCTGAAAATTTCTCTTAACGATACCTCTGAATTATGATAGACGTACCCCAATATTCTTTCTTCTTCATTTTTGTTATTTTCTTCATTGTTTGCTCCTTCTGGACGTCGTTTTTTAATTTCGATGATCCTCGCTGTCGCAACTAATTTATTTACTAGTTTAGCAAAATATTGCCTACTCGGCTAACGTCTACCAGGATACCTTTCTTGGTAGAGTTGCTGGGCCCTAACAGAATTTATTTGACATTCCCCGAATGTTAGAACTATATCTGTCATTTATTCATTTGAATAACGTACGTAAGCCATAATTACAAATGATTTGATGTTATATCCTTTAATATCAAACTCGTACTAACAGGCAAGAAAATTTGCAGGTTTTATTTGTTTTTTTTTTTTTTTATAAAAAATCATTTTCAAAGCTAGCTATGTTTAAATTTGTAGGATTTATGTTATATATTATTTTATAAATAAATGGTCGCCAAAATTAAAGTATGATATTTTGATATTCTTGTAAAGCTGATTTAATGTACTTTCAAGAAAAAAAAATTGAAGTACCGATACCCTATGCTAGATAAAAAGTTGAAACAATTTCCGCTGAAACCGGAAGTGCTGCAGAATTCTTATTATAGTCCTTAAGTGGGCCCTTTTCTCTAGTTTAACTTTTCTTTTGAAGATTTTTTTGTATCTCTTAAAATAAAGTAGTTATTTGAGATGCGGCGTTTCAAACAAACACCCTATATATATGACTCCGTAGCCTTATCTTAATTATAATAAATATTAATTCATATTTATTTACCTGCTGAACTGCATGCACAGTTAACAAAGGTCCACTGTTTTCTTCCTCCCGCAGGAAATATTCGTATAAGTTATAAGCAGGGTGACCATTTTCTTAAGAAGGCAATGCGGGACGGAGCAAAAAAAAGGTCCTCACCTCCCAAATCCTAGTGAAGAGCAAAAAAAACTCCTCAGCTCCCAAAATCCAAGTGAAGAGAAAAAAAAGGTCTTCACCTCCCAAATCCAAGTGAAGAGCAAAAAAAAAGGTCCTCACCTCCCAAATTCAAAATGCGGGACAATGCGGGACAAAATGTTAAAATGCGGGACTTTTGCGGGACGCATCTCAATGCGGAACAAAATGTTAAAATGCGGGACTGTCCCGCAGAATGCGGGACGAATGGTCACCCTAGTTATAAGCCAGTTCATGAGACTACTTTCTTAACGTTTTGCCTTTTTTACTCATCTTATTTAAATATACATAACAATTATTTAAAATACAAATATTGTCCTGAAAAGGACAGACTAAATGAAAATCGCTATTAAATAAATAGCAAAACAGAGTTGTAGACGCCACTGGTTCAGTTCGAATGACACTAGAAAACATTAGTAAGATCAGACAAACCCCGAGGTGGGATAACTTACGGTACACAATTGTATTTATAAGTACGTTTGTCGTAGCTATACCCAGTGATGGGCGCGTAAATTACATGATGTAAGTTACCTCATTGTTGACGCGTAAACAATTGATGTAAAGTAAACACAAAAACTCTTGTAAACAATGTAAACAACGTAAAAAATGTAAACAATGATTTAAACATGCGCACTTGTTTCGAATTACAGAACCTCATTATCAATACATTATTATAAATAATAAACTTTAATGAAACGATTTTAAATGAAAAAGTAAGTATATAAAATTAGGACAAGCCAATATACATATTAATAAAAATCGAAATTGCATCATTATATAGGTGTTACATACAAATTAGTAAATATGAATATGAAAAATAAAAAACTTTTTTCTTTAAAAAATTCAGTCTAATTTTTTTAATAACAAAATACATTAAATTTTACCTTTAAGAAAATCAGCCTATATTTTTTAATAACAAAAAGATTCACTGCAAATTTTGCATAACGCCCTATATTTTCTTTCATTTTCTTTAGTTAAAACAAAACCTAGTTCCTAAGAACTATTCCTTCGGTTTCTTCCCACTATTTTTTTAATAAATTTATTGGTTTGAACTGAATATACTTGTTCATTAACTCTCTATTATTCGTATTAAATAACTAAAACTAACCTCATTATTTGACAGTTTACAAAGTTTACATTGTTACAAGTTTACCAATTATTTACACGTAAACGTAAACAATTAAAGTTTACGTGTAAACGCCCATCACTGGCTATACCGGACCGATAAACAAATTTTTTTGACATGCATCATTAGTATTTCTCTTACTAATTTGTCAATGTGAGTGAGAGAGAAACACATCAGTACGTTAATTATTATTTTTGAGTCACATGATCTTCACTGGATAATCGAACTTTATTATAGACTTAACTTATTTACCTATCTACATGAATACGTATATCTTTTATGCCGTTTACTTATTCTCATTACGGAGTGGGCGCGCACTTAGAATTTTTCTTGAGGGAGGGCTAAGAAGTTATTTATTTAAAGATGGCTCAGAAGTCAAAAAAATTTCTTGAGTAGGCCAGGGCCGTAACCAGGGCCGGCCCGACGAATTCTAGCGCCCCGGGCAAATATTTGAATTGCGCCCCTTATTGAATGATAGGTATATTTTTTAAAATATATATTAATTATATTAATATATATTTTAATATTAGTTTTAAGCCCATTTTTGAAAATATATTATAAAAAAAAATAAAATTATTATAAAGGAAGAATCATCTACTAAAAACAAGACAAACTGAATGTGCATTAATAATTTATTTATTAAATTGAAAAAACAACTACGTTACCTACAAGCTACAAGCTAATTTTTCGAGATTTTAAATCAGCGAAATTTTTGACTATTTCGGTGATATCTAATTTCGATGCGATATAATAATAATAATAATTATTTATTTTCAATAATACATACAAATAATACAATAAATTAATGTACAGTTTTATTTTGTTGTTACAATAATGAAAATAAAGAAGTAACACCACAATGAATCTCGTTCAGTTCGTGGCGATAGTTTTTAATATAAAGAGTACAAAAATGTAGTGAACTGTATATATACAAGTAATATGATTAATAGAATGAATAAATATTAATATAATGAATAAACATTAATACTTAATTTATTAAATTTGAATAATGTGGAAGAACTTTTTAAATATTATTTTAGGCTACGTCTCGAGTAATGCTATACTGTCGGTATAGTCCATTGATGAAAGCCATTTTTTAACAATGCTCCTATAATTTAAAACGGATAACTCAATGTTATTATGTTTTAAATAATTATTAAAGGTATTGTATATTTTACTAACAAAATAAGAGTAGTAATATTTGGATTTCGTTTTGTTGAATTTTCTGGTTACGGCTTGATTAGATGACATATTTCTGGTAGAGTATGAGTGATCCAAGAATGTTACAATGGCAGGATTTTTAATTAGGTATGCAGCAATGGCTGATATATATAATTTATTAAAATTGAATATATTAGATTCTGAAAATAACAATTTAGACGGGTACCTTGCGGTTTTATTATACATTATTTTCATAATCCTTTTTTGCAGGACAAGTATTTTATTTTTATACAGTTTAGCCGCACCACCCCAAACAAGAATAGCATATTGCATTAAAGATTGTACAAGACCGAAGTAAAAGGTTTTTAAATTTAATGAATTGAGTATATTCTTTAATTTTTTGAATATGTAAAGAGTTTTGCGCAAATTTTTAGAAAATCTCTCAATATGGTGATCCCATCTCAGATGTTGATCTATTATAATGCCAAGATACTTCATTCTATCTTTTCTAAACAGAGCAACAGAGCAATCACAATTACTGTAGTCATTACACATGTGGAGGATTATTTTATCAAGTTCAGGCTGAGAGTGCCTATTGCATGAAAATTAGATTTATCTGCGTTAAGAAATAGTTTATTAAAATCCATTGTTTAATCAATCTTAGATCGTCATTCACATAATTAAGAGCATCATTCCAGGATAAGGCTTCTATGAATAGTACCGTATCATCAGCGTAGGATACAACTTTTACGTGGAGTTTAAGTTTGAAAAGATCATTAACATAGATTATAAAGAAAAGTGGACCTAAAATTGTACCTTGCGGTATACCACAATTTACTATATTTTTTTCGCTCAGAATTCCAAAAAATAGATGTTTGTTGCGTTCTGTTAGATAAATAACTTTTAATAAAATTTAGAGGAATACCTCTGAATATAAAGGTAATTCATGATTTACCGTATCAAAGGCTTTAGCCAGATCAACAAAAATTGCCAAGGATGCTCGTGAGTTATCCAAAGAATTATGAACATTGTTAATTAAATTTACTATAGCGTCATTTGTTGATTTGCCAAGTCTAAAGCCATATTGATTCGGTGATAATATATTATTATTGTCAAAAAAAGATAATAATCTAATAAATAATATTTTTTCCAAATTTTTTCCAATTGTGCTGATAATAGATATAGGTCTAAAATTATTAATACTGTCCTGACTGCCATCTTTATAAAGAGGTGTGATAATGGATGATTAAAAGATTTTGGAAAATAACCGTTATTTGAACATTGATTAAAAATATCACACAACGTAGGATTCATGTAAAGTATTATTTTCTTCATGATATTTATTGTAATGTTGTCAGCACCAGCTGATTTTTTATTTGTAAAGTTATTAATTATATTGTAAATTTCATTTTCAGAAGTAGGTGTTAGAAAAAAAGAATTACTATTGTGTGTTATATTGTTAAGAAAATCGTTATTATTAGAAAAAGATGATTTAATTTTTTTGCATAGATTGGTACCTATATTAGTGAAGTGATCATTGAATTTATTAGCAATAACTTCAGGATTTGTTATTACTGAGCCATCAACAGATAATTTAATTATTTTGTTTTTAACGTTATCTTTATTTAAATAGAAGTTTGCTGTATTTCATAAGCTTTTTGGATCACTACAGTCATTAAGTTTTTTTTAAAATAGTTATCTTTGGCCAAATGTATCAACCGTGGTATTTGTTTTCTGTAGTAGTTAAATAAATTATTAACTTCTTGATTCAACGGGTCAAGTTTAGCATATTTGTGAAGTTTATCTCTTATATTGATAGAATTGATTATACCTTTTGTTATCCACGGTGATCTTTTCCTATTTTTGCTATTAGGGGAAAAAATTGAAGTTGATTTCCCGATTGCCGATTTAATTGTTAGTATGAAGTTATCGGTGTACGTATCTAAGTTATTATTCTTCAAGTCCGTCCAAATGGTGTTTTCCAAAATATTTTCTAGTTTGTTGTAATTTATTACTGAGATTTTTTTGTTTAATTTTAGCTTATTGTCATGAGTATTCGTGTGTTTGTTATAATCAAGAGTAAGTACAATGGGTGAATGATCTGTTATTTTTGAGTTTAGTATAGTAGGATGTATTTTAATATTATTTAAATTTTCTTTAACGAAATAATGATCCAAACGACTTTTACTATTTTTGACTACCCTGGTATTTTAATTAATATAGGATACAAATCCATTTTCATATAATATATTTAAATATTTGTGTTTAATTTCCGCTGTAGATGTAGTATCAGAGATGTGTATGTTACTATCACCTGTGATTATTTCTAATTTATTATTGCAAAAATCTTTTATGTAAATGCCTAAGTTTTCTATAAACGCTTCATTGTCATAAAGGGGCGATTTATATATAGCCGTGATAGAGACAGTGCCATTGGAAGAGTGACACTCAATCCTAATAAAATAAAAATTGTTGACTGTATGAATTTTAACACTGTGCCTAACATTTTTTTTTACATACACTATTATTCCATCATTTTTATTAAATCTGCTCTTATTAAAATACGACGTATAGTTTTGTATGTTCTACAGTTCAGGAAATTCAATATAATGTGTTTCAGTGCAAACAATTACACTGAACTTAAGTTGCAAGGCTGATAGACTCGATTCAAATAGAGAAGGATCCACGACCGTTACAAAATTGCGCAAACAAGATAACGCCAGTGGCGGAGACAAATAAAATATTTTTAAACAAAATGGGACAATTAAATAATATTTTTTATTGAATTAGTTACGGAACGATTTAAAAGCTGTATATTAAAATATAAATAAAATGCTGTTTAATATAAATATGTCAGGCATAAATGACAGAAGGCAAATTAATTATGAATAGAAAAATAAATTTTTATATAAACACGTTGAAAGCTCCTAACTCATACAAGACTTCTACGGCTAGCAGTAACAAACCTAACACCCCTATTATAAGTAAATTAGACCCGTCCAGACGAAAAATCATTTCTGCACAGTTTTATTGATGAACTCAACTCTATTTGAATTCACTCTAACAACACATTAAGCTCCTCAAAAATTTTATCAAGACTACGAATATTGCTATGAAATATATTAAAAGAATCTTGTATTATATTATCTCTAGCAAATTGATTAAATTCAGATATATCATAAAATAATTTAGTATTTATTTCTGATCTATCAATAGTATCAACATAATTTAGTTCCATAAATAAAAAAAAAAACATATATATATATAATCATTTAATTGAAAGAGAAAAAAGGGAAAAAATAAAGGTAGCCTACCTATTGTGAGGAGCTAGCATTGTTATCAGTTTTGCTAGGCTATTAAGCTGGAGAGGTCTTCATAGTTCTTGACAATTCGTACAGGGGAGTCGTCAGTTTTTTTTTTTATGAAGATTGTTGCATTCCTGCACCACACATATTTGTAGTCGTATTGCCTGGCGCGTACTCTTGTTTGCCATAAGAGGGATTTAAGATGGTTGTTCAGATTTTCATTTAAGTAAATTATGGATCCAGTTTGAGCATTTGAAATGTTTTTATTAGTAATAATTAACCATTGTGCATCCCTCTTCTTCCTTGAAATAAATTGAGCGATTGGCTACTTGATTTAGGATGTTGGTAGAGCCGATGAGGAATATCTATATCTTCTTCCGTAATTTCCAATTTAAGTTCGGACGCAATTTTCGCAACTATTTGTATACAGTTTTCATGTTGACTAACGGGAACGCCATGGATTTCAATATTTTTATTTCTTGAATATTGATCTAGATGTATTAATTTAGTTTCAAGATCGCCAATTTTCTTATTTTTTTCTTCCAGTACAACTCCCATTGCAACAATCTGCTTTGAAAGCTGCTTCTTTTCTTCTCTTTCTGTATTTAATGTTGATATTAATTCATCGTATTTCCCAGATAAGAAGTTGATAGAATTTGTGAGTTGATGAATTTCGGATTTCATAGATTCAAATGAGTTGATTTTCTCAGTTAAAGATGTTATCATAGACTTCAGTTCAGCAATTTCTTTTCCCATATCATCATTTAATTCATTTAATACAGTTTCTTCTTTGCTGGACTGCCCTTTGGAACGTGTGCATTTCATTGTTATTGTTTTAGAAGGATATCATTTTCGATAGATAATATCGTCGGTTATTTAATCTCTCATTGCTCATTGTAGAGCGTAAATAGTTTTTTATCAATTTTAACTTCTCTCACCACTAGCAACAGTAATTGGTATCGTTAACATTATTCTTAATGAAATCCAAATATTAGGAAGCACATTTTGTAATTTATTGGATTTTATAAAATTTAGAACATTTAAAGGTTCATAAATGTCTTTAGGCAAAAGAGCCAATGCAGATTTCAACTCATCAAATAATTCTGTTCCATTCACGTCACAATCGCTGTCTATTTCTAATTTCAGATGCAGATCTTTGCATAAATTAATCAAATCATGATCGACTGGTAATTTATTGAAATTATACAAAAATCCCCATGTTTGCGCTCCATGTTTGGCGGTGCCGCGGGCCGGCCCTGGCCGTAACTATCTTTTTTCGGGCTCTGCGCAAGATTTTATAATTGGCCCCATAAACACTATATAATACAAGTAATGGCCTAAAAACACAGGTCTCTACTTCTAAAATCCAAGTGATGACCTAAAAAAAAAGTCCTCACTCAAATATAATTATTATGTTAATATTTTCCTTTCTGGGCCTCGGGCTTGTGCCCCTGTTGACCCTAGTTGACAGCACTGGGTAGGGCTCAAGTTCAATAAAAATAAAAATGGGTCCCTTGAAAAAGTTTTTTGAGTGTTGGGGGGAAGGTCTTATAGTCCCTACGTTCGCGCCCTCCTGGGTGAGCGCCTGTTGCTGAGGAATTGTGACTTGTACAACCTGAATTATCTGTTGTGTACGATGAAATACCACTTCGTACGATTTTCGGCATTGCGCAGAGTTTCTTCCGGGGTACATCCGTTAGTTCACCCATCTGGTCTAACCATTTTTCAGGAGTTCTACTTCTAGGATGATTTCCCTCCACTGTTTTGCCTTGTTAAACAAGCTTATCTAAGTTGAAAATTATCGTATTTTAGATACTGAAAATAATTATTATAAAAGACATGAATACAAAAAATCTAATAAAAATAATATTAATGTCCAACAAGACACTACCAATTTGCACAATTGTCATCAGCTGTATAAAAGATAATAAATCTATACGCGCGTTTTATTCGAATTTCTGATTGTCTTAACTAGTTAATTATTTTTTTTTATCTCCGTTAATGTTGTCGCAGTCTGTTTCACAATGTTAGTCAGCTAGGTTAATTTGCTTCCATGTTAATTCTGTGATATTTTGTGATTGATTTTTGTCTATTTTACTGTATTTTATTTCATAATATTTATTAATCTGTGATACTTAATATTTCATGACTTTATAGTGTTTTTTTAATCTGGTTTTTTATTTGTTTTTAAAATATTCTATAATAATATGTTATTTATTATCCACCCTCATCTAAGGGAGGACTACTCACATCACTTAAAATGTACCATTATTGAGTAAGTTTTATATTTAATTAAGACACAATTGACTAATTTATTATATAATTCCTAATTTGTTGTTTCTCTGTTTTCAAATTATGTAGTGTAACTGAAGAAGATAATTTAAGTTTATCGAAACTAGTTTTACGTCAATACTGTTACGCGTTAGGGCTCTTTAGATAAAAACACAGCACTTGGTGTAAAATATAGGTTTATTTTACCAAAATAAAAGTGTTTAATAACAACATAAATTAAATGTAACTACAATTAATACACACACACTGACGTTATTTTACTTCCCTAGCTTTTTGACAGCTAACCAACAAAACTTATTTTTCCTGTCACATTGACATCTCCTATATATCAGGCCATGGAATATTAGTAAAATTATACTCTTTTGTTTCTGCGTAGAAATATTATGGAAATATTCCATAGGCGTGACATTGCCCCCTCCTTATATCTGATCGTCCCGGTCAGATAAATTATTCTCACCATGAAATTTCGATAATCTGTCAATGTGAACGACTTAAAATTTTCCACGTAGGTGTTTCTGTATCCGGTAAACCACGTCATTGATCCTTTTAATAACTGTGTATGGCCCTTCCCACGAAGATTGAAGTTTTGGACAATATCCTCGTCGTCGCTGAGGATTGTAAAGCCAAACTTGATCTCCTTCCTTATAACCAGCTGCATTCGCGCGAATATCATATCTGGTCTTCATCCTGTCACTGGCAAGTTGGATGTTATTTCGCACCAGTTCGTGGATATCTTCCATTCGATCTTCTATCTCTTGAACATAATCATCCGTTGCAGCCTCCCTCGTATCTGTTCGACCGAATCTCAGGTCACAAGGTAACCGAATATCTCTTCCGAAGATTATTCGGGTCGGTGTCTGCCTAGTGGTATTATGTTGCGCAGTTCGGTAAGCTAAAAGAAACAGAGGAAGATGTTTGTCCCAGTCTCTTTGGTGAGTGGATACCATTTTTGCCAAATTTTTCTCCATGGTTCGATTGAACCTTTCTACCATGCCATCAGATTGAGGATGTAATGGAGTTGTTCGGGTTTTCGTTATATCTAGTAATTTACAAAGCTCTTGGAATAGCTTCGACTCGAAGTTTCTTCCTTGATCTGAGTGCAATTCTAGTGGCACACCGAAACGGCTTATCCAATTTTCAATAAGAGCCTCTGCAATGGTTTCAGCTTCTTGATTAGGCAATGCATAAGCTTCGGGCGATTTGCTAAAATAATCCATGGCAACGAGAATATACTTGTTTCCACGATCACTCTCTGGAAAAGGTCCAGCTACGTCGATAGCGATTCGCTCGAATGGACTTCCCACATTGTATTGTCTCATCGCTCCTCTAGTCTTCCCTTGAGGACCCTTGACTCCCGCACAAACCGTGCATCTTCTGCACCAATTTTCCACATCAGTGCGACAGTTGAGCCAATAAAATCTTTGGCGTACTTTTTCCAAAGTTTTATTTACACCCAGATGCCCTCCGGAAACGCCGTCATGTACCTCCCGCAATACATCTTTGACACGATTTTTGGGTAGTACAAGCTGGATTGAAATTTCCTTACCATCTGCAGACTCCCATTCTCGTTTCAGAATTCCATTTTCTAACTTCAACGAATTCCACTGGGCCCAATAACTCTTAGCTGTCGGGCTTCTATCCGATATTTCAGCCCAAGTTGGCCGGATGCCCTTCTGCAACCACTGAATAATGGCTCCTAAATTGGAATCTTGTTGTTGGTCCTTTCTTATATCTTCGGGATCCCAGATATCGAAACGCACGTGTTTAACCGATATTATTTCCTTCTGCTCAATCCTAGAGCAATGCCTACAGTCTTCGGCACAGGGTCGACGTGACAGAGCATCAGCATTGTTGTGATTTCGCCCTTTACGATGTTCTATCGTGAAATTATATTCTTGTAGTCTTTCTATCCATCTGGCAACTTGACCTTCTGGATTTTTGAACTGAACCAACCACTTTAAGCTGCATGATCGGTACGAAGGAGAAATTCCCTTCCAAACAGGTATTTATGAAAATGTTCTACAGATTTCACGATTGCTAGGAGTTCTCTTCTGGTGACACAATAATTCCTTTCGGGTTTAGATAGCACTTTGCTGAAGTAAGCAATGACTCTCTCTTCGCCATCCTGAACCTGTGAAAGCACACTTCCGATTCCTGTATTACTGGCATCTGTGTCGATAATAAATTTTCCTTCCTGTTGCGGGTAAGACAGAACTGGACTTTTCTGCAGGCAGTCTTTTAATCTGTCGAATGCATCTTGGCACATTTTGTTCCACTCGAATGGCCGACTTTCTTCCGTCAGTTTATGCAAAGGTTTCGCAATGTCTCCAAAGTTTTGCACGAATCGGCGATAATAAGTACATAAGCCTAGAAAACTTCGCACTTCATGCTTATCTTTTGGCGTTGGCCATTTCGTCACTGCATCTATTTTATCAGGATCAGTTGCTACACCTTCTGATGAAACAATGTGCCCCAAATATTTGACAGATTTTCTGCAGAAGGCACACTTCTTCGGATTAAGTTTCAGATTTGCACCCTTTAATCGTTGAAAAATTTCACGAAGATTCTTAAGATGTTCTTCGAAAGTTCTCCCAACAATTATGATATCGTCAAGATAGACGAGGCAAGTTTTCCACGTCAAGCCACGAAGAACTAATTCCATCAATCTTTCAAATGTCGCGGGTGCATTGCAAAGCCCAAATGGCATCACATTAAACTGCCAAAGCCCATTCCCAGTAGTAAAAGCAGTTTTCTCTTTATCACTAGGATGCATGCCCACCTGCCAATAGCCACTCTTCAGGTCAAGTGTAGTAAACCATCTTGCATTAGACAATGTGTCTAATGTGTCGTCAATTCGTGGCAGTGGGTAGCTGTCTTTCTTGGTCACTTCGTTTAATTTTCTATAGTCAACACAGAATCGTGTAGTGCCGTATTTCTTGGAAACTAGAACGACTGGAGAAGCCCAAGGACTATTTGATGGTTCTATTACTTTTCGCTCTTCCATTTCGTTCAGCATTTGTTCAGCTTTTTCTCGTTTCGCCAGAGGCAATCTTCTCGATGGTTGTCGGATGGGTGTTGCGTTGCCTGTATTTATTCTGTGTTGAACAATGTCAGTCTGAGTATAATCTTTTTCGCTATTAGCAAAGATTTGATGATACTCCGAGATCAAATCTTTAAATTCCTTCCTTTCCTTCGGCGAAAGTTCTTTCGATCCGTCTTCAATAACTTTCATTATTTCAGGATTATTAGCCCGTAACAAGTTCTTATCCTGGGTATTCTTCAGCTTCATCTGTTGTATCCACTCGACTGGCTCACAAGTGCCAACATCAGTGCCTTTTGAAAGTGTAACTGGAAAACTGTTGATGTTGGCTACGCGTATTGGCACTATTTTGCCAATCTTCACCAAAGTCTTCGCCAAGAGTACTCCTTTATGAAGACTGTTGATCTTGGGCGGCTCCACGACTCCCACGTGATATCCAACAGAAGAATCTTCAGTCATCGCTTTCAATATTCGTTCTGTGAATGGAGGAATTCGTTCGTCCTTCGTTAATGTTAGACGCCTAGCAGTAAAAACAACATCAGGCATGTGAAGTGGTATCTCTTCTTTATTAACTCGCAGAACTTTATCTTTTAGATCAAGAACAATTCCGTATTGTTTCATAAAATCAACACCCAGAATAAAGTCATCCATAATGTCAGCAACCAATACTGGGTGTTTGAATCTTGATCTTCCAATCTTCAATTCTACGAGTATTTCACCATAAACTGGTGCTTCACGACCCGTTACCGTCTGTATTCGACAATGTCCCCGAATCGGCTGCCATGTACATTGTTTCAGTAGCGCTGGCCGTATAATGGAAGCACTAGCGCCAGTGTCTACTGTCAGTTGTCGTAGCTGATTATTAATGCATCCATCAATCATAAGGCTGTCAACATTCTTCTTCATTCGGGAAACAGGTATAACTCTAGGGCTACCAGTGTGGGTAGTCGGTAGTCGCCCCGCACTATCGACTTGTTTTAGTTTTCCTGGTCTGATGTGTCTTCTTCCCGTCTAGGCCTTCGGCGGGATTTACAGTTTGTCCGAATATGACCCTCTTTGTTGCAGTTCCAGCATTTAATTTTGGAAGATCTCTTATTTATTGATGATATTTCTTCAACCAATTTCTCTATGAGCGCTTCCAATGACGTTTTCTCGATTTGGTCTTCAGTGCGGCTGAATTTAACTTCTTTTATTAGATGCATACTGTTCACTGCTCGTTTCGCAGCTTCAAATTCTAATGCATGCACCAAAGCATTAGAGGGTTCCACATGACGGCCCATTCTCACCGTCTGTTGCATTTCGGTGTCCCTAATTCCATCTATAAATGCTTGAGTGGTTAATTGTTGGAATAGCTGTTGAGAAGTTTCTCCGTAAGCTTGCCGTACTAACCTCTCAATGTCCGCCTCATATTCTTGCAGTCCTTCACCTTGTTTCTGCACTCGGGCTTTAAGTTGCATTTGAAACATTTGTCGTAAATGTTTATCACCGAATCTCATTTCAAGGACGTTCGTCAAAGCACCAAAATTTTGTTGGTCTTTTGCTGGAATAATTTGTAGAAGCTCCAGAGCTGATCCACGTAAAGCAAGAACCAGTTGAGCAGCTTTGTCTTCTTCACTCCAATTATTTAATTTTGCTGAAGTGTCAAACTGAATCTTGTACATCGACCAGGAAGTTGTTCCATCGAAAATAGGCGTTCTATGTTTCTGGCTGTTGTTTGTAGTTATATCTACTGGCCCCATCAATTTCAAGTTCTCTATTTCTTGTGAAAGCTTCTCTTTTATCTCTTCCATTCTTCTGGAAGTTTCTTGAACTTGTTCTTCTACTTGTTCCATCTTCCTAGAATTTTCCTGAAAATGTTCTTCTACTCTTTCCACTCTTCTAGAAGTTTCTTGAAATTGTACTTCTACCCTCCTACAATTTTCACTTAGTTTTTCTTCAAGTCTTATCGAATTTTCCATAAGTTTCTCTTCTATTCTTAGGAATAACAGTGTTATGTCCTGTATTACAAAATTATATTTATCAGGATCTTCATCTTCATTAATTAATGCGTCGCGAAGCCTTACTTGAAGCGCATTTTTATTACCTGTTGTAGACAACGATCTTTCTTCCAATTCCCTTTTTAAGTCTGCCATTTTTAGATCATTTAATTTTACAACTCGATCCATTTCTTGCTGTTGATTTTATCCTTCCTTCCGACACCAAATGTTACGCGTTAGGGCTCTTTAGATAAAAACACAGCACTTGGTGTAAAATATAGGTTTATTTTACCAAAATAAAAGTGTTTAATAACAACATAAATTAAATGTAACTACAATTAATACACACACACTGACGTTATTTTACTTCCCTAGCTTTTTGACAGCTAACCAACAAAACTTATTTTTCCTGTCACATTGACATCTCCTATATATCAGGCCATGGAATATTAGTAAAATTATACTCTTTTGTTTCTGCGTAGAAATATTATGGAAATATTCCATAGGCGTGACAATACGGAGTAATTCTTTGTTCCTGACCTACTATCCCGGAATCTAATAAACTATTCATACTTCTGAGGTCGACAACATATACTTATCTAAGTGATTGTTTCGGGTTCCGTGGTCAAAATATTGGAGGATTCTTTTTTGAACAATTAACGATAGCCTTGTTGGAATATTGATTGTTATCAGGGGCACAACCAGAAAATTTTCAAGGGGGGCTAATTTTAAAAAACCGTGAATGCAACAAAAAAAAAATAACACGAGAGAACTCTTGCGGCTAATCAGTGGCGGCGTTAGCTCTTAAAATCTGGAGGGGCCAGGAAATATTTGAGTAAAATCTGGGGGGGGGGGCAGGAAATATTTGAGGAACATTTTGGGCAACATTTTTTATGGACAGGTGAAAATACAAGTAATGGCCTAAAAAAAAGGTCCTCACTTGCGCACACATTTTCTCTAAGCATTTCTGAGGAGGGGGGGAAACTGGGGGCCCGAGCAATTTGCACCTCCCCGATATCGTTGCCACTGCGACTGATGTTGACCGACTATACTACAACCCAAAACAATAAAATCCCTGTATAGCGCACTGACATTAGGTTCTAATATGGTCATCGATTTTTGTGAATGAAAACTACATATTTAAAAATTGTTAAAGGGGGGTTGTAGTTCCCTAGATCAGATGTAGTCCGAGGACCCCCTCTTGAAGAAAAATTTTTTTGCGGACCCCATCCCAACCCTAAGCATTTTACGTAGTTCTTGAGACTTAATTTCTGGCTCAGTAATCTCATAGGCACTACGTTATAATAAATATTGGTAAAAATGTATCGCTGGTTAATTTAATAAATGGTGTTTGACATTTATATAGATGAACATTTTTATTTGCATTATGAATAAAAATAGTAGTAAAAAGATTGAGAAAAGTAACAAATTATAATACGTTAAGCTCTTACAAACATTTCTTGGTCAAAATAGATCTTATTATAATATGTATTTCTATAAATAATTTGCAGTTGAATAAAAATAATTAAATTTTTCTAATTATTGTTTAGTTATGTCAATAACTAGTTAGGTAACAACAAATACAAAAAGTCCTGTGTAGGATTTTTATTAAATGAGTTATTTGAATAAAAGCGAAAAGTTGGGGGATCTAAAGTTAATGTCAAAATTGTTTCACGGATCCCGATAATGGCTACGCGGTTCCCCAGGGGTCCGCGGACCACAGTTTAAGAACCGCTGCCCTAGATTATATTAATCGCTGATACATTGGTGAGTTGGGCAATCCATGGAATGCGGAGCATCCGTCTCTTTTACCACAGCTCAAAATAATCTATCTTTTTCTAAGCAATTTTCAATAGGTCTATTCATTTCGCTATTTCGCGTCTACGGTTTACGGCAGCGTCAAAATTTTTTGTTCGTTTGAATTGGCAGTGTACTGAAGTCACCAGATTCTGTTCGTTTCGTTAAAACAACTGATAGCAGTGATACCCTTTTCACACTAGATCTTTAAGATCGGATATTAAAGTGAATGTATCTTTAAACGCTAATGTGAAACCGTATGGCCTCGTCTAAATACAAGCGATGTTTAAGACAGAGATCTGCGTCTTAAACTTCGTCCGTATTGCCAACTTAATTTCTATTATAAAAAAATACTCCTTGAATTTGTGCTGTCAACATTTTATATTATCATAAACAAGAATACTGTATTATATCGACTTTATAAGAAGTTTATACTTGTTGTTATTGGCATCTGACACTACCGATAGAGGCGCTACTGCATTCACATCATGGCTGAATTTGGTAGGATATTTTTGACAGGTTCAATGGTATCTTCATGTGATATTTATTGAAACACACGGGAACACACTCTAAAATGGTCTTTAGCTGTCTTTCCACTTCTAAGAACATATTCCCATGCTTGTCACAAACTCGACTATCCTACAACCTTCAGTTTCTCAAAATCTCACTAGAGGCGCTTCAGTTATTGTCAGTTGACAATAGTAAAATTATTTATTTTAATAATGTGTTTAATAAAATACAGAGCTACAATAATTGAGATAAAATGTATCGACTTACATGTTAATACAGGTGTAATATATTCTTTATTGTAGTGTCTTTATTGTAGAATGAAATGAAATATCCATATTTGTTTATAATAATTCAAAATGTGCGTCTGCGCAGACAGTTCCAAACTGGTAATTTCATTACGGTAACTTAAGGACAAAATTACTATAGCTGATGACAGCACCGGAGATTTAAACATCAAGTGTGAAAGCACACCGATCTTAAACATCGGTGAACTTTAAGACGAGTGAACTTAGACAACATTAAAATTTTGTATTAATTCGTTCTGTTTTCATTATTTACAGGGTTGTGCGGTTAGTGATGCCAGGACAACCGAGACGTTCCGCATTCCTAGAAATGTCCAGGAATATCATCCTGCAAAGAAGGCAATCATTGGGTATGTCTCGGGATACATTTAAAAAAAAAAATCCCACGGTATCGAAATTGTGATAGTTGTAAATTTAATTTAATAGAAAGTAATGTTGATAGCGCCGAGCATTTCGAGCTTACTAGTTTAAAAGAATATGTACCCAGGGAGAGGAAATTGTAATACACTAAAAAATCTTTAATTGATAATTTGTATAAATCGTATAAAATAATTTTATTTATAATTAGTTATTATTTAGATTGTAAGAACATAGGAAATAATATTTTTAATACTGTTGTTAGGCATGTTAATTTTAGTTTTAGGGAGTGTGAGTACTCTGATAAGTTGTTTGTTTATATTTTAAGATATTTTATTAGGATAGTTATTTATAATTATGTTAAACAAATTAATTTAGTTATTGTAGGTAAGGATTATAGAATTAGCAAAAATTGTTCAAAATATTTTAAGGAGGCAAGAAGTATATTTGAAAAAAAGTATAAAAAAAAAAATATGTTTTACTGTAATTTATGTGTTTTATTTACCTAAAAATATAAGAGAAATTTTAAATACTAGCGCCAGTTTTTTGAATATTATGCAGTGTGTCTGTATTATCGATTGACTTCCAAAATAGTTAGGGGCCAAGCCGTCATTGCAGCGCCAGTACAGATGTATTTGGATTCCCCGTTACTGGCAGGTCTATTGGTTTTGTCTATGGTCTTAAACATCGCTTGTATTTAGACGAGGCCATACGGTTTCACATTAGCGTTTAAAGATACATTCACTTTAACATCCGATTTTAAAGTTCTAGTGTGAAAAGGGTATTAGACGTCGCGTCAAGAAATCTTACAGCTCAGTGACGGCTCGTGACAAAAATGTTTGGATGTTCTGCAAGGAAGAAAAAAAAAAAAATATATATATAAAAATAAAAAGTGTAAAAATTATATGCTTATGTTGTTCCCTTAATGCGATTTCTTGAATAGTAATGCATACGCCGGTCTTTCTTAGCAGCAAATTTATCTGTAACTTTATCGGTAAAGTTCGGTATTGTTGATATGAATTTATTTTCTATTGACAGCGATTTTCTAACGGCCCGTTAGACGATCTTCACGCATCGAGTTTCTGAGAAAAGTTTTTATCCGTTTTAGAGTGGAAAAACAATGTTCAGCTTCATCAGTAACCGTGGGTGTTGTTACAAGAATTTGTAAGAATTTCTTTTTCTCCGCCATCGATTCGTCTAAATTATCTAAAATTATAAATTTTAGGAAAGATACAGCGCCACATATTTTTCTGCATTCACTATTTGAATATATTACAGAAAGTTCTGTTTTAAGACGTTCCTTATTTAAATTTAAAATCACATCCATTTTTATCTACTAAACGTTAAATTTTTACACATTAAACTCATTCACTAAAATAATCATAAAAATATAAGAACGAATTATCAGCGCTGAGCACAACAAATATTATACAGGTATCCCCCCGACTTACGACCAAGTTCCGTTCCGAAGGGTTGGTCGTAAGTCGGGGAATTTACAAAATTTCAATATATATATATACATATCTCACGCCCCCCCCCCCAATCATGGTTTTAACTTCAATATATGTTAAATCCCGAGTTATTGACTGCAAATACTTGAGAAAAGGCGATAAAAATAAACAAATTTGGTCTTACCTAGAGAAAAAATACAATTTTTATTTGAAGACTGGAAGAAAATAAAGTGCAAAAAACGTTAGAAATCATAGAAATATAGAATTTAAAAAAACGTACATTGCATATAGGAATAATTTTTATTTTATACAAACTTGGATTTTCCGAGTCCAGTGGCTTTATGCTTAGGAAGGATGCTTGTAATAAAAAGGGGCGTAATTGAAGTACATAGTTAGTCATAAAAATAATTTTACCTTTAGCGTTGCAAGTGAATTTGACCAATATTTGCTTGTTTTTTACGTGTTTATAAAAAAAATAAAAAATTTGGTCGTAAGTACGGGAGTTCGTAAGTCGTAAGGGGATACCTGTACTATTGACGACACGTGACAATTTGATCTGCACGACATTGCAGCTCAGAACCATTCATTGGAACTTTCGTTCGGAAGATTTATGGACCCGATCCACAGCCGAATAGTAACGAAAGAGGATAATTCTGAGCACAGAACTACGAAGTTCGTCAGCAAATTATTAAAGAGAAACGGAGTGAATAGAAAGTACAATAATTATCTAACCCACCAGAGCCACAGTGAGGGGGGAGAGGGGGCGACGGCCCTGGGCGCTCTAAGGAAAAGGGCGCTGACGGGCTTGACTGAGGCGCCATTGCGAATGCGAGCACTTTTTTTTTTGCTTGTCACTTGGATTTTGGGAGGTAAGGACCTTTTTTTGCTCGTCACTTGGATTTTGGGAGGTGAGGATCTTTTTTTTTGCTCGTCACTGGGATTTTGGGAGGTGAGGATCTTTTTTTTTTTTGCTCGTCACTTGGATTTTGGGAGGTGAGGACCTTGTTTTTGCTCGTCACTTGAATTTTGAGAGGTGAGAACCTTGTTTTTATTTGCCAAGGGCGCCAAAACACGGCTCTGCCCCTAGCGCAAGTTTTCCTTACTGCGGCTTTGTAACCCACTGTAAAGCTACGTGTTGTCTTTCGTTTCGCTACAGATACAATGCGTTTTCCAGAATACAATTAGTCGATACACATATAAATCCAAAAATCTTTTAAATATTATGCAATATAAATAATAATTTAATAATTATATTTTTACTATATTTATTGGCAGTTCTGCAGCACCTATAGACCAGCCGCCACTGTTACAGCTACTTCTGAGTCAGTTGAATGGAAACAAATCGGCAGTAAATTGAAAATAATTGAAAGTGTGTATTGTATTTATGATGGACACTGTACATACGAAGGGTCAGAAACCAAAATTAATTAAGGGGGTAAGAATACAACATTTTTTTTTGGGGGTTAGAAGCCAACATTTTTTTAGGGTGTCAGAAGCCAAAATTAATTAAGGGGGTTAGAATATATTTTTTTTAGGGGGGGTCTGAAGCCAACAATCTTTAGGGGGTCACAAGACAACATTTTTTAGAGGGCTCAGAAGCCAAAATTTTACACGGGGGTTAGAAGCCAACGTTTTTTTAAGGGGGTCAGAAGCTAACATTTTTTTAAGGGGTCAGAATCCAAAATTAATTAAGGGGGTTAGAATATACCATTTTCGTAGGGGGGGGCTCCAATTTTTGTATCAAAAAAAGTCCATGGGACTAAGTCAGGTGAATACGGTAGATGGGGAACGAGAGTGACTTTGCTTTTTGTTACAAGTGTAAGAGCGTTTTCACACTCACCGGCAAAACCAGTGTCAGATAAAATGTAATCAAATTAACGCTTTCAACCGGTGTTGAGTTCGACAAATCGGATTCGGGTTAAATGAACACATGCTCTTATATCGTATACTGATGCTTAATACTATTTTCTAATCGTTCTCCGACGAAATCAAATGTATTAGTACTCATAGTAAAGTAATCGAAGAATCTAGATTGATCTCTTTAAGTTTTCTAAAGAACGTGTAAAAACTGCCTTCCAAGTATCTAACAGTCAAAACGGGATATATCCAGTGTTGGCTTTCATTTTTGCTTTTTTGGTAACTTCTATGCTACAAAACCCAAGGAGATAATGTCCTTTTCCATAACTGCACAGTCGATGACGGCGTATGTGACTGCAATGGTTAGAACCGGTATCAGTATTGGTGAAAACTGTCTAATGGAATTGTCTGGATGGTGCATTGTCTTAATTGTCGATAATGCTGAATTTTTTTTTCAGTAGTTTAACGAGACCCGTATCATATTCCTACTTCTTCTACAATATTTTCATTCTCTCACCTTTAATTGATTTTCTACCATCTTTAAAACGCTCGAACCATATAAAACCTGCAGTTCAGCTCGGAGTATCTTCTCCAGAAGTTGTTTTCAAAAGTTCAAGTATTTCTGTCGCAGTGTTTTAAAGTACGAAACAAAATTTCTCATATACAGCCTTGGACAAATGTATGGAGCAGCCATGCAGTTATAATATAACATCTTAATTTATGTACATTGTAACTTGTATATATTTGACAATAGTACAGGAAATGAAGCTCAAAAAATTTATGTGAAGTGTGAATTTTCACACATTTCAGGGTTTTGCAGGTATTTAGAAAGTGAATGATGATTATTTTGGATGCGAAAACAAATTTTATATTAAAATATTTTTTTTGTTAATTTTAATTCGAACGCCTAATACCATTATTTAAGTTTCTAAATATGTGCAGTATTTTTTTTTTTTTTTTTATATAGCAATGTTCATTAAGAATTTTAAAAATTGCGCCTATGGCTTCCATTGGTTGTTAAAAGTTCCGTCCCTCTGATTTCGTGTACATTGAAACAGAATTAAATTATAATTTAAACAATTTCCACTGGTTATTAAATTTACGATTTTAAAAATAAAATGCAACATTTGCCAAAATATAACTAGAATTTTGAAAAACTAATTTAAACAATATAAAAATTAAAAAAAAAAAAAACAAAAAATAATATTGTCTCTTCTCCAGGGTTCGAACCCTTTCGGATCGGGTTACTTGGTTGAAAAATCAGCGGCTAATACCACTACACCAGCACACACGTTACAGTGTGGCGTGTTACAAAGCTATAACTTGTGTACATTATTAGCCAAAAATCACAAAAAATGCGTTTTTCTCCAAAAACATAATCTGATCAAAAATTCCTGTTGTACTATTCCGGTTCACACCAATGTACATTACTTAGAATTTTTTCAGATTTTTAATTTAAACCATCTGGGCTACAGGGTGTGGGACAAAAAATTTTTTGCACAATTTTGGCAAAAATCGCTTCAAAATAATTTATTTTGCAAAAATAAAAATATGATCGTTAATCACGTACCAAGGGCTTTCATTTGATACCCTACTCAGAATTATAAAAAAATATTTTTTTTTTCGATGAGCACATATTTGTTTATATTTTTAAGGGGATATGTTTTTTAGATGTTTTAGTATTTTTCCTATGTGCGGGTCAAAGAGTTGTATAAGCATGCCAAATTTCAACTCTCTAGGTTTAGCCGTTTGGCTACAATTTTTACCGAACAGACAGACAGACAGACAGACAGACGACAAAATGACGGTATAAGGGTTTTTTGGTCATACCTACAAAACCCTAAAAATGACAAAACCTCGCAATTTTTTCGTCCAGCATAGATTTGGATAAAAATTTGGAATTAGGCTCATTTCACCCTCTAGTTCATTTTCTACATTGTGCCGTTGTACGCTTTTTGTTTTTTAAGGGTGAAAACTACCCCTAATTGTAAAAAATTATAAAATAACATTTTAAACCTTAATATGGGTAAAATTTGGTTTGGACTAGCTAAATATGGATCGTTTTATGCTTTAGAATACAATTTCATAATGTTTCAACCCTTGTTGGAGCTTAATGTAAAAAAAAAGTATTTATCTTAAAAAATGATTTCATCTTGCATCTATTTGCACCAAAATTTGAAATTAGGTTCGTCTCACCCTCTACTTCAAATTTTATATCATGCTCATGGGCACTGTTTATTTTTTAAGGGTGAAAACTACCCCTAATTGTCAAAAATTATAAAATAACGTTGTAAACCTTAAGATGGGTAAAATTTGGTTTAGATTAGTTGAATAATGATTGTTTCATGCTTTGGAATACAATTTCTAATGTTTCAACCCTTAAAAACCCACCCTTGTTAGAGCTTGATATAAAAAAAATATTTATCCTAAAAAAATGATTTCGTCTTTCATCGATTTCCATAAAAAATTGGGATTAGGCTCATCTCACACTCTACTTCAAATTTTAGTTTGAATGGAAAAAGTGGAACATGTAATGTATTGCTGCCGAAAATACTGGTTATGTAGATTATTACGCTCCGAACCGTGCTATTCGAATGTTTCGAAAAAAATTTTATTGGTTTTTTAAACATAGCTCCTTCATTTTTAGTGATAGAAAGTTTTTTCAAAAACGATTTTGTAAGGCTTTTCAAGAGCTATAAGACCATGTAAATTAAATTCCTAAAGATCCCTTAGTTTTTAAATGGGGTGAGTTTGAAGGGCTCGAATTAGGTGGTGTTCGCTTGTAAATAGAGGTTTTAAATGGCTATATCTCGCCAAATATTCACTGTACAGAAAATATATGCACAGGGAAATTAAGTCATTAAAAAAGCTACAATTTAGTGCTCTATCATTTTTTTCGTATCTCCAGTAGTTTCGGAGATATTTTGAAGAAAAGGGTGAAAAATACGAAATCGCAAAAAATCGTTTTTTCTTTTAACTCCAATTTTTCTAAAATTAGGCATTTTAAATTGGTCAAACTTCTTGGGTGTACTGAAAATACATATATGAAGAGAACCACAGAAGGGTGAGGATCAATTTTAATTAGGGGGGGTAATTAGGGGGTTGTTTTTACTGATTTTTTCGTAGAAAAAAGTAGGTACCGACCTTATTTTGATCATAAGTCGCTTAATTTTTATGCTAGACTTTTTGTTTTTGTTTGAAAGGTCTAATCAAATACTTTAAAAAAGATTTAATGAGTTTTCCTCGAAAAATGCAATTTTTTCCTGTTATTTGACTTTGAATCTTTCAAATTATGCATTTGGCGAAAAAAAGTTAACCATTAACATGCCGTATCTCGGTTCGTATCGGTCGTAGAAAAATAATAAAAAAAGGATTTTGTTTGTTTTTTTAAAAGTTACAATTTTGCTTTCTACAGTTTTTTTTTGATAAAATGAATATTTTTCGAGTTATTCGCAAAAAACTTTTTAAAAACATCGATTTTTTCGTCGAAAAACTGTTACTTTCAACCGCGAATAACTCAAAAAATATTAGTTTTACGAAGAAAACGTAAAGAACATTTTTTTCTTAGAATTACTTTTCCCATCGATTCCTATAGTTAAAATGTAGTAAAAAAATTCCACCCCCGAGATGGGGTGGCAACCACCCCCAAGGTTTTAGCGTACACCGGCATGATGTAGAAAATGATCCTTGGGCTATTCCCTACCTTTCCTAATTTCACGTAATTCCATGCTGGACGAAAAAATTGCGAGCCAAAATGCTTCATTTCCTGTACTACAAAATGTTTTTTAAATATCATTGACACATTCAAAAAGACGTACATCTAATCAGATAACCGAAAATGTAAACAGAGTTATGATAAATCCTGAAATACAAATAAATATAGGCTCAGGTCTGTTACGTTTTGTTTACATAAAAATTAACAATTAGGGCTTGGATCATTATTACATATGCTTTTGAAGTGAACACTGTCTTTTTCATGTTTTGTTGAGTTCAAGTGAATATTTTTAATTATACTATGGCTAAAAACCGTGAACTCAATTAGAGCTGCAGTAAGGGAGGGGGGAGGGGGCGACGGCCCTGAGCGCACTAAAGAAAAGGGCGCTGACGGGCTTGACTAAGAGGCGCCATTGCGAAAGGCGAGGACCTTTTCTTTTTGATCATCACTTAAATTTGAGAGGTGAGAACCTTGTTTTTATTCGCCAAGGGCGCCATAACACTGCGGCTCTGAACTCAATGTGGCAGAAAGGAGTCAAACTGTATTGCACCATTCACAAGGACAGTCGCAGGTGAAAATTTCATAAAAAATGAAGTGTTCAAGAAAAGCCTTGCAAATTACCATCAAAAGGTTTCAAGAGACTGATACTTATGAAAACAGACAAAAAACCGGAAGAATAGTGCAACCACTTCCAAAGATGATCGTTTTATAAAGAAAAGTGCTCTTCGTAAATACTCAATATCTTCAAAAGAGCTGGCTGGTGATCTGTGGGAGCATAAAAAAGTTTCTTCTAGAACAATTAGAAGACGTCTAATGGAATCTAATTTGCATGGAAGAAGACCTCTTCGAAAACAATTGTTGCCCGAGCAATACAAAAAACTTCACCTTGAGTGGGCAAAAAGACATTTAAATGGACACCTGATGAATGAGCAAAAATCATTTGATCTGGTGAGTCCAATATAGAAGTAAACATTGTAATGGTTTAATGTACTTACGAATTTAACAGAAAAATAAATTTCTAAGCAATAGGGGATACGCATAAAATTTATATTTCCTTAAAACTAAATTTTTTTGATATGTTAATGTTAGTTATGTCACCTAACAAAACAAAAATCACATTTTAATTAATATTATAGCCAATTTTTTTAATTAAAATATTGTAAATTTGAAATAAGCCGACCACGGCGCGAAGGTTGCCGAGTAAATACGACTGAGTATGACGTCAAACGACTGGGGTTTGACGTCACAGATACAGCTACAGCATAATCTTTACGTGTGTATATTGTATTGTTCGAGAGTTTTGTATTTGTTTTTAAACAATTTTTCACGCATTTATTATTAAAATGGCAGATAAAGATTTTGTTAGGGCTCAGAGTGATAATTTACCCAACATTGATGCATTTATGCACACAACATAAAGTTTAGGTACTTTTTTCTGAAATATCGGTTTTATTTCGCCTCATAGCTTTCAGCCACAAATTTCGCCTTTTCTGTTGTTTTTCGCCATCAGGTAATGATATAAATTGTTTTTTTGGATTTCTATTTGAACTATTTGTGAACATCGGTACTAAACAATATTTTCGACTATGTTTCGAAGAACTGGGGCCTGGATCTTCCATATTTTATATACTTAATATAAAATTTAATTCGGTAAACATGTATAAATTGTTTTTATTTTTTATAGAATTAAACTTTATTTTAATTAAAATCACTCTAACTTTACATCACCTATAAAAGTTACACAAGCAAATAAGTTCACAACAGACTATGTTGGCTGCACGGTGTACACTGGGTAGGCTGTACGCAGTACACTGAGTAGGCTAGTAGTGTACTGCGTCACTTAGATGGGGTATGACGTCACACGTCGTTTTCGCGGGCTACATACATTTATGATTTATTTACGCCTTCAAATTAAAAAAAAAAAAAAATGCAAAACTGTTTTTTATGTTTATATGCAACAAGAGGAATATAATAAAAAATTAAAATAAAATCATGTCTATCCCCTATTATTGCACTAACAATATAAAACTTAATTTACTATAAATTTACGAAATTAAGGTTTGTTTTTCCTTTTGTGGATCAGCTTTTTGGACAACCTAGAGCCATCTTTGTAAGACGTAGGCCGGGTGAAGCTTTTCATCCTGTCAGCATCATCCCTACGGTCAAATTTGGTGGTGGTAGTATCATGATCTGGGGGTGCATGTTCACCAGTGGCTTAGGCGAAATCTCTTTGGCGAGGGACGCATTATTCTGCTCGTTATATTACCATGCTTAATGAAGTTTTGGCGCCATCAATACTAAAATTATTTGACGAAGACAATCCAGAATGTTTTCCAACAAAATAATGCCCCCCGTCACAAAGCAACAAATGAATGGTTTTCCAAAAATAATGTGCCACTTTTTGCATGGCCCTCCCAGTCACCAGATTTATCGTAAATTGAAAATGTATGGTCGATTCTGATAAACAAGGTCTCTTTACAAATACAAATCAAAAGAAGAATTGAAAAAAATATTGTGGAGGAATGGTTCAATGTGCAATCTGATGTACGTAAAAAACTTGTGGACAGTATGCCTAAAAGGGTACGTGCGGTAATTAAAGCACGAGGAGGTACCACAAAATATTAATAATTTTGGTTAAAGTTGTCATTAAAAGTTGTATGTATTATTTTATTTGCCATTTTTCCTATTATAATCCTAAAATTCAATAAAACATAGGGTGCTCCATACATTGGGTGTCCAAGGCTGTATATTTCGATTTTTGATATTATAATTAACGTACTGATGTGTTTCTCTCTCATTCGCTCTGGCAGCTTGTAAAACCTTAACGCAATTTTAAGATTAAGTGCGCAGTTTGTCTAACAAATTTGTTCATTGTTTAGGTATAGTTACGTCAAACCTGTATAGTCACTGTTCGAAGAATTCACTGCGTGTTTGTGTTAGATTCTAGCGCTACTCTATGTAAACCAATTTGTGCAGACTACTTTTAAAAATTGAAGTGTACATATTGCTCTTCGATCAGGTCAATTTTAATAATCGTCGGGGTAAAAGAATTATTAAAACCGCTATTAAATAATTTAGTGAAAAAAACTTAATGGAAGTCAACTCACAACGGACAACTGCTGATGATATTAATTCATTGGTCTCCTACGTACCTACAAAATGTTTTTCCATAAGTAGAAATACGCTAGCATGATCTGTATGTTTAGTAACATGCAATGAAAACTACTACTACAGTGTCTATGTGGTAACAGTGAATCAGTCAAATTTAAGATTGCTAGAACAACACTATATTGTTGTCTTTTTAACATTTCAGTTCCTCTATGTACGCGTTGCAGTGGCGCACCCAGGAATTTTTTATAGGGGGGGCCCGGAAAATAAAAACAAAAGTTCCTCGCTTTTGAAATACAAGTAATGACCTAAAAAAAAGGTCCTCACTTGTAAACTACAAGTGGTGTCCACAAAAAAAAGGTCCTCATCTCTTTAAATTCATATATTTACCTAAGAAATAGTGATAAATAATTAAAAAATGTGGTATTTCCCTCCTTTTTAGGGAGGCCCCGGGCCGCCCCCCTGAGTGCGCCACTGACGAGTTGTACCTTGTAGTGCTGGGTACCGAAACCGGTTTTTCGGGTACCCAGTTCCGGCTTTCGGGTAAAACCGGTTTTGTAATTTTCGCGTTACCCGGATACCCGTTTCCGATTACCCGGTTCTGATTACTCGGTTCCGATTACCCGGTTCCAAAACTTCGGTTCCGAATGCCGGGTTCTGGATAGCCGATTTTGGACACCCGGTTTCGGATACCCGGTTTCGAACACCCGGTTCCAGATACGAGTTTCTAGATTAGATACCCGGTTCTAGGGTCGGGAAAACACCAGAGGAATTCGAATGAATTCAAATTCCCGATGTTGATGTAAGTAAACTGTAAATATAAATCTATTAAAATTAGTGCTGGGAACCGAAAGCATAAAATTAAATCAGACAGAAAATAGTGCGAATTTCCTATGAATTCCTAGCCATAGCCATAGGAGAGATAATTTCAGTGCTTGGAACCTTACAAGTCAACGACAACCCTTGGATGTGTTGACTCATAAACCATTTAATAATATTATACGGGAAGAGTGGAACAAACGAATAAAGTCAAATCATGATGTTACAGCAACAGGATGTACGAAAAAAATTCATGGGAAACTGTAAAAGAAAAAACAATTATAGTCTTTTAAGAAAAGCAATATAAGCAACGCACTGGATAGTATCGAAGATGACTTGGTTTTTGAAGAGATTGGCAACAATAGTTCAGACGAAAATAATACGAACACTGACATTAACGAGACAAGTGATAGTACAGAGAGTGAAGATGAACAGTATGTTGCTGGTACAAGTTATCGTAATAATAAATATTTTTTCTAAAAATTGTTTCGTAAATTTGGGGTGCATCTTATGGTCCGAAAAATACGGTACTTTTATCATTTTAAAAATAAAATGCTTGGAATGATCCACTATGTTGGTACACAGTGGAATATTTCTGGAGGGTACACAGTGAACCAAAGTAAAATTTTGTACAAGAGTACAAAATTAAATAAGCCAAATAAAGGTTTATGTTACAAGAATTACCATCATTTTTATGTAATACCATAGAGTAAGTAATACATATTGCCTTTGGCTTTCGTCTGAGAACTTGTCTTTTATTTTACCTTGTGTTTTTTTCAGTATATCTCTTCGCTACAGTAACGCACCAGAGCCTTGACCCACAGTAAGCTCTGACTGCTAGCCCGTACAACGAGCACTACTGCGAACTCTCTACTACCCTTTTCACACTAGAACTTTAAGACGAGTGAACTTAAAGTTCACCGATGTTTAGCATCGGTTTGCTTTCACACTTGATGTTTAAATCTCTGGTGCTGTCATCAGCTACAGTAATTTTGTCCTTAAGTTACCGTCAGGAAATTACCAGTTTTGAACAGTCTGCACAGACGCACATTTTGAATTATTATAAACAAATATGGATATTTCATTTCATTCTACAATAAAGAATATATTACACCTGTATTAACATGTAAGTCGATACATTTTATCTCAATTATTGTAGCTCTGTATTTTATTAAACACATTATTAAAATAAATAATTTTATTATAACAATAAGTATAAACTTCTTATAACGTCGATATAATACAGTATTCTTGTTTATGATAATACAAAATGTTGACAGCACAAATTCAAAGAGTACTTTTTTATAATAGAAATTATGTTGGCAATGCGGACGATGTTCAAGACGCAGATCTCTGTCTTCAACATCGCTTGTATTTAGAGGTCATACGTTTCCACATTAGCGTTTAAAGACACATTCACTTCAATATACGATCTTAAACATCTGATGTGAAAAGGGTATACGAGCGGTAACGTGCCAGAGCCCTGACCCACAGTAAGCTCTGGTACTAGCTCGCTCAACGAGTCCGGTGTACAGCCAGTACTCCTGCAAGGGCCCTCTCGGCGTTCCTTGTATGTTGGCCTGGCCTACCAGGAAAATCAGTTGTTTTCAGAACTACACTAGAATTTTTACATTTGCAAACCGTTCCCTACCACAGTAGCCCCCAATTCTCATTATCCTCACCGTCACCTATCCCCACCGACTAGTGTTTCACCGCGTCACCCATCTAGGGGGTCACCGCGCCGAGCGTTGGTTAATGCTAATCATCTCAAGTGGTCACCCATCCAGGAGGTCGCCACGCCGGGCGTTGCTTAACGCTACTGATTCCAAGCGGTCACCCATTCAGGGGGTCACCGCGCTAGAATTGCTTAACTCTAAGGGATCCATTGAACGAGCAGTGATAAATCTCGTGAAAGTCGACCCAAATAGGTTGTGATTCAAAAAAACATCGATACTGTGCGCAAAATGATTGAAGAAGATCGGCATGTCACTTACCGTGAGAGACAGAGGCAGCCTTTGGTATATCGCAGACTGCAATACAATCGATTTTGCATGAACATTTAGCTGTGAAAAAGATCTGTTCCCGACGACTTTCGCATAATTTGACGAAAGCTTAAAAAAAGCTCGTGTTGACTGGTGTAGGGAGTGCTAAAAAATTCAACCTAGGTACTGCAAAATCCGTATACAACATCGTTATAGGTGACGAAACTTGGATTTATTCTTATGAACCGGAAACAGCAATCCAACAAGCAACAATCCACCGTTTGGGTCTTCCAAGATAAACTGAAACCCACAAAAATTGTTCATTCACGAAGCACTTCCAAGAAAATAAACGCTTGTTTCTTCGGTTGTACTAGACATGTAGCAAACCATTCATTTAGAGGATCGGAGAACAGTTAATGCTGAGTGGTATACAATAATTTGTTTGCCAGAAGTCATCGTCAAAATCAGGATAAACAACCAAAAACGTAGAATCATTCTTCATCATGACAATGCAAGCTCCCACACAGCACGTCAAACAACTGATTATTTGAAGGAGAAAAACATCGAATTAATGTCTCACTGCCCGTATTCACCTGATTTATCCCCTAATGATTTTTTTTTGTTCCCTAATGTCAAACAAAAAAAAATGCGTGGACGGCGATTTTCATCATCTCAAGAAGTTGTTGAATCCTTCGAAAACCTTGTTTTTGAGATACCAACTTAAGAGTAGAAAAATATTTCGAGAATTGGTTTGAACGCATGCAAAACTATATAAATCTTAAAGGCGAATATTTTGAAAAACAATAAAACAGTTGGTTTAAAAAAAAAACTTTCTTAGTTTTTGTAAAAACCTTAAAGGTAGCCCTTTAGTACGTAATTTTTTAACAGTATTTACGGCAAGACGAGGTACATAGGTAAAATGTAGTTAATAGTTTAAGTTATTTCCTACCAAAAAGACAGCTACATGTATAATAATTTTTAGAATATATGATAGAAAAAATTGGATTCACTGTTGCCACATTGATCCTATATTAAAAAATTCTAACAGAAATTGTAAATTTAAATATAAAAATAAGGAAAGGGAAGTACAAAATATTTAAATACAATTATTATAAACCTGTATTTACATAAAATTAAGGAATTAATATATTTCACATAATGTAAGCACAAAATTAGGACATGCCTGTAAAGAATTACATACAAATATTAATAAAAATAATAATTCAGTACTCACTACACGTTTTTGTGCATATTTTAGTAGATCACAACTAGACAGAGTCGGACTAAGGAATCATCTGAAGACCACAAATCACAGCTAATAATATTTAAGGCTTGGATTCGCAATTTTTAGCACAACCATGACTCAAAATCAAATTAAATTATAAAATATTATGATTAATACGTATTAATACTTAAATGTATAGAGCAGGGGTCGGCAACCTTTTTGTCAATAAGGGCGCAATATAAAATCAAATGTTATTGAGGGCGCATAAAAACGTAAAATATGCAAACACTCGTCGTTCGCAAGGTCGTCTAATCTAGCGCTGATCGCTCAAGTCGAATCACCAATAGATGCGATGTGGATATTGGGCAAAATATGTGTGTGTCTCGATAGCGAGGGCGCCCGCTGGCGCCCTTTTGACGACCCCTGGTTAAGTGCTTCTTAACACGTAGACTGTACACGGCCTTATACCCTTTTCACACTAGAACTTTAAGATAGACGAACTTAAAGTCCACTGATGTTTAAGATCGCCTGTGCTGCCCTCTGCTATGATACGTTGGCGTCTGCTATGAAAGTTACTAGTTTTCAACTGGTTGCGCAGACGCACATTTTGAATTATTATTAAACACATGTGGATAATCGATTTCATTCTACAATAAAGAATGTATTGCACCTGTATTAACATATAAGTCGATACATATTTACTTTACTTATTGTAGCTCTGTATTGTATTAAAAGCATTATTAAAATAACTAATATAATTACAACAATAAGTATAAACTTCTTATAACGTCGATATAATATTCTATTACAGTAATACCCCAACTTACGCGAACTCGGAGTTACGCGGTTTTGGATATTTTCGTTTGACAACACTGCCACCCGCTATCTTCAGTGTATCTCTTGCTGTGTTAAGTTTTGGACGCGTTTCGCGCGAACTCTACGTGCACGATTACGATTCTACGATCGACGAAAGTTAAGATTGTTATACGTTATCTAAACCCTTAAAAAAATGTCGTCCAAACGAAGTAAATCTTATTCTCCTGCACCTAGTAAGAAAAGGAAAACGATATCTTTAGAATGTAAACTAAACATTACCAAGGATTTTGATAGCAGAATGACAGAAGGTCTCAGCTCAATTGAAAAGGACTTAAAAATTTTAGAAACATACTCCAACGAAGCACGCGTTATAGCTACAAAGCAAGGAATGAAAAAATTATTAACTTTTTACGAAGAAATTGGGCGTGAACAAAAGAAGGTATTGTATTGTTAGATTTTATGAAGCCATCGACATCGAAATAACTTTTTTTACGTAATTCATTTATTTTTTTAATATATTGTATTAATATGTATGAAGAACTGGAAATTTACTAAATATTTTTTTTCTAAACAATTTCTTTTGTTAGTCCTTGGTCCAAATTAAACAAAATTTATATTTACTTATATGCAAAGTTGTAACCCGACTTACGCGAATTCGACTTAAGCGATTTTCGTCGGACCCACCTACCGCGTAACTTCGGGGTATTACTGTATTGTGTTTGATAATACAAATGTTGACAGCACAAATTCAAATAGTATTAGAAATTATCTTAGAAATCCCTAAGACGACAGAAATCTCTGTCAACAAGTTAGGCTGTTTTGAACCGAGGTCAAGCGCAAGAAGTTAGCCTTACTTAAACATCGTATCTTCAAGTTCTAGTGTGAAAAGGGTAAAAATCAAATTGACCTGAGTTTAATTTGGTCTAAACTCTATGGCCAAAACAAATGGAAGTTTATGTTGTGCGAAACCTGGCTACATTATCTTCTTAAGCGTACTTAGGGCGTCGTAGGACGTCTTAGGACGTTCGTGCGGATCTGCCCTAAATATGAGAATGTCTGAGTAGGTCAGTTTATTCTAGTAAGTCGATTTCCGTAAGTACATAATTAAGTTGGCTTACTTCGGTAAAGTTCATTAAACTTGATTTATAATTTTAAATATGGTAAGAGACCGATATTGTTACTTTCTTGTTTGAAACGATCTATTTTATTACAGTATTTACAAAATAGAGTAATTATATAGTTCGAAATAAAAACATGTTTAAATAATTGTTTTTTTTTTTTTTTTTCAAAAGCTCTTTCCAAAAATACCCAACTCGATATTCGGTAACATTTAAAATATCAAAATTGTCCTAGATACCCTGTACACTGTGCTGTTGTCGTAAAATCAGCAGAGGAAAAACTGTACATATATTGTAAAAACCAGAGGACATACGGTATCGAATAACCTTGTTTAACACATCGAAATTTCATTCGAACCATATAGCAGAAAGTATAAGCCGTATACCTTCCACTGCAGCCCTGCCTGCACTTCCGATATGTTCTGGAAATTTTCAACCATTTCATTTTTGGGTAGAATTATAATCAAAATTTGTTCCCAATTTAATTATTTAATGAGTGATAAAGATGAACAAAAATATTCTTGCTATGAGAAGCTACCGAGGTCAGCCTATTATACTGAAAAGAAAAAATATTTTGAGAAATCTGAATTACAAAAAAAAAAGGATTTCGAAACAAACCTGGTGCAAAAAAAAAATATAATCGAGAAATCAGATGAGCACGCATTGAGTTGCTACATCTCGATACCGAATGCGCGACATTCAGTTACTGGAATCTGTTCAAAGACGCGCTACTCGTTTTCCTCTAGGCTTTGGTTTTCTACTATATGAAGAACGTCTGAGACAGTTAAAGTTGACCACCCTGAAAGCGCGACGTGAACGTGGTGATTTAATTGATATGTTCCGTGTTGTGAGTGGTGCTTTTCAGTGCGATTTGTCCAACATCTACAGTATTAACTGTGATACCAGACTTCGTGGTCACCGGTTTAAGTTAAAAAAATTAGCTGTCGCCACCACAGGACCGACCGCCATCACAAAGTGCTTGTATAAAATACATTCTAGCAACAGAGTAGCAATAACTTGGCCTAATATTTTCTAACGGAGATATTATTTATCATGACCATGGAAAC